>OZ025295.1:344811191-345112191 GCA_964019185.1 Maratus speculifer | reverse complement strand
GACGAAAGTAAATGTTTAAGAAAGAACTGTTTCATTGATTTATAATAAACCTACAAGATTAGCTATAGGAAAAAATGCATTTTACAATTGTCAGTTTAACTCTCAAACAAATATTATTTAAAGCTAAAATTAAGAAAAAAAATTAACATTTCTATAAAATTCAGTTGTCCAAATTATTAAAATTAAACTTTAAACGCATATGTAAAAATATAATAATAAAGTAAAATGTAATAAAGATGAGGCTCTTATGTTTGGTGTAAATGCGTATGAAAAAAAAAAAAAAATCAAATTGGCACGATCTTAGAATTTCACGTGAAATCTGAACCCGTCATAATTTTCACCTTTTCAAAATTTACATGCATATATTTTATTTTTCATCAATTTTAAGAGAAAGTGGTGTGTTTCTGTTGCCACAATTACAAAATTCGTATTTAAAACTACAAATAATAATAATAATAATAATAATAATAATAATAATAATAATAATAATAATAATAATAATAATAATAATAATAATATGTCAAGAATAATTTGAAATACAGCTTTCAAACAAATTTCATTTAAAAGTACATATTTTTCTCTATACGATGGTGTGGAAATTGAAAATGTGCAATGTTTAGAAGTATAAAATTTACAGTACCGAAAATTGCAAAACCGAATTAGATGTGAAAGTGTTGCCATTGGCAAAATGACGTATGCGTTACGCACAGATACTTTTGGCCTTTATAATATAGATATAATACCCTTATTTATGTTTATTATTCTATTCATAAAATAGAACACATTTTTTATAGCATAACTATAAGTAAATTAAGGGGGAATCAGTCCCCCCGTTTCTACTTTACCAATGAACCTCCAAATCCAATTAGAAAGGCACCTTATCGGAATAAACCGGTATTTCAAATTGAAGCAAATCGCATAATTTTGCGTGGAAAATCATTTTATTTAAATTAAGGGGAGCATTAGCCTCTTTTCCCCTTTATACTTAACCAGTGAACTTCCAAAACTTATTAGGGAAGCATTTTATGAGAATGTAAACCCGTACACCGAATTTGAAGCAAATCGTATAATTCTGCTTGAAAAACCCATTTATTTAAAGTAAAGGGAAGTGGGGGATTAACCCACAGATTGTCACTTTATATTATAATCAATAAACCCCTAAAACTAATCAGGGAAGCGCTTTACCAGAAGAACATATTTAAAAAGAAAAATTAAATAAATCGGATTTTTGTTGGATAGGAATATTTCTATTAAGAGTCAATGCGTTAAGTACATACACAGCCTCTCAATTTTTGATAGCCTGCGAGCTAGCATAAATCTATACTTAAATGAAACAATAAAGTAATCAATCTATAATAATAAAGAGAGAAGTTTGTGAGTGTGTCAGCGCCAGTAGCGGCTTGTCAGGGGATGCTGCATCTAATTTTTCACACCACAAAAATTGCATAGAAATATCAGCTTTAATTAATCATGAAAGTTTGTCGAGTACATAACAGAAAAGATTCTCTTAAATTTTAGTGGTACGAAAAATCTGATGCAGCACTACCTGACGAGCCGCTATTGGTCAGCGCTATTCTGAAGAGAACGCTGGACGTAGAGCTACAAAATTTGGAGGGAAGGTACTTCTGTATATGAAGTTTTGCATCTCGAAGCTCGATTTCCGATATTTTTATTAGATTTTTTTAATTTAATTTTTTTAGTCGATTTTTAGCGTTCTTTTTATGTTTCGAGACTATTTTCCCATATGAGTGAAAGGAATATGGTTTTATTCTTTTAACCCGACATAGTAAATTTAGTTCTATTTTCAATAACGTTTATTCGGAATTTGTACAGCAATTTTTGAATTTTTAACAATTTTTTTAATGCGATTTTTAGTATTTTTTCGCATTTTTTGACTATTTTTTGACTTTGATAAAAGGAAAATTATTTCGAACTTTTAACCTAATTTACTAGATCTTGTCTGCTACGATTTTTGAATTTCATTGATTTTTAATGGAATTTTCGAAGTATTTATTAATGATTTTTCGAATGTTTGTCCTTTTAGAATCGATTTTTTTTCCTTTTTGTCAATATTATTAATTTTTTTATGCATCATGGTCTTATCTAATTTTAAATCGCATGTATTAAGGGCGAAAAACATAAAATTAATGAATCAGCAATAAAGGAATCATTTAGAATATCCACAGTAATCTATATTATATATAAAATAAGAGATGTCTTTTTGCCTGCCTGACCGTGGATAACGGCGACACCCAGGTCCCTGAAATTTTTGTCATGTGTATGATGCTAACATCGAAAAGTGCACTTCGCAGCCGGATTTTTAAATTCCGGTTTAGCTTTTTTTTTTTTTTTTCTTTTTAATTAAAACTTACTGGGGAAGAGGATATTTTCAGCTTTCCACCAATCCAACGAAGCAGTCAGGTTTGAGGCTATTTCTAACTAGTTACCAATCCGCGGCAACTACGCAGCCAGCCATTGAGAGCAGGCGGTAAATAATGGATTTAAAGACTGCATTTCACGGCTAAATACTAACAACAAATTGCAAACGCATTTGTTAACTATTCCTGTTTCGATGATTTTGTTTTTAATGATTGATTTACAATCGATCGTTAAAATGCATCCATAGCTCCATCCAAAAATAAAGTAGCAAATCAGGTATTCAAAGTAAATCAGGCTCCTTTTATGCTTTTTCAGGGTTTATTCAAATGTGCAGCGCAAGTGCTCATAAGATTTTGCATGGAGTAGTCACATTGAAGAAAGGAATTTTAAAATAATTCAATTATTGCATCATTTTTGTAGTTTAAAAAAGCGATTGCATTTCCCGGCTGAATGTTAGCAACAAATTGCACAAGCATTTATTAATTTTTCCTGTTTGGATGATTTTGTTATCCTGATTGATTTACAACCGATCTTCAAAAAAAAAAAAAAAAAAGTAGTAAATTAGGTAATTACTCTTTTTTATGTTTTCTCCTAAGAAAACATAAAAAGAGTAACTACCTAATGTATCTGTAATGTAATGTTACCTGTTTGTTCAGATGTGCAATGCACGTCGTGTGCATGGTCAGAAGATATTGCATGGAGCAGGTTCATTGAAGAAAAGAATTGTTAAATAATTCAATTATTCCATTATTTTTGTGGTTCAAAATAGCTAAAATCAACGATTTTATTTTTTTATCCTTCAAAAACATGCTTTTCGTAACAGAAATACATACTTGTGTTCACTCAGATAAAATTTAAAATATTCATCTGATAATTTTTTTTTCTATTTTAATATGAATGGAGATTTTAAATACTCGCAATTTGTTTGAAAACATCTATGGTCCCGGGCAACGCCGGGCGTATTAGCTAGTTATACATATAAAGCGATCATATGGTTGAAGATAATCAATAGTTCTCTACCCATTTGTTAAATTACTACTTGAAAAACTTCTAATACTGGCACACTGATAGAGATTTTAATTAATAAAGGCAGAGCCTGATTACTAACGGGGCACTCTCTCACCAGAAAAAATTTATAGAAATTTTCGTCTTCTTTAAACGCCCTTTTCATACAAGATTACTGTCATGAATAAGGAAAAATTCTTTATTTCTTTTTCCTGGTGGGAGAGTGCCCCGTTAGTAATCAGGCCCTGAATAAAGGAGGATTTGACAATGGACATAAACAGAATTTTGGAATTTTACAACACATTTTTCAAAATAGTGATTGTGCAACTTATCACTTAAATCATCTGAGCTGCTCAAATAAATAAAATAAAGTTTGTGTAACAGGAATTCAGGGGATCAATACTGCACTGACGATAACTTATTGGTTCCTTTTTAGGTGCGTTTGTAATTATGTAAAAATATACATAGCGCCTATAGTAGTCGTTCAGTCCGTCGTCTGTCTGTCCGCAAATAACAGAGCAAAAACTACTTAACCGAATCATTTGAAGTTTAAAATATATAATTGTTGCATAATTTTGTCGAGTTATTTCGAATTTTTTGAAAATCGGATGTATAGTCTGATTAGTGAGACAATCAAAAGTATTCCGTTACAATACGGTCAATGGGGGAAAAAATTGTTTCAAGTTCATTTTAACGGTGTTTCAGCAGCTCAAATAGGATAAAATTGGTAGGCATTTAATGAAGTGTACAAAAAATACACATTCTGTGCAATATGCGATACAAAAAATGTTTATTATTCATTTACAGAGCTACACGAAAGAATTCCGCTACATTATTGGGAACTAAAACGGCCTATAGAGGCGCTGCTCGCAGCCTTCGATACAGGATAACTGTCCCTTTAATTTCCCTTTAACTAATGTTAAAGTCCCATTGAAAAAATACTTTATTATAAATGTATTTAAAAGTTTTAGATATTTAAATTTGTATAATATTTACTTCGCCATGTACGACAGAAAACAAATGTTACAGGAAATCTGAAACTGTGCAAAAGAATAATTATTCTGAACAAATTTAAAACGCATGTAATGCAACGAGCTTACACGGCATTATCCTGAATGGAGAAGTTAGATATTTTCTCCACCAGATGGCGTATTCGAGCGCTTGAATTGCCAATATTTAGAAAAAACATTGCTTTCGGCGTATTTCAATCATGTTAAATTATTTCATACATAATGAAATTGATATACGTTGCTGAGATTTATTACAAGTTACTTCCTGTATAGTAGAAAGTGCTAACAGTATTTACAGGGACTCACAAAAGATTTCGGAATTTATACTGTACCAGAAATATTGTATGTTACAAATTTTTGCTGGAAGTCATTTTTAGTTGTGAGTTTTCAAGTTTAACTACAGTTCTACATATTACGTTGTGTGTATAAATGCTGTAAGATGATATACAAAGCAACACAACAGAATCTGTAAGAGTTCCGGAATATGAATGAAAATAGCTTAAAAGTAGTTTTCGAATGAATTACGCATTTTTACGATATTTCATGATAGGTAATGATTCTAGGTTTGCCACATTGATAACGTCCTATTTGAGATGAAGATCTATTACTTTCGTTTTACTGAATTGGAGATATTTAATCGTATCAAATTTTGTATTCATGTATTTTTGCATAAGCTTTTAATAGCTGATACATCAAGCTCTGAATATCTATAAAATTAATTATAGTACGAACGCACCTCATTTGCCACGTTTAAAATTTCCGGCTTGTTCTGTTAGTAGTGTTTAAATCATTTGGGATCGTACAATTCGGATTTGTACAATTTTTTTTTTCTTTCAAATGCATCAGAGATTTAATTAATTAAATTTTAAAATATAGGGTAGGACATTTTTTTTGTTCACTCCTGCTAGCAAATCTATTCAACGTATCAGTGTGAATCTATCTCACCTGAGACCTAACAAGATTTCAAAATAAGACACGCTGATTAAAAGTTAAATAACCTTTCAGCTTATTTTCAAGGTTACATTCAAACTCCTTAAAGATCGCAGAAGAGACAAAAATATTATTGATTATTCTCTTAACTGCTGTTTTTAAACGCCAGAGTAAAAATAACTGCTTAAAAGCAGTTATCCTTTTTCTTCTTTTATATGTACACAAGGAGTATGGGAATGAAAAATCCAACTAACTAACTTTTAAAGCGCTAGTTTTCAGTTAAAAGTTCTGGGGGAATATAAAAATACTCGCTGAGTTAAAATTCATGAACAAATAATGTGTTTTCTTTTTCTTTTTACATCTTTTATTTAACATAACTTGATTCGTGTATTTAAAGATATGATTCTGTAATAGATTTTTCACTCGCTTCCTGGTTAGCTAGAATTATAAAAAAATATATAAATAGATATGTTTATACGACATTTTAATAGTTTTAGAACTTAATTATAAATAATACATTAGTTTTTAACCGACTTCAAAGAGGAGGTTATGATTTCGACCTCTATGTATTTGTTGTTCACGCATAACTTTCGTCAATGTGAACCGATTTTGATAATTCATTTTGTGTTTGAAAGCGTATGGGGCCCATGTGGTCCCATTCGAATTTCATAGAAATCTGATAATTAGAACTTTTTAAAAAAAATGAAAAGTTTTAAATTTAAATTCTTTGTGAAGCAATCGACCAATTAGAAGCGTTCATTTTTCATGCTTGTATGTTACACTTACACAGACACATGATCTTTTCAATGCATGAAAATCTAACTTGAGAAGGGCCGGGATTCACATAATTTTTTCACTGTTTGCGAAACGAGATTGATTAATGAGAAAATTTACACTGTTAAAAGTTTGAGGCTTTTGTTGCATCGTCACTCCACCGCTTATATAGAAAATGATTACTTCAATATATTATGAAGGATTCTCATTGGTCAAAATAGAGATATACTATAAAAGCGATGGAGTGACGATGCAGCAAACGTTTAAAATTCTTAGCAGACTACTTAAAACAATGAAAATTTTGCAAAAATTGAGGTTTCTGTTTGGTTATATGGTTTCGCTAACAGAGCAAATTCTACCTGGATTCCGACCAGGTTATCTTATCCACCAAACCAGAAGTATAGCATTTATGGTATCTATATACAATGTAAAACATTTTACCCTTTTGCTGCATAGTCACTCCACCGGCTTTATAGAAAACGATTACTTCATCCTATTATGGAACCATGGAACTATTAAGGAAGAGGAACTGACATATCCTTAAAATAGTGAAGCTTCAACTGTAACCGCTTTCGCAGGGATTCATTACTACCGCGTCGAACTTTAACCAATAAAATTATGCAGAAAACTTTTCTTTATTCAAACGGCTCGTTAACAGAAATTTTCAACTAAAAATAATGAAAAAACTAATATTCAATTTTACTGGTAGGAGTTTACTTCTGCGGTAATAGATCCGACGGTACTTCTAGGTTATCCCGTCGACCAAAAATTATCGCCAAACTATAAGATTAAATGCCAATAATGGATGATCGTGAATGTCGCATTCAATGACATTAAATGCGATTCACGTGTTTAAAATGTCATTAAGTAATTTTTATTTCGACTTTTTATTAATATTTTTATTAATATTCTACTAATTATTTGTTTTTTCGTTATTTAAAATAAAAATTATGTCAACATGTATAATTTGGCTATTAGTTTGGCGATTTGTATAATTTGGCGAAAATGGTCGACGGGATAACCTTGAAGTACCGATCCGACATATTGTGACAACCAAAACAATGTCTGTAAAAAGATTACAACACTTTGCCAAACTGACACCAGTTAAAAGAAATAGAATTTTTTTACCAGAATTGTCAGAAAATTTTTTAGTCAATAAGGCTCTAAAATAAAACGAAATTTTCTAGTTAAGTTTACTGGTGGGAGATTTCACAGACGGCAATGCGAAACTGTAAATCTGATTAAATGAAACAGCTGTCATATTGTAACAGCCAACTCAGTTACTTCACTCGCCACTGATAGACAAATGACTAGACTGTTAAAAATCTGCTGCATTTTGCTGCAACGCACTCCCCTGCTTGTATAGAAAACGGTTACTTGGCCGTGAAATGGCGCTTTCTCATTGGTTGGAATAGAGATATTATATACAAGTGGTGGAGGGCGTTGCAGCAAAATGCAGCAGATTTTTAACAGTGTATATGTCGCCTCCTTTTTATTCATAACTCCATTTATGGAACATTCTCATGGGTCAAAAGAGAGATATTCTATAAAAGTGGGGGAGTAAAGTAATCATATTTTTTACAGTGTGTACTTCAAGCAGTGAAAAGTTCTCAAAAATGAAGGCTTATGATTGGTCAATCTTGTTTTGCTAAGCAGCGAGTAATCCTTCTGTTTCCTAACCACTGTTGCAGATATGCTAGTACGAAATCTTAACTGGAACAATTTTCGTATCCGCCAAAATGAAAAATCCACATCGATACCTAGCGTTGCAAAGGTTAGAAAAAACCCGGTTTAAACCCGGGAATAAACAGGGTTTTTAGGAATAAACCTGGAAAAAATCCGGGAATTTTTGGAATAATTCGGTTTTTTGGGAATAAACCTGGGAACAAATCTGGTCTATTGGAAATAAACCTGAGAATAAACCGACTTTTTGCAACTCTGTCGATACCTGCCGGCATGAGAAATAAGAATCGAAAAGCTGAAAATTCATCTTTAAAGAATCTTATACGTCAAAGCACCAGAGTCTGTGTATCAGGCTGCTTGGTACGAAGAATTCACAAAGTGATTAAAGTGCATTGCTATGTGTATGTACACTGTCTTTAGATTAAATTCAGTTATCGGATTAGATATAGGAATGATTTCAGATTTTTAACCGACTTCAAGAAGGAGGTTATGAATTCGACCAGTATGTATTTCTTTTTCACCCATAACTTCCGTAAATGTGAACCAATTTTGATAACTCTTTTTACTTACCCATCATACGTAGTATAGGGTAAGTCTTGCAATCGTTTTGAAAATCGAAAAATTTTTTTTGACGGATTTACACGTTTTAGATAGTGGAGATTACGAAAAACATATTTTTAGAAAAAAAATTTTGCCGTCCGTCCGTCTGTCTGTCTGTCTGTCTGTCTGTCTGTCTGTAAACGCTCTATCTCCCGAATAAATTGAGATAGAGACTTGAAATTTTGTATGTTGTTAGTATGTAAGAATGGGACGAACCCTATTTAATATGAGCAACCTCGATTATCCGGAACTATTTTTTTCGGACTCTCGAAAAATTCGTTCTGATGAAAGGTATATAAAAATTTTCGAATTTTTTTGTTCTAAGGAATGGACGTAAAAGGCAATAAAATAACACACATTTTGCATATAGAATGAAGTCGATCGGATTATTAGTTGCCGAGATATTTATAATCTTGTTTTCCATATTCTTCGATTTTTCATGACCCTGTATTTCATTCAAATTTCAATTCAGAAGTATATTTTAATTGGAAATGAGACGCTTAATTCGACGTAGTTAATTTTTAGTTAATAGATTTGTTATTTTTTGAGTTATAAGGATGTTTCTTTTACGCAGTTCGGTATTTCTTGAGTAGTTTGTCATTTTATATAATTTGTCGAAATTAATACATCAGCAGTTCTTTAATATAGCATTACTATGTATACTAACAATATTTAAATTTTGTTTATGAATTGCAATGCATTGTATAAATAGTTTCACATGTTCATGTTTTATTTTCATATACATATCCATGATGGGTAAGTATTACGGTGGCCCCCAACGACTAGTTTTGTTTGTTTGTTTGAGATGCTCGTGTGGTCCCATTTCAATTTCATCAAATTCTGGTGATTAGAACTTTTTAAAAATAAAAAGTTGGAGTGTGTATATTAGTTAGTTGAGTATTAATATTTGTGGTCTGTGTTTAGGTGAGTTTATTAGGTGTTGGTTTTTTGGTTGGTGTTTGCGGATTTAGACAGATATAAAGAAATATAAAGCTGCTCTCCGGGCCCATGAGGGGTCTATACAACAACAACAACAACAAAAATAAAAAGTTCTCTCGTTTTCTATAAAAGCGATGGAGTGATGTTGCAGGAAAAGGGTCAAATTTTTAACAGTGTATATGATCTTGCGAAATTTTGACTGCACCGGATTCAGGTAGATTTTGAGCTATTGTGAAATAAGATTGACAAATAAGAAAATTTACTTATTTTAAGCAGCGACAATTTCGCAAAAAATACAGGCTTCAAATTGGTCAATCTGGTTTCGTTAATAGCGCAAAATCTACCGGATTGCGGCCAAATTCTTTTTTGCTGTTAGTAAAATCAGATTGGCCAAGCAGAAGCCCGCATTTTTTGCGAACTTTTCGCTGAGTATTTCAAACAGTGAAAAGATTGCAAAAATGCAGGCTTCTCATTGGTGAATCTCGTTACGCTAAATAGTGACAAACTATGTATATATGGATCGTAGCCACTGTTGCAGAGATGCGAGTTCCTTCCAAAGTGTGAAATCTTAACTGGATCAATTCTCGTATGCACCGAAATGGAGGGTCTGCATCGATACTTACTGACATCGGAAATAGGTGTCAAAAAGCTGAAAATTCACTTTTAAAATACCTTTATATATCAGAGCACAAATGCCTGTTTTTCAGGATGCTTTTTATGCCGGATGCACAAATTAATTAAATTGCTATGCGTAGCAATACTGTCTTGAGGTTCAGAATCAGTTATCGAGTTAAATATCGAAATGCTTTCAGATTTTCTTCTGACATAATTCTTCGATATCAAAATGTTATTATACGGGGATATTTGAAAAGTTGAGACGAATCTAGACAAAATAAAATGGGGAAACATATTGATGAGCTTGCCATCAAAGTCAAGCTAGTTAACTTCTTGCACTCGTGGTCTCCGACGCCTAGGGGTGAAGACAACGCACACTAACCGCTTGCGAGCGTAGGAGGTTGTGGGTTCGAATTCCACAGGTGCCATTCTATCACCACTCCCGGCTGTATTTCCTTCGTGTTATAAAAATTTCCTTGCGCTATTTCGTCCCTGTATATTGACGATAACATATAAGCAGGGTTTAGTGTCGAGCACACAAATCAGATGTATGTGAGTGTATTGTTCTTGCACTCGTATAATCGTTCTTGTTCAGAAGACTATCGCCAAGTTTTGGAATAGAAAATTCCTACATTTTGTGTATTTTGGAAAACTGCGTCTGTCGATACCCATTTCTGAGGTCCGTAAAAATCAATGTGGACCTTGAAGTTTGCGGTAACTTTTCAAAGAGTGAGATATCCAAATAAGTTACCACATCCGAAAAACCTAAAGATCCATAACGATACTAACCGTGATTATTAATTGCTTTCGAATAGCTGAAAATGAAATAGGAAATTGACCAGCAAATTGAATATTTTGAAACCCAGAAAAGTACATCAATTAGTCAGTACATTGCAAAGAGACATCATATGTTAGTATACAAAACTGAGTATTACAGTATGAATAACTAAAAAGTATTAAATAAAATAAGCTTTTTTCAAAAAAATATCAACCGACTTCAAAAAAGCGCTTAAAAGCATTAAATAATTCTTTAAATTTCTCTAATGACAAAACGTTATCCAAAAATCAGTCATCGGATATCAGGTACTGGCATAAAAACCGTTAAATTTAATATATATAATTTAATATCCACCAAACATGGATTTTAGAGAGAATATTTTTTACAAGAGATGAATTTGCATATTTATGATTTAATTTATGAATATATACATATAAAAAGTAATGAATTACTTTTTGAAGTTGGTGCCAAACTATCTTAAATATAATAAGAATTATCAATATATTGTGAATAGTACCAAAAAATAAAATGGTGATGATCATTATCGATTGCGTTTGTTTGGCACCGACTTCAAAAAGTAATGCATTACTTTTTATATGTATATATTCATAAATTAAATCATAAATATGCAAATTCATCTCTTGTAAAAAATATTCTCTCTAAAATCCATGTTTGGTGGATATTAAATTATATATATTAAATTTAACGGTTTTTATGCCAGTACCTGATATCCGATGACTGATTTTTGGATAACGTTTTGTCATTAGAGAATTTTAAAGAATTATTTAATGCTTTTAAGCGCTTTTTTGAAGTCGGTTGATATTTTTTTGAAAAAAGCTTATTTTATCTGACATTTTTCTGTTAACCAACTGCAGGTGCTAAATCACTGAATAATCTACTAATTTTAATTGCTAAAAGGTGTAAATTAAAACTAAACAAATTTAACAAGCCGGAAACTGCACATCAAGCGTAACAAATAAGATGCGTTCGTACTGTAACTAATTTTTAAAAATATACAGTACAGTAAAGCATCGTTTATACGACGATCACTTATACGATGTTTACATTTATGATTTATATGACGTTTTAATGTGGTCCCGATTCATTCCTATTTATTTTAATGTAAAATTATATCTTTTATACCATGCCCAAAATCGTTTATACGTCGATTTTTCGATTTTGTATAGGTTTATTTTTGTTTATTTTTCTTGTGTCTTTTACGAACGAACGGAAGTTGACAGCTATGAATGACACCAAATAGCGTGTTTAAATATACTCCACATTATACAAATGTGGGAGGGTGTTCGATTAGTCTGAAAAACTAGTTTACATGTAACAGATTACACTGGGAAGGGTCATTCTGTTTTTCGGGGATGGTCAGCTTTCCCGACTTGTTTTAAGTTGCAAATAGACTATCCTTCTAACAGTTATCAGTAATGGCGACTTTTAGTTGGCCACGCGGGGTTTTTCATCTTTGACTTCAAGTGGAAAAGAAATGATGTACTGCAAATGAAGAACCTTTCGGTGAAACATAAATAAATATATGCATATTTAAATTGCTTACTAATTCTCCTCCCCACCCAGTTCTTTTGGCTATTTGTTTATTTTGGTTTTTTTAACTTACAAATTCATGCAAATCATCACGTTAAACATTAAAATTAAGTGAAAACATAATTTATTCTAGTTTTGGAAGTGAAAATCGATTATACGTCGTTATCGTTTGTACGACGTTTTTCGGTAGTCCCTTTGGCGTCGTATAAACGATGTTCCACTGTATTTCGGATACAGTACAGTAACGAAATCTGTTGTGTGACCCTGTAAATACTACCAGTTTTTTATTATACAGAAAGTAACTTGCTGTAAACATCAGCAACGTATATCATTTTCATAAAATGTGAAATAGTTTAATGTAATTAAGACGCGCCCCAAACAACATTTCCCTCTTGTAACATTATTTAATAGAATATTTTTGTGCGGCCTTGTAAATAAATAAAAAATATTCTTTGCCCCTCAGATTGAACGAGATGTATATTTTAGTACATATTTCATAGATGCATATAAATTTTATTATGTTCGAAAGAGTGTAACATCATTAACATGCACTTGAAACTATTTTTTTCCATTGACCATAATGTGCGGAATACTTTTGATTGCCCCTGTAATTGAACTACACATCAAATTTACATAAAATTATTTGAAATGAGTCGACAAAGTTACCTAATAATTATATATTTTAAATTTCAAACGATTCGATTGAATGGTTTTTGCGTTGTTACACGTGAATAGAGGGACGAATTGAACGAAGACTATAGGTGCTTACGTATTTAACATAATTATGTAAGAACGCACCTAAAAACAGTGAAAATACAGTGTAACTTCCCTGTGAAACCACCTCCATTAAGCGACCAGCTCTCTGAACGACCATTTTTACTTATCCATCATACGTAGAATAGGGTAAGTCTTGCAATCGTTTTCAAAATCGAAAAATTTTTTTTTGACGGATTTACACGTTTTCGACACTAGAGATTTTGAAAAACATATTTTTAGAAAAAAAAAATTGCCGTCCGTCTGTCTGTCTGTAAACGCTCTATCTCCCGAACGAATTGAGATAGAGACTTGAAATTTTGTATGTACTTAGTATGTAAGAATGGGACGAAGCCTATTTAATATCAGTAACCTCGATTATCCGGAACTATTTTTTTCGGACGCTCGAAAAATTCGTTCTGATGAAAAGTATATAAAAATTTTCGAAATTTTTTATTTTAAGGAGTGATCGTAAAAGACAATAAAATAACACACATTTTGCATAAAGAACGAAGTTGATCGAATTATTAGTTGCCGAGATATCTGTAATCCTGTTTTCCACATTCTTCGATTTTTCATGACCCTGTATTTCATTCAAATTTCAATTCAAAGCTATATTTTAATTGGAAATGAGACGCTTAATCCGATGCAATAAACTGTTAGTTAATAAGATTATTATTTTTGAAGTTATAAGGATGTTTCTTTTTCGCAATTCAGTACTACTTGAGTAGTTAGGCGTGTTGTATAATTTATCGAAAGAGATTCATCAGCAACTCATTAACACAAGCATTACTATGCACAATAAAAATATAAATACACGTTTAAATTTTGTTTTGGAATTGCAATCCATTTTATAAATAGTTTTCAAATGTATTATTTTCATATATTATATAGGCATATATAAGATGGGTAAGTATTACGGTCGCTCCCATAGACCATTTTTTCATAGAACGAAATTTATTCTCACAGGCTCAATATTAATTTTATCTCCATTCGGAGACCACCCCAGTTGAACTCCCTCCAAGAGTGATCAATTTTTTTGAGGAAAATGTAACAAATTCCGTTTTTTCCTGATCACTCGAAGAAAGTTTTATTCAAAAAATGATTACGGAGATCGCATTTTTCATCAAACTTCTAAACTAAGTTTAAATTTTTTTTTTAATTTTCCGGTAACTTTTAAGTGTTTAATTCCTTTTGTGCCTTTTTAGCAGGGCTGCGGAGTCGGAGTCGGAGTCGTGGAGTCGGAGTTGGAGTCGGGCTCATTTTTGAGAAAAAGGAGTCGGAGTCGGAGTCGTAAAAAACAACCCGACTCCGACTCCGGCTTTTTTCTTAGACAGTTTGAAGCAAAATTAAACCAATCAAATATAATTTTAAATCCATAGAAGAAATTCTTATTGTTATTTTTGGATTATATCGAACTACCCAAGTTAAAGAATTCCAATAAACTGCCCAGCATATACAGGAGATGAAAACTGTTTTTAATTAAAAGCTCTAGTAGATCCCAGATTATTTGCGAACTAGTAAAATTTTCATTTTCAATTTTATTTTCTTCTATCTTTACAAGAATAAAGTATTGGATTTTTTAAAAAATTCGATTTCTGGCATTCGGCGGATTTATACGTTTTAGAAGATCCTGAACTGAACATGATTTGATAATTTTTCGAAAATGTCTGTCAGTGTCTGTCACTTCGTGAGACTGCATGCGACAAAAATTTTGGAACGCTCTATCTCAAGAACTAATGGATGGAATTTCACAAAACTTTAGATTTTGTTAGATCTTGATAGAAATTGGATCTGATTAATTTTTGGTGTATATCACTCGACAGGTGGCTTTGCTATGCTGCATTATTCACAATTTCCACAGTAGCTATATCTTAAAAATTAATGCACGGATTTTTATAAAACTTTAGATTCAGTTAGTCCTTGATACATTTAGGTGCTACAAATTTTTTGGTGCAAATCGCTCAATAGGTGGCGCTGCTATACTGCATTGTTCATGATATTGCAACAGCGCTATCTAAAAAACAAATGCTCGAATTTTCACCAAACTTTATATTTAATTAGTTTGTAATCTAGATTAGTATAGTTTAGTGTTTGGTGTAAATCGCCCAACAGGTAGCGCTGATATGCTGATTTTTTTACGATTTTGAAATAGCTGTGGCTCAATCACTAATGCATGGATGTTCATTAAACTTTAGATTCAGTTAGTATCTGATAGAAATTGATCCTGATTCATTTTTGATCTACATCACTCAACATGTAGCGTTGTTATGCAGAATTTTAAAATTTCAGCAATAGCCCTATCTCAGAAATTAATGTACTGATTTTCACCAAACTTCAAATTCAGTTAGAAGTTTATATAACTTGTTGACTAGATTTTGGTGGAAATCACATAAGAGGTGGCGCTGCTATGCTGCATTTTTCAGGAAGTATTAACATGTGTGATATCGAAGAAAGTTCTAAGATTAACACATCTGACTATTTTTTTTTTCCTTTATCTTGAAATTTTTCTGCTCTGGAGAGCACTAGTTAACATAAAAATTGCACAGATTTCCCCCTTTTCGAGGCCACGGATCCGAAATAGTAAAATATCTGTTTTGTTATCTCTTTTAGATTTCGGTAATTTAATTTTTCAGGTTTGTGGTGCGTAAAATTAAAGAATTTGTAAAACGGAAAATATTTCTTTTTTCCAAAGCTCTAAGAACTGAATACCGAAATAATGACTTTTTGCCTTATTTTTCTTTCGTTGCCTCATAACTTTAATCAGCATCAACATTAGTATATTAGCTAGCCAGGAAGCCAGGAGTCGGAGTCGGAGTTGGAGTCGGAGTCGGAGTCGAAGTCGTTAAAAATTCCGGAGTCGGAGTTGTTAAAAATTCCGGAGTCGGAGTTGGCCATTTTTCCCACCGACTCGGCAGCTCTGCTTTTTAGGGAATGAGTTTCATTCCGATGACAAATTATGACTAATGGTCAATAAACTCTTGCCAGATTTTGTCAGGAAACTCAAAGAAATAAAGAATGAAATCGTCATTATTTGTTCCCGTCTTTAAAAAAAAAAAAAAAAAAAAAAAAAATGCATTTATTTACTAAGCTTTGAAAGGGTTGAAAGAAAAATTATGAAAGATAAAATCGTAAAATCAAAGTACACTCAATGTATTCTTTTTTTTTTTTTAACTCTACAATAATTAATTTATGTAATTAACTTTTTTTCTGATATTTAAATTTTTTCCTAATGTGAAAAATAAACTTTAGTAACATTAATTATTACCTTTCTTTCAACAATTAAAATCTAAATTTAAACATGACCGTTAAGAGACCACCTCTCGGAGCGACCACTTTTTATTGGAACGGAGCTTGGTCGTTTTAGGATAGTTTCACTGTAGTTTTATGTCACTGTTTGCATGTTTCATTTCTATCCGAGTCATTTTCAAAACAAATAAATAAAATATTCTAAAATTGCAAGATCTGAAAGACGCCAGCATTCAATATTCCACATTTTTTTTCATATTATGCGCGTTATTTTTATTTTACCTGGATGTTTATTTTATTTTCGTAACCGTTGAGTAGCTCGAGCCATAATTTTGATAAGTGAAATGATGCAGCATCGTTGAATATTGAATTTTTGCGTGTCACAATTTCTATGATTTCTCTTATAAAGGATAAATAGTGTAGACTGGAGGAAAAAATTATTTTGTTGTCATTGAAATTTATTTGGATGGTTTCTTCTTGATATAATCTTGATAGGATTGTGGTTTTTCCATTATATTTAATATCAGCTACTTGTTCCTTTTTTCTGTTCTTAAATTTCTTGCTTGTCATATCATATACAGTAATTCTTTGATCCGTTTGCTCTAATAAATGGTGTTTCATAAACTCCTGCATAATTCTCAACATTAAGTCGGCCAATTTTAGCGCAAATGATATCTTTTGATTTCGAAGATGGCTTTGCTATTAGGGCGGCTGGCTTCCAAATTCCCCTCACTAACGTAATGTCTATAGGATTATAATACAGTCTGTTAGAATTATAACGTTTGTGTGTATTTGAGGTGTTATCACTGAAATTACCTAGCTAATTTAAGAAATAATGGGGGCAAAAAATGTTGGTATCTATCTTTGCTCCAAAACAGACTATATTTTATGTCAGTACAAAAACCTCCATCAATGCAGGGGGAGGGGAGTTCTAAAATTGCGATTTCTCTAATATTAATCGGAATAAAAACTTGAAATTTGTTGTAGTGGTTATTTTTAAGATGAAATCTTAATCTATTCGTTATGAACAATTTCTAAAAAGTTCGAATGTTTAATTTGACAAATAAACATAAAACTGTCTAGAAAGACTTTAAATCACGATTTATTTGGAATTTCTTTGATACTATTGGGGGTTAGAAGCAATACCTTTGGCATCACAATAACTTATAAGATGAAAATGCTCGTTTAGAATGAATTTAAAAAAAATACTTAATTCTTATCGACAACCTTTTTGCATACTTGGAAAACAGCTATTCAACAATGTAAACTATTCAGAGGAATCTCATACGACATAAAATAGAGTCCATTCCCTTAGAATATAATACATTTTTTTTTTTTTTTTTTTAGAATAACTCAAATTGCAGCGGAGTGTCTGTTTACATTCTTGACATCCTTCCAAAGAGTTAAAATTCCAATGTAAAATAATTTAATGTTTTATTTTCTGTATTACTTTTAAATTATTGCGTATTGATAATTTTATATCCATGCATGGTTTGCTTTCCCTTTATTTTAAACAGTGTATACGAATTTGTATATAAGATTTTGTAATCCTGATTTTATTTACTTATTTTCACCATTTCAATTTATCGCAGTATATGGTCAATTAAAGGTAGCATCTCATTATCTTCACCTATCGCAAGTTATTAAATATATATCCTCAGCAATATCGCTCAGACTAATCCCTCTAAGGGAAGTCCTAGTTTTAAATTCAGAAATCAACCACTATTTCCGGATAGTGGTGATAGTCTTTTGTTATAAAACATATTAAATAAGACGAATATTGCGAATTGGGAATAATGTTAGATTTTGGAATGCAAAAATCTGTAAAACCCACTGAGCTCAACATATAACAGGAGATCCGGCTTCCTATTTCCCAACGTTAACTCCCGCGGTCAGCGCGGATGAATACAGTGACGGCACTTTTAGCTGAGTTTTGGTTCGTATACTAGGCAGAAAGCGCTGTTTCGCTCATTGCCTACTATGTGAGCAGTTTATTTATTTTCTAATTTCTTTTAATTTTCTTGATATAATTATTAACCATATATCATGGGGAGCAGTTGTTCTGCTTACGGCTGTAAAAACCGTTGGTCAAAAGAGGGAAATTTGCAATTTCACAGGTAAAATGCCTTTTTTTTTACTCCTATGCACATGTTAACCAGCCACAAGTGTGATACAGTCGAACCTCGTTAATGTGAATCTCAAGTGGTATCGAAATTTTGTTCATATTAACAGTAATTCATGTTATTAAACATTTGTATTCATTTTCGTAGGGGACTGTAAAAACAGTTTATGTTAAATGTAATCCACGTTAAACGTGTTTTTGTTAACGAGGTTTGACTATGTGCAAACTTTGTGAATGATAATTTTTTGTTTTGATTTATTTTAATTTCAAGTATCATTTTTTGTCTAGTGTTTAATACAAAGATTACTAAAATACTTATTGGAAAATATTTTGAGAAAATGCTTTAACATATATATTGGATAAATATTTAATAAAAATACATAAATATTTAAATTAATATTTAGTTAGATAGTTGGTGTAAAACATTATTCCATTATTGTTATTATTATTATTTTAATGTATCATCGTAATTCTATAAATTCATTTATTGTAACAATTATTGTTATAATTTTTTAGATGAATTTTTAAATTTTCTGAAAAATAGTGTATAATTATCGTACAGCTTACTTTTTAATTTAATATTTTCACGTTCATAAATTTATCGTTTATCTATAAAAAATGGTATTATGTTAATATTTGCACCAAATAATTAACAATAGACATGTCATTGAACATCAAAATATAGGGAAAAGTGGGGCACATGTGAACAACTTTTTACATTTTTTATTTCTCAAAATTTTTATGAGCTATTGAAACAAAAACTGATTGATATGTTTTTGTTTCAATTCAGTTGACTGATTTTGTTTTACGGCGATAATAATGCGCATTGAAACTATGAAAACATATGTATAAATACATTTATTATATTAAAAATTACCTTATGTTTTAATACTTCTGAAATTTTTGTGTTACTTAAAACCCCTTGATTAAAATTTGAAGCTTTATTTTGTTGAAATTAATTTGTAAATTGTTCTTTAAAACTACAAGCATAATGATAAAAACAAAGTATTCTTTCGTTCAGAAATGATAAAATAAAAATACATATTCGGATAATAAAAAAGCCGGATAATTAAATGCCAATTTCAAAACATTATCTGCCGATATCGAATGGATGTGAAAGATGGGGTTTATAAACAATTTAATTAAAAATATTTCTGCTAAATAAGTACTAATCGGGTAGTTCCTGTTCTTATAGATCACTTACTCTCATTGTTTTTATAATTTACTTAATTAGTGAAGAATAAATTGGGATAATAATAAAGAGATTTCTCCTATGTCTAACATTGAAAAAGCGGACTATTTTTTCTCTCTTGCCTACTATGCTTCTCCGGGTTGTAATTCGGCTAGCAGACGACTGACCGCAGAGTCGGACCTCCTGTTATATGTCGAGCTCAGTGGTAAAACCACTCTCAAAATAATTTACACATACTTAATTATTTATTTTAAAGTCTTAGGGCCTTTTTGACAATGGAGGCAAAGGTCACATGTAGAGGTTTCCACGGGACAAAATTTCCAGGCCCGACCTATAGAAAAGAAAAAAAGAAAAATATATATCGGTTCTGCCGGGCCGAAAAAATATCCGGTCCGTTTTAAAAGTTGAAATTTCGACCCAAGTCCAGTCCGTAGAGAAAATTTATCGGCGCGGTCCTGTATAATCGCAAAAAGTTCAACTCAAGTGAATTTCTACTGAACATTGATGTTTATTTTTACTTGTACGGAAGAGTTCTGACCAAAACTTAGTTTTTTCTTAATATTTATAATTTCATAGAATATATAAAAGTGCTGTAGGATGTGATATTTATGTTTTCAATGAAGGTTTGTTTGTCGTATGTGAATGTTTTAGCTATCATTAATATTATTAATCCATATTACATGTAATGTAGACATAAAAATCTAAAAAATGGTATATAGTAAAATCTTCTAAGACGAAATCGCATATGAAAGAAAAAAAAATCGCTATAGGCGAGTTCCATTCTTAGAAGACGTAAATGTATTATTTTTTTTTCTCGCGTATTATTGTATTTATTTTGCATGGATGAACACATTTTTCAGCTTAGAACAAGATTTAGTCTTAGGCAGGCTCTTTTTCATGCATTTTACAATATTTTAATAAACCTAAAAGTATACAATTCTTTAAAAAATAATTTTTAATGTTTAATTACAGAAATATGACGATTTAAAAATGCATGAATTTTTTTCATAAACTTTTGGGCCAGGCCACGCCGAGACAATGATTTTCTTACGGGCTGGCTCAAAACCGGGACTGAATATTTTGGCCTGTGAAGAGTAGGAAGAATGCAATCAATCTCGGCTCGATACGAAAAAAAAAAAAGTTATTCCCGGGCCGTAAAGAGTAATGAATAAACCCGGCCCGACCCGAGCATTTAGAAAAAAAAAATAAATAAAACCCGTTCCCGGCCAGAAAAAATTGGTCCGAACCCGTCCCATGCGGATCTCTAACACCAGTGCTGAATGACTTGTTGCAAACCAGTCCTTGTTAGCATGGTTTTCACCTGGTTAATACGACATTATAAATTTGATTTAATGGTACGTCAATGTACAAGTTTGCGAACCCCTGTGGTCCATGCTATTTTTGTATCTCGAAAATTGGGGTACACGACATTTCGGTCCCGCCATTTCGGTCCCGCCGTTTCGGTCCCGCCGTTTCGGTCCCGAGACATTTCGGTCCCTGGCCATTTCGGTCCCGAGACATTTCGGTCCCGAGACATTTCGGTCCCGAGACATTTCGGTCCCTGGCCATTTCGGTCCCGAGACATTTCGGTCCCTTGCCATTTCGGTCCCTGGCCATTTCGGTCCCTTGCTTTTTCTTTACCGGCCACCTTATAACTTGGTTTCTGATTGATGAAGGCCTACTAAACGCTGTAAGCTCAACATTGTTCTGGCTTTTTTTAATATTTTTATTCTCCTGCCCCCCTTCCCTCAAATTTTATACAAAGCTGAATATAATAGTCCAATAAGTTTAATCTATTGTAACTCGTGATAATAAAATCACAGCAAGTTGAAAAATTGATTAAATAATGTTATATAATTTTACACTGTCTTTATTATTATTATTTAACATAATGAATATTTTAAGTTTTATCATATATTCTTTGTATTAGGTATTTTATCTATACAAAAAACTAAAATACATATTTTATTGATTGTTTTAGCACACTTTCTTAGAATCTTTAAATTAGTGATTTCCTAACTAGGCGTGCTACGAAAATTTTTTGTTTAAAAAATAAAAATGCTCCAACGACTTTTTTTATGTAATAATTATTAGTTGCATTTTTTTTTTTTTTTTTTTTTTTTTTTTTTTTTTTCACAATTTTTACTTCATGAAGACAATTTTTGTGAATTAATTTTATTGAAAGTGGGCTTATTTCTTTGTAATAAAATGATTATTTTTCAATTTTATATAATAATGTAATTATTATTTTAAATAATTTTATTTTCAAATTTTAACTGACAAAACTAAGCTTAATTAATAATTATTGAATTAATAGTTGAATTGAAGTAGTAGCTTGAATTAATAGTTTTAAATTTCAGTAACTTTAAATATAAAATAAATAAACAGGTAAACAATAAGTTTCAGTTTATAACTACTACAAAACATAATGATAAATTGAATATAAAACAGATTATTTATTGAGTTTATTTAAAGTAAAATTCGAAATGCGTATTAATAATTTTATCAATTTAATTAAATAATGATTCATTAAATTAAAAATACATATATTTAATAAAATATTAATTTGATTTTAATTTTAAAATCACTAAATGTTTTGAGATTTAATTTATTGCAGCATTTATAAATTATTCATCACCATAAGTTTTTATTCAAAAATAATTATTTATTTCAAAAAAGGAAATTATTATTATTATTGAAAAATCAGTAACGGAACGTAATAATTAATTAAACATAATAATGTAACACTGTAACAATGCGTAAAAATATTTCTTAACAGTGTTAGGTAACATTATTATCCAGATGCAGATTTAAATTTTCTAAAACAAAGTTATAGTTTACAGTTCGCAAAAAGCAATCATATATTAATTAATTATTTTTAAAGAGTAAGAAAAATATCATAAACTAACCAATAAATGAATAAATAACATATTTATTTTGAGAATCCTTATAATTTTTATACATCCTAATGAACTTGATAACATTATAGTAGCTGAAATTTAAAAAATATGTTTTTTTATTTTTGCTATAATAAGAGCTATAAACTAGATTTTAAACAAGTAATTGATAAATAAGTCACTTAAACAATTAATAGTTAAAATAATTTTGAATTCTTATTAACAAATATGTTTGATAAAAATAATTTAATTTTTAATTTTTTTTTAATTTAACAGCATAATTATTAATGCTTTAAAATTTTCTAAGATTATGTTAATCATTTAATAAAATAATGTATAACATTAAGTAAGAAACAAATCAAAACCGTGTGCCGGGAATTTTTAAACACTTATAATTTTTTATGTTGGTGTTCCTATAAAATTTGAAATATATGCATATAAGTACCAGCTAAGTACTACTATTAACCTCTTTTAAGCAAAAATTCTGCATGTCAATCAATTGTCAACGCCCATCTGAACAAATAGTCATCTTTATACAAGATAGCTAGAAAAGCTAGGTAGTTAGCTTTATTCTACTTATCTTGATCTTTATACACTTGTCAGATGAAATCCTTCATTCTATAATACAATGTCCTTTTTACTCTGGAGTTCAAAAGCGGACGGACCTCCCAGATTTGACTTGTGTTTATTTCGCTCGTAGTTTTTGAATGTAATAATCATAAAAAGTGTTTAATGTATTAAAAAGGATTTGTAATTCCTGCATTGTTATATGTAAAAAGGTTGTTACACGTAAAAAGTTATTTCGTAGCAATAATTGTTATATGTAAAAAGATTAACGCAAACTTTTAAATAGTTTTTTTAATAGCGAAATAAAATAATTATTTAAAAAATAAAATGTTTTAATCAATCCCGATGCAGAACTTAAAAAATAATGTGGCTTTATCACAATTTTATGTTAAAAACCCCTTTAAAAAAATTGTAAAATGCCATAATCTAAAAATGATGTGCCGTTAAATAATAGGATGAAATAAAGATTTCTAAAACTATTTGCAGATTTTTTTTTCATTATTAAACACATATTGTACAAATTATATGCAACTGAAAATGTGTAGGCCATAGACATTTGCTTAAGCAAATTAAATTCGACTTATACGTGTTTTTAAATTACCAGATCTTCATGATTGAGGAACTTCTATATAAATCCACAGAACAATCCTCCCCTCACTCCTGAAAACAATTACTTCTGTCATATGAAATTTGCATGGCGTTTGGATCCGCTGCAATATGTTTGAGTTTGGATCCGAGTTATACGTGTAAGCGGTTTTTGGGTACTTGTTACTTCTAATTAATCGCATTACACTAAAACTTTATGTGGCTTTCAGTTAAAAAAACCAGTGTTGAATTCAGACACTTTTCTCCGGGAGGGACTTCTGTGGCTCAGGGGGGATTCAATAGAGTCCTGGGGGGATTACACTTTTTTACCACTGAAAACACAAAATCTCAAAACTTCCGGGGGGGGCATTGATAGCTCTGGGGGGAATGACCCGCCCCTGAATTCAACACTCTAAAATGTACCCTATAAAATTATGTCAGATATTTCCCGTGCACAAAATTTCAGCTTGCTGGAGAAGGGACCGAAATGTCTGAGGACCGAAAAGTCCAGGGACCGAAATGTCTCGGGACCGAAATGGCCATGGACCGAAATGTCTCGGGACCGAAACGTCTCGGGACCGAAATGTCTCGGGACCGAAACGTCTCGGGACCGAAATGGCCAGGGACCGAAATGTCTCGGGACCGAAACGTCTCGGGACCGAAATGTCTCGGGACCGAAACGGCGGGACCGAAACGGCGGGACCGAAATGGCGGGACCGAAACGTCCTGCTTCCCGAAAATTGTGTGTATATAATGGTTTATCAAATCTTATTTTATTTTATTTTTTATTTATTTTTTTAATAAATGCGTAAGTGTTACTATAGTAACATTAAGGATGTGTTAGAATTAGAATCTAGGATTTGGGTTTGTGCCAGCAACTTTTAAGTGGGAAAAAAATTTACATCATTAATTCTCAAACAAAAAAAGTAGCTAAACTGTAACTTTATTTTTAAGTGCAGAAGAAAAAAAAAAGGGAAAGAAAATTTATGCATGAAGCATAGATTATGAAACACTTTCCAATGCATTCAGATTAATGCAACAACTTCATTGTTTAATAAGCTGAAATAGGATGTCCAATTGAAAAATTTGGAAAACGAATAAAACATTTGAAAATCCAATTTCAGCAAGTTCCATCTACAGTCGGAAAATTATCCGAAATCTTTTGTGTAGTCCTGTATATAATATATAGATTTGTATCTATATATTATATTATTTATAAACTACACATGTGCTAATATTTAATTCAGCTACAAAATACAAACCCCAGTCAGAAATTCCCCTTCAGTAATTTTCGCTAACAAAGAGAAATGTACGTCAATTTTTTTATGCAGCATTGTATATTATCTACAAAATTTATACAAATATGCAAATAATAATAATAATAATAATAAATAAATAAATAAAAACGCAAACCGAAATTGAAAATGTAATTCCAGCTATTACAGAATACAGACTGAGCTCAACTGAATTCTTTTATGTGTCCTTGTCAATAATCGATAAATGCTATGAAATCCCTATTTTACAGTAAGCATATTGTAATGAACTTTCGTGGTTTATATCAATTTCAATACATTTGAAACAGTGTAATGTCATTAACACAGGAAGACGCGCGCCAGGTCAGATAGACCCAGAGTGTGTATGGTTTTTACAATTGTCGCCACTATTTTTTAAAGAGGTCTTTAGGATATTTTATCGCAGAATTTGCAACAATTGTTTCCGGCTGAATAAGGTATCGATTATTAATTGCATTTATTAGTGGCAAAGTAAAAAACATTCATACCCTGGGTATGCGCTCGCTCTCCGGATTAAAATACACTGCAAACGATTTTTCTCTCATTGATCATAATGTAATGGAATACTCTTGAATGTCCCTGTGTAAATAAACTATAAACGTTACACACTTCATTTTCAATACCGGACATGACATGGTAATCATCATTAACCTGTATCAATTACATGAAAATCCGAGTCTATTTACGCGAGTTGGAGTATGGATAGATAGACAAACCTAATTCATAAACACATTTCAACTATGTTGGAAAATGCTAAAAAGATTATTTTTCGAAAAACATTCTTCAAAAATTAATAAGTATGTTTCCATCTATGCAGATGATTTGTAAGGTATTCCTTTGGAAGCAAGTATAACTGCTTTTCTTAAAGATAGATTCTGTCTTCGCAGCTTTTACTGTATTAACTTTCACTCAATGCAGACAAACGGAGAGCATGGTACTAAGGGGCTATATATATATAACGTTATCAACTTTTTGACAATTTTGGACCCCCTCCTTTACTTACGATATCATAGGTTATTATTCCTCGACCCCAGTGATGTAGTGGAGGGTATACGGAGGTACACGCCATATACCTTCTAGATTTTTTTAAAGGAGCACCGCATGCCCTTTGTTTCTCAAGAAAGCTATACTACCTATAGACACACTCTTCTTAGCGTATATCATCTGTTACCTTTGCGACTATATCCCTGTCGACTCCCGTTCTAATGATATCATTAATGCCTAAAAATTATTTTTACTTTTACATTATTTTTTCTTTTAATACGTTTGCAATGATATACATTTATTGTTCGCATATTTTACTGATTTAAATGAAGAGAAATCAATAAAATATTACTATTATACATGAAATAACTTTAGAAAATAATACTCATTGGCGTAGGAACTTTATACAAATAGAGGGAGCCGGGGCATATTGTGGAAAGCTAGTGGTGGTGATCATTTCATTCATAATTTCATTCTTTTCGGAGATTTCTTCATAGTCAGAGCCCGATGAAGCTGAAATTGGGCCCAGGGCTTGTTAAAAAGTTCGCCCCCCCTTACCTCCCCATTCCTGGCGGCACTTTCAGAAAAAAAGTAGTTTTATTTGATGAGTTGACAAAGTTGTTTGGGTAAAAATTTCAAATTGACAAAAAAAAAAAAAAAAAAAAAAAACCGTTTATTTATTTTTAATAAGTATTTGTATTGTGTGAGTGCAAAAGTTCGTGCGGAGGCGCAATACATGTTGTTAGAAGCGGCGTAAAGTGTTTTCATTTATATTGCCATCTACATAAGTCAGATCGTTGGAAAGGTGACGTGTGCAGGTTTCATTTCAAACAAAATGATTTGTGTAGATACAAACTGCTTTTGAAAATTTACTTTCGAAACGAGTGTCGATAAAGTGCATTTAAGGCCTGTTATGCTTTACGAGTTTCGGTATGAAGTAAATGTTGCAGCAAACGTAAAAAACATTCAAGAGGTTTATCAAGATCAAGCACCAGGTAAACGAACTATAGAAAAATGGTTTCCGAAATTTCGTCGCGTAGAACTTAACCTTGAAGTTGAGCATCGCTCAGGTCGACCTTCACACAATGACGACGATGTTATGCGAACCATGGAGATAGAATAGTAAACTATATCTATCGTAAACTATATCTAGTCTACTATATCTATCTTCATGTGCGAACTTTAGTTCAGATAACTCCGCGAATTTTAATAGAGGAGGTTGCTACAGCACTTAATGTTGACTAATCAATCGCTTTTCGGCGTCTAAAAAATATGGGATTCGATCTGAAGCTCGATATATGGGTGCCCCATTTGCTGACCGAGAAGAACAAAATCGAGCAAATTTCTGCTGCTTTTTATTTACTCCGGCGGTTCAAAAGCAAGCAGTTTTGGATCAATTAGTGACGCTCGATGAGAAATGGGACCTTTACAACAATGTTCAGCTCAAACACACATGGAAAAGGTAGGTCAGCATGGTGACGCAAAAGGCCAGTTTGCATCTGATGAAGCTGATGGTTTGTGTTTGGTGGAATTGCAAGGGCATAATTTATTTTGAGTTTCTACTCGCGGGCCAAACGATTGATTCGGACAAGTACTGTCGCCAATTAACCAATTTCAATAGAGAAATCAAACAGAAACGTCATATTTTGTCAAATCGCAAGGGCGTAGCCTTCCTTCACAACAACGCCAGTTCACACGTTTAAGGACAGACTCTGCGGAAACTGAACGGCCTAAAATGAGATGTCCTAACTTATCCACCGTATTCTCCTGATATCACATCATCTAATTATCACTTATTCCGGTCATTGCAAAATCATTTTAAATGGAAAAAACTTAAATCTTTGGATGCCTTAAAAAAAACGTCGTGTCTTTGTTCTTCGAATCTAAACGGCACAGTTTATGATCGTGGCATCCATATGATGTCAGAACGTTGGAAACAGATTATAGAAAACGATGGAGCATATATCATTGATTAAATAAAGAACTTTGTTTGCCTAATCATTGTGTAACTTTTACTCTCAAACTCCGCATGAACTTTTGCACTCATCCAATATAATTCACAAACATCTATGATCAACAGTTTATGTTGCAGAATAAATGAGGACGTCTTTTTAAAAACTCGCCTTGTCCAAAATCATAAAAATTGCGTTTTCCCTAACAGTCTAGTAATCATTTTAAACTATAATTCTGACATTGTAAAATCCTCGTTTATATTGAAACCAATAGACACAGTATGCAGTTTTTGGCATTTTCCTCAAATTGGATTTACTGGATACAGCAAGTTTTGAAAATTATATAGGTACTCTCAAATTGAAAAGGACTTTAACATAAAAATTAAATACGGAGGTTTTTTATTACAGTAAAACTTTGTTTTTACTTCAGGGACCAAAATAAAAAATACAATCTTAAATTGGGGAGAAATTGGAAAAACTTAAATTGGAAGAAAATCTATATGCAGGAAAACGCAACTTCCAAGAAGATACAATCGAGATACAACTTCGCAGATACAATACACAATATTTATCAATTTTTCAAAATACTAAATTGCAAATACCAGAAAAGAAAAAAAAATGTGCATATATACTAATCAAACTTACTTTGAAGTGTATTTCATTAAAAAACAAAAAATCAACCACATAATTTGTGGGCCCTGAAATTGGTGGACCCAGGGCCGAGACCCTGGAGGCCCGTGCATTAATCAGGCCCTGTTCATAGTGTTGCATTTTTCACAATCAGGCGTATAAAGTAGAAGTATACCAAAAGATCACCATCTCTATAATCCAGTTAAAATAAGTTTTAGTAAATATACTTGGTGCATAGAAACTTATTTTATAGACGATCCCGAATACAATATTTAAATTTAAGTTTTCATCCACTCCCATGTACCAAAAGTTAAAGTTCTTTCTGTTTTTTTTTTTTTTTTTTTTTTCTTTACAAATCTCTTGCAAATCAATCTTAAAGCCCCCCCCCCCCCCCCTTTATAAATATGCAGTAGCATCAAGTAGTTCAGTCTCTGTTGACCCATTGTTGTTCGAAGGTGTGTTTGAAGATGGCGAAGAGCGCTTCTTTTCAACAAAACAAATAATTAAAAATTTTTTGCTAGCAAATAAAGCAAGTGTCACTTCGAACTTGGTTTCTCTAATAACGCCTTATAACCACATATCGCAGAGGAATAAGAATGCCAAACCTTGTGATAATCCATTTTTGGAATAAAATTATTTTATAACGCAATGATTATAATAATACAGTGAAACCTCCAAATAAGGGACACCTCTATTTAAAGGACAAAAGTTCCGGTCCCATAGCTGTCCCTTATTTGGAAGTTTCACTGTATCTGTGTGTTTTCATAAAAATCAATGTAAATAAGAAAAGAGTTAATAAACTGTTTTGATGTTAAAACAGTTAATATAAAATGAAAATTTTGATTGGATTAAAAATATCGATATCAAAATACACCCTCCCTCCATCCTTCCTAAAATGATAACGTTATGTATGAGAAATTTAGAAAGATTTGTGCATCATGAAAAATATAGATTTTTGACGCATTGCGCGGTGGTTACGCGGGATAGGTGTCGGAGACTTTGAAAATCAGGGTACCTTGTAATATTAGAAGTTATTATATGTGTGCGTGCGTGTAGTATTGCAATGAAACTACTAAGATAAAACATATAATCGCAAGTGAACTAAAAACGTTATCTTCGCTTACATTAGACTTTCTTGTAAAATTAATCTATCGATCGGTAAACACCTGTTCAAAAAATAATCTGTGACCATGTATTTTGAAACATCTGCTTATGAGACGGGAAAAAAAAGTACAGATAGAATAGACTTCTCAGCTAGATGACCCACATATTACACCACGCAAATTACCTAATCAGAACCAGAACCCTGAAATGTTCTTTCTTCTAAAAATTTAATCCCTGTCGGTTGAAAGGGATACTTTATTTTACTATTATTTGAATTGAATTACAGTAGAACCCTGATCCATCGTTTTTCAAGGGTGCGGAGAAAAAAACGATGAATGCGGGAAAACGATGAATACGGGTTAGCATCAAAATAGGAAAAAACACAATATTTATGCCTTAATAATGCATGCAATGTATACAGTGTACTAATAAATATTAATTTGTTGCTTACTAAACTGTAAAATAAATCAATCGAAGTTACAGAAAATTTATATTTATTTTAAAAAATCAATATATATTTTTGGTTTTCTGTTCATTTTTTTTAAGTCAAAAAATAAATTTTCAAGATATACAACTCTTTTCTGGTCATTTTCTGTAATTTCATATGCGTATATAAAAGTTCATACAGTTTCAAAAGGCGTAATTGCATCAGACAGAGTTAGAACTATGATGGTTCAGCTTCATCGGCATGAGCGTTATCCTCTGCTTCTTCGCAATTATTTTGATTTTTTGCATTATCAAACATTTCTCCTAAGTTTAGGACACCACATGTCGCAAAATCTTGATCAGTGGAAACGTAATCCCATCCTCTGTTACATACAACCACTTCTTCATTCGCATTATTGTCGCCATTATCAACACAAACAACTCAAATGACTTATTTTAGGATAAAAAAAAAAGTAATTCTAGTTTGTGTTTCATAGGAATTCGCATGACTTTCAATTTCATTTCGGTGAGGAAAAAATTTTTACAACGATGAATGCGGGAAAATGACTTTTTAAAGAACGATGAATGCGGGTTTCGTTAACATTATTTAAGTATAATTTGTGCAGGGACCGTAAAAATAAAACGATCAATGCGGGAAAACGATGGATGCGGGAACGATAGACCGGGGTTTTACTGCATTTAAATTTTTACTATTATTATTTTTTTAAATTATTATCATTTTTAAACAATAGACATATCCATCTGAAGTCAATTCGCGCAAAAATGCGGAAAGACATTCCACATATTAAAAGCATAACTTAATTACCAAACATTCTATCAATTCTTAAATCCAATATTCCAACTTTTTCAGTAATTTAACCACCATTACTGTTTTTTTTTATTTTTTTTATTTTTTTTGTTAGTAAAGGAATACATATTATACCGATTTAATTCTATATGCTGTTTCATTCAAAAAAAAATAAAAAATAAAATAAATAAATAAAAAAAATAACATTATCAAATTTTGCATCCGTATCATAGATTAAGTTGCGTCAAGATTAACCCTCACACAAATAACAAAAAAAAAAATACAATAATGCATCTAACAGCTGTTAAAATTCCTTAGTTTTTATTCGATATTCTTTTAAAATGTTGCTAGATTTTTTACAAATTTACACCTAAAAAATATTTTACAAGTAATTTTCTCAATTTTATCCATTCAGATGAATTTTGCTGCATTTGAAATAATTCTTTTTTTTTTTTTTTTTTTTTTCCTGATGGGTCCATTGAATCCGTTTGGTTGGTGGAGGGTTAAGGAAGATTCATCATTATTACATAGTTACCAACTTCAACGCATTTTTGTTTGCACTATTTGTAAATAGCAATCTTCTCCTTATTTAATCGAATAAATTGTGTTTGAATTCTGTAGAGAAGATTACTTTTAAAAAAAATATTATTTTAAAAAAGTTAGTGTTCTTTGGTTCATGTTATTACTAATAATATTATTGTTGATACATAAATAGTCAAATGCAGAGAGGGGACGGATATTTTGCAATATAAATATATAATTTAACCTTTCTAAGGCCTAAAATGCTTTTCACAGAGCTACAGAATTATGACTTTTATATGGCTTCAACAGACATACGGAGTTATTTTGGGGTGTAAATATAAAAGATTATGTTTTTTGAGAAGTTCCCAAAATAGTATTGATATTTAAAGACAAAAGAAGCCTTTATAAATCTGCGCGTGTGGATAATATTTCCCCTACCCCTCCCAACACATTCACCCTAATAAACGGCCAAATTCTTCAGACAATTCCCAAATACTGTAAGAAAAACAATAACGAAAAATCATGTTTCATACATACGGAGTACATCCAGGGCCGTAGCTAGAAGTGAACGATAGGGAGGGGGGGGGGGGGGGGGGGCTCATAATTTTTTTCTCTCTCTCTAACGCAGAAAGATAAATTAGTGCATATTCACATTGTAGGTACTATGTTTCTCATTAAACTGTTGTAATAACTTCATTTCATGCTAAGAAAAATATGTGATGATGAAAATTTTGAGTCTAATAACTGGTGCGAAATTAAACATCCTGTTAGCTTCATATGTATAAATAGGATGAGGGAGTGTTGAAACACTTATTTTAGATACAATTTAGTAACTCTGTAAAACTGTGAAAGTGTCTCAAAACTAAATTAGATTTTTGAACAGAATTTCAATTGAATTTTCGGAATATTTAGTGACCTTGGAACTTGTTCCAGGGAGGGGGGGGGGGGGCTGAGCCGCCCATAGCGCCCCCTTAGCTACGGCCCTGAGTACATCTGAAATAATAGTCAAAACTGTTACACGTGACAAAACAAAAAATTTTTGTATAGAAAACAAGGGTCGAAAGCTCCTATCAAAAATATGAGACACCCTATATTTTGATACTGGATTTTGATGTGCAAGATTTCTGGAATCCGAAACTGGATTTTCGTTCGAAACAATAACGGAAATATTTTAACCTTTAACCCTTTCCGGTACACACTGCCCAGTCTGGGATACTGAATATTAATTCCAAACTTGCAAGCGGCACCAATAATATTTTAGTGAAAATTCGCTTTTATAATAAAAGCTTCAATTAAGGGTTTCAAAATATCTGAAAAATTTGTTATTTTTCGGGAATTCCGGTTTCAGTCAATAATTTCTCATTTCACTAACAGATTTTGCCCGTGTCAGAAAGGATTAACTGATCTGACAGAAATTGTCAATCATTGTGAAGCGGTCTGTGAGATCACTCTATTAAGAGATGAACAAAAGGCGCAACTAACTCACAAGATAGAGTTTTTATACAAAACTTTTGGTACATAACAATCACAGTTAAAATTCACTTATCCAAAATTCGCTGGTGATAGTATTCAAATTCAAACAAAACAAGATTTAGGTAGTGTGTTTGTAGTTAAACTAAAAGTTACAACTTGAACAAAAATAAATAAATAAAAATAAAATAAAAAGAGCAGCGGTCTGTCAGACCGAAAACATCAATTAAAGGTTAATATCCTCATTAAATTTATTTTTTTGAAATGTAATGAAATCACAAGTGCTGTAGCAGATCCAGTGTGAGGTCACGTGGGTCATAGTCCCCCCCCCCCCCCCACTGAACGAAGGAAATTTCTAAAGAATATTTTAAAAAATGTAATAAACAGTCGAACCTCTACATAACGAAACTCCATACATCGAATTTCTCCATATAACGAATTTTTAGTAAGAACGGTCCCCTTTTCGCATGATTACATTAAAAACAGACTCTATATAGCGAAATATCTATCTCCATATAACAAATTTTTTCATAAATTGATCTTAATTTATTCAGTTTTAAAAAAGCTTCGAAATCATATGGAATCAATTTTCCATCACTTATTTTTGATTTATCGTTCAGTGGAGAGGTTTTTTTTTTTTTTATAAATATTACTTCTCTCCTTATTCTTTAAATCTAACAAGTTCATCCCACCTCCTACACACCTTTCAACATCCTTCTCAAAACACAGTCAATTGAATTGTTACACATATAAGAGAGGAATCAATGAGAGCACATGAGAGAGACCTTCAAATGGAGGAAAATATCAACTACAATTTTTCATTCCTTGCTAAAATTTGAGAATTTTTTTTGAGAGCGTAACAATTGTAATTTTAAAATCAAAACAACAAAAAATTACAGATTTCTTCTTCTGAAATTTATGTAAGTCTTCCTCATTTGATTTTCATTAAGCTTTCAAATAAATGTCTTTTCTCTTTTTTGAAGCTGCTTAAATAAGTAAGAAATAAAATGTTAGGTTAATATATACTTTTAAACATTTCAAATTTTTAATTAAAAAGATCAAAAATAATATTTGTTCAAAATTTACACATTAAATACTATATTTAACATCATACTCTATACATCGAATTTCTCTATATAACGAATTTTTTACTGGAACGATGGATTTCGTTATATAGAGGCTCGACTGTATATTCAATTCTTTCAAATTTACCCCTAGCTAAACAATGAGAATCTTTCTGGTTCTTTAACCCTTTGAGCTCTGGTGGGTAAATTTCTTGAAAATTCCAAATTTCACATTGGCACCAGTATTTTTAAAAGAAAAAAAAAAAAAAACTGGTGAATGATATACACGAAAAAAAAAATGAATTAAACCTTTTTCAAATAAATTTGGTCGAACTTTCTGGTGTCATTGAGACATTTCGGAATTAAAGTTATGTGGTAGAAATTTCTACCACCAGAGCTCAAAGGGTTAAAGCTCTTCCTAAATCGAAAATACGTATAATTTCCGACACATCGATGTATAGTCATTTTCAATCTCAAATGCAAGTGCATTTATTCAGCACAAATGCGATTGATTAACGTTTTCTGTTTTTCGATAAAGGCAAAGAATCCTTCGGGAAATCATCGCAAAATGTGGAGTTTTAAATTGAATTTTAGGCCGCGAGTTCCAATTGCTCCCTCATGACATTTCTATAAGTATCAAGTTCTAAAAATTGGCTTAAGACGTAACACTAGTCACTGAAAAAAGACCCAGATGATAATATTAAGTCTATGGGGGCGTTCTTTTCAAATATCTTGCTCAAATTTTACTATTTTTACATGATTTCCCCCCCCCCCCCCATAAGATAGCTGAGGATGATTTAGATCTGGGCCAGTTTTTACCTTTTCGATTTTGCTTATATATTTTTCATATTATGATAGTTTCAATTTTAGAACCAGTTCTGTTCTAACCGGTTTTAAAAGTTAAAAGTAATAAAAAAATAAAAAAAAAAATTTCTGAAAACAAAATGGAAAAAGTAAAAACTAGCCCGGTTGTAGATCGTCCTCAGCTATCCTATACAAAAAAAAAAAAAAAAAAAAAAAATCATGTAAAGATATTAAAAATTTGAGCGAGATAATTGAAAAGAACGCTCCCATAGATTTATCATTATCATCCTGGTCTTTTTCAATGACTAGTGTGGGGCCTTAAAATGATCAATTTTTGAGTAATTCTTTGTCTTTATAAACAAATGGAGAAATTCTTCAATTTTTTGGTATCTAAATAAAATGTGAAAATTTTAAAGCTTTTGTTGTTGTTGTATTTAAGAATATAAATGATTTCCGAAATTCATTAGAAAAGCAGTCATTTTGGATATGAGTAGCCTTCTATATAAAAATTGCTTATTAAGAAATGTGACATCCCCCCCCCCCAAAAAAAAAGTAAATAAATAAATAAATAAAAAGGAGGAGCCATGAACCTCCTGTAAATAGAGGGCTGGATCCGCCCTTGCATAAGAGCTATAAAAGGCTATCGTTCACATTCAAACAACACTCGTGATCAACGTTTCGAAATTAGGTTAGGTAGATTGCAAAGTATACGATGTCGCTGACATCAAAGTCCAACGCTTCGCTGGACTTTAAAGAAATTCTAACTGGTATCGGAAGAACATAATTTTAGTTTTTAAAAAAATTTCTGAAATTTTAAATCTGTTTTGTACTTTATTTACAGTATACACGAATAATAAGATTCAAAACAAAAAATATATTTATCTAAATATGTATTTATTTTAAGGCACTTGAAATATTTAATTTTTTGTGACAGTATAAGTCGAATCTATTTCGAACTAAACATGCAATCCCGAAATTTTCAATGGCAGAATACCATTAAAATTTGTCATTTATTCGAACTCATTTTCTCTTGACTTCGTTTAATTCGAACTAATAAGAGTTCCGATTGTTCATTTTTCCTTTCTTTATCACGGATTTCAGAACTTTTGAATAACTTTCTGTCTTTGATTTTTGTGAGAATTTTTCCGAACGTGTTTACATATAATCCCAATGCATTTTTATCCAATTCCTTGTTGTCCCGTCTGCCCATCAGTGACACCTCAAATTTTTCTTCTATTGTGCTAGTTTCTAATCCCTTAATTAGTTTATGTATTTATATATTTTAATTTAATATTAAGTCATATTCTAATGATAATAGATGAAATAAATTAAAAAAAAACTATAACATTTACATTAATTCTTTTCTAATAGAACCACTTTAAGAATGTTTTCCTCTCATACTTTTCATTATTCGAAGTTCGGATAATTCGAACATTTCTAATGGTCTCGACGAGTTCAAATTAACGATTTCAAAATCCTTGTATTGAATAAACAATTATTAGATGATACAATATTATGTGTCATTTGAATTTTAAACGATAATTTTGTGTAATATATAAAAAATTGAAAACAAATCGGATGTTTCAATCCCAAAGCTTTCTTCAATCTCATACACGTTAAAGCTTCAAAATTGCTATCACAGTGCCAAAATTAAATAGCAAGATATATCCATCCTGAGGATTTTAAATATAAGAAATTCCGCACATTAGTTCTTGAGATATGACTACTGTTAAATCGTATAAATTTTGAAAAATGCAGCATAGCAGCGCTATCTATTGGCAAGGTTCGCACTAAAACCTAATCAGCAACAACTTATGTCAACGACTAAGTAAATTTGAAGTTTTATGAAAATCCGTGCATTAGTTTTCAGATACAGCCTATTGCGAAAAATCTAACATAGCAGCGACATCTATTAGGCGATTAACACCAAAACCTAATCAGCAACAACTTTTGGTAACGTCTATCTGAATCTGAAGGTAGTCAAATATTCGTGCATTAGTTCTAGAGATAGAGATATTGCGGATATCATGAAACAAGTGTAGCTGAGTCGCCTGTAAGGCGATACATAGTGGCATAGGTTTGTCACCAAAACTTAAATGGCGCCAACTCATACCAAGTACCAACAGAATCTGAAGTTTGACGAAAATTCATGCATTACTTCTTGAAATCAACACAGAAATTGCGAAAAATACCGTATAGCAGCTGCAACTATTGGGAGATAAACATCAAAATATAATCAGCGATAATTCATATCATATCAAGGTTTAGCTGATTCTGAAGTTTGGTTAAAATCTGTGCGTCAGTTCTGGAGATTAAAAAAAAGCATGCAAAATAACAGCATCAACTTTTGGGCGATTTACATCAAAAATTAATCAATATCAATTTATATTAGGGATTAATAGAATTTTTTTTAAATATTATTTATTTAATTTTGTGCATTATTTCTTGAGATAGATCGTCTACAAAATTTGTGCCAAATACGGACAAACAAACATTTTGTAAAAACATGTTTTTAGGGATCTTTGATCCTAAAAAGTTTAAATCCGTCCAAAATGTTCACTAATCTTTTCAAAAATACTTTCTTTTTGTAACGGTAGAAAAAAAGTAAAAATAGTAAGTAAGAATTTAAGAAATGTATGATTTAAAGTATAAATGAATAAAGATTTTAATACATTTAACAAATTTAAGGGCGATTCCGAGAGGGAAAAAATTCTAAAATTCACAGCAATTTCTCTGAAAGATTACAACCAGGAGGGGGGGAGCAGTGGCGCAGCCAGAATTCGGTTCTAAGGGGGGGGGGGGGTTGAGTTTCTGATAAAGGTTTTTGCCAGTTATTCGAATCATCGGTTAATAGAATCAGTATATTTACTGCATCAAATCATAAAGCATCTTTTCCGCTGTTACATTGGTCATGTTCCATTTAAACAGCTTTTACAGTTAGAGTTAGAAAAAATAAAAGCGAGGAAAAGACAGTAATGAACCTACGTGTCAACTACTAAAATCTGTACTTCAGGTGTTTTCCACTGCATGACATCGAATTTGGTATTAATTAATCTAAGCTTTTTGAAAATCTTATTAAAATATCTTTGTTATTGTTAAAGTTCTCTAAAAATATCTGGGTTTGAATTGAACAGGAAATCACCATTCTTTTAGCCTAAAACGTCTCAAAAAAGTGACTTAGTTCAAATAATCAATTTTCACTTAACCAATGCATGTACTATGCATTTTCACAGTTTTAAGTAGAATTTTTGCCCTTTAATTGAATCACTTTGTTAAATGGAATCTGATTCAACAAAGCGGCAGATTCAGATATACGCAAAAAGTTTAGATATTAAATATGGCTTTGATTCATATCAGAGGCAATTATAGCAATCTTTCTTGACTCTGGGAGGGGTTTTAACCCCAAAACCTCCTCCTTGGCTGAGCTACTGAGGGGGAGGGGGAATCCGGCTCCCGACACTGTTTTTTTTTCTTTTGTACGCCTTTGACGAGATTTGGTACCTTTTCGCGATCTTTTGACGGAATTTGCCATTTTTTCGCGATCTGTAGTTGAAAATTTCCGTTTTTTCGCAATTTTTTTGACAAAATTTGCTGTTTTTTCACAATTTTTCGACGAAATTTGCCTTATTTTGCGTTTTGTTGTCGCGCGATCCTTTGACGAAACTGATTTTTTTCGACGATCATTTGTCCAAAAACCGATATATTTTAAGTCCGAATTTTCTGACTTATCATAATTTATTTACTTATCTATTCATTTATTTTTTAATTTTCGGAACTGATTGCCTTACTTTTTCTGAAAATTCGGACTAGAATCACTCCTGAACAAATTACAAGCAAGGGATTTTTCACGAGTAAAAGTATCATTACGCTATATTATAGTCCAGTTTTTGTATTTACTCATTATTTAAATATAACAAAATGCTTTGCTTAGCTGTCACTTTCGGATTTTTTTTTAATCACCCTAGTCAAAAAACATATTTTGAATTAAAAAATGTATTTGATATGTTTATTGTATTTATATAGCACTTACTTGGTTTTAATTATTAAATAAAATTTCCGGTTCAAAATAAGTTTGATTGAAAAAAAAAAAAAAAAAAAACTGAAGACTGGCAAGTTTCAACTACAATAGTTTATTTTGTTATATACGAACAGAAGAGATTTCAATCATTGTTATTATTAGAGTCAAAAGAGTCATATTAATCAATTAAAAACAAATCATAATCTATTAAGATTATGATTTTTTTTTATACTTAACTGCAATACTATTTATTGCTTATGGAAAGATATTGAAAATATTTAAGTGAATATTTCGGTGGAATGATGCAAAATTGTATTCTTGATACATTTCCCCCAGCAGAATTCATCTTCTCTGTTCATCAGTTTTAGATTACAGATGCCGAGATACCCCCAAACAGATAAAGTTTAATTTGTAATCAACCTATATATGCATCTTTAAATTAAGATGTATATATTATAATAATTACGCTTTTAGCGTCGTAATAATAAAAATAGGGTTAGAGAAAAAAAAAGTTAATAAACAATGCTAATTTTTTTATGTTAGTATATTAAAATATAATTCTATAATGAAGTACATTTAAAAGCATAAGACTTTATTATTATTCTGTTATCCTGAATTTAGTCAGCCATAAGTAATCAGCCAAATATCTTCCAAATTTGACAGCCTGAATGTTCAGGGAAAAAAGAATTGAACATCGAATAGTGTCTGAATATTCGTTACATCCCTACTATACTTTTTTTCCAGACTAATTTATTTAATTTTAACCTAGTTACTCATTGTCTTTTTCAGATACGACAATTCCTACTGCAATTTTGTGCCTCCTTGCTACCAAGCAACTTGTCAACAAAGATACAACACTCAAACGTTGTTGGCGATTGATCCTTACAACCCACACCGAGGACCTTTCCTTTCAAAGTTTCTCTTCCCATCTTGCTGCGTGTGCTACGTTCCCAAAGTGAAATTCGACAAAACATCGGATGACTATTAAAGAAATATTTGGGTTTTACCAACATTTTTCAATAAAATTATTTATTTTCTCCAAAAATTTTGCTTCTTTCTTCAAAAAATGTCTCAGTTTAAAATAATTATGGGTGGGGAAGAACACCAACTAGGAACATTACAAGATTTTAGAATAGATCAAAATCCACAGCCAAGGCGTAGCAATTTATTTCAAAATTGTTTTATTTCTCTTAACTTCAACTGAGAGACACTCCCTCAGATCTCCTTAATACCCTGTTTAATAAAGTTTTTTTTTTTTTTTACATCGATAAAAATCATGAAATGTAACAAGTATTTTAAATTCCTAAAATAAATTTCTATTGATTTTTCCCCCCCAGGTAGAAGGAATAATTCCCCTTCATGACAAATGCTAAACAATCTCTGAGTGGCAGCATTGCCACAAGCAAACAACAAAACAGCCAACATTAATTTTCAATACAGATGTTTTACAATTTTCACCATTTTTCAAATGATGCCTGTCATTTTGAACTATGATTCATCAAAATCTGTACAGCTATAATTTATAGCCATTTAAAAAAATGATTACAATTCAGTTTTCTAATTGATATATTTCAAAAATATTAAAGTATGAGCTTTAAAAGTTCAAAAGCATGATTTTTAATTATCAAATAAAAAGTATAACCAGACATGTTATATAAAATTATTCAGTTGATTTCAAAACAATATTTAAATACTGGTTGCAATTTAAAAAAAAAAAAAAAAAAAAAAAAAAAAAAAAACCTTTAAACAACTACTGTTTTTAAATTGACATTCTTAATAGTGAGAATTGCAGCAAATAATTAAAACAAAAAATTGCATAAAATATGCAAAATGTTTTTCCTTAAGGACCATTTAATCTTTTGGTTAATCCTTAAGGGTGTATTTCGATTAAAACTGCTTATTTTCCGATTTATTTTTTAATTCACTTTTGCTCTCAAACACATCAAACCCACAGATTCTCTTGTTTAGAAACTACTCAAGGTGCCGTATCTGTCGATTCTTTAATAAATACAGGAAATATTGCAAAAAAAGCAATCAAAAACGGCATTTTGAACCAATTTCTCCGAAGCGGGAGATCTGTGAACAAAATAAAGGGTCATACAGAGAAGGTAATTGTTTACAAATCAAATTCTAATGAATTGAGCGCAAAATGACATCACATGACACCTTATACCTCTCTTCAAAAATCCCCTCAGCAAGTTTCATGTTTCTACTTTTAAAAATATGTCTGAAATTATATCAGAAAATTTGGAGCTGTTGAAGGTGAAAAAGCTTTTTTTTAAATGCACCCTTAAGGACCACATCTTATCGTTCTATAAAAAAGAAGCTTAACCCAAACCAATGTGAACACGATTAAAAGTTAATATAATCATTATTTTATAATTTCTCATGAATTGACTGAAACAAAAATTTTCTAAAAAAGTGTCAAAAACCATTGGCAATACTTACTTCATGACCAGTTGCATTACATCTTGTGAATAGTTTTTGGCTGCTATATTTCTACAAAATACTTGTAAGTATGAACTATAAGTGATATAGAGTTGATTCGAAAACTTTGTCTGATCCTAATTCAATTATATGTGCATTGAATACTGCTTTTAGCCTATGAAATACATCTGCTGATTCACTACATTATCCTGCATGGACCAGTATTTCCAAATCATATTCCATTTACATTTTATCTTTGGGCCATGCTTTATCTCCCCCTGCCAAAAGAAGAATATGATGGAACAAAGAGATAAAATTGCTTGTTAGTGAAAACATTTTGCAATGATTTTCAAATTGTCTTCACAAAAATGCTTTTTAATAGTAAATGTTACTACTAAAATACTGTTGTTTTTTCATTTAGATGCTTTTATACTGTTGATAGCAAAAATAAATAAAGAAAGAGGGGGGGAGGGAAAGATTAACACATAGGGTAACAAAAGATAAAAATTATATTTGCAGCATTTCTAGGAATTTCTGTTTTGGTATTTTATTGTATGTACAACAGACTTCAGATTTTCAACTATCCAATACATTTTGCAGGGATGTAGTGGAGGATATACGCCTTATACTTTCTGGATTTTTTTTAAGAAGCTCCATATACCATCTTTTTTTCAAATAAAACATTAGCATACAGTCTGTCTATGAACATTCATTATGTCAGCGTATACCGTATCTTTACGACTACAACACTGACATTTTATTTTGCAGGTAAAAGATTGTACACTTTTTTTGTGCGTTAATTTCAAAAAGAATATATTAAATATTTTTGAGCATATAAGATACATAACTATTTTTTAAATACTTAATCAAAGTAAAGTAATTTCATATTCAACAATATGTATGGGACCTGATTACTGCACAGGCCAACTAGGCCTTGGCTTTAGGTTCACTACTGCAAGGGCCCAAATTTAATAAAATGATTTTGGAAAAAAAAATTCTGAAAATTGCAGTTTTCTGCAATTATTTTCCCAAGGAAAAATATTTTAGATAACTTGGCAACCATATAATAATCTAATGATAATTTCTCAAATATTCCAGGGGGAAAAAAATCAAACTATTTTTTAGGTACAAGAGGCCCTAAAAAGGTGCTGGGCTCAGGGCACCTATAACCTTAATCTGATTCTGAATATTTAGCAACAATATATATTGTTAGTTAAACCAAGTAGAGTTATCAATGTTATATTTTAGCATATCTTCCTCTCTGATATTAACATCTACAGATCTTTTTTATACCATATGAGAGGCCAAAGATAAGCAGCATAGAAGACTGCACAGGTCATGATGCAGTCTGAACTACTTATTACAAAGAATGCTTACATTTATGAACTAACATTATTCAATAATAAAATTATTTATAAAAAAAAAAACACTGACTGCATTTTATGTATAAATTTCAAAGTACAGTTTTTTCTGATTACATGCCTAAAAGTGATAGAATATGGGATAACAATATTATGATCATTTAGACAGTACATTGGAAATGAAGGAAAAAAATTTTAAAAAGAATAAGAAAAGAAAAATATAGTTAGAGGATTATAATTTTACAGTTCTATAAGGGAAAAAACACTTACAGGCTATTTATAAAATAATCACTGAATTAAAAAACTTCATTAAAAGATTGAAAATACATAGAAACATGCAATTTCTACTAAGCAATTTTATCAATACATTCTTCAGCCAATTTAAGGAAAATTAGAGAAAGATATATTTTGGGTCACATCACTTTATAAATAAGCAATTGTAGGAAGATTGTGCTAGATGACAGGGAAATATTCATCAACTCATTTCATCTAATATTAAAAAAATAATTTGACAAAAGTTTTCAAAAATGTCTTTTATTTCTATTTTAAAACGTATCTAAAGACAGAATCACTGTCTGTTCAGTACATAAATATTTTTTTCAAAAGATGAACCATCCCTGTAACATTACACAACAGCTTTGTAATAAAAGGAGGTTTGTCCATATACATATATACTCTCAGAGACATTTTGTTTTTTTTTTATACAAATCGGGTTTTTTTCTTATCATAAGAAATGATACAAATTAATATAAATGCAAATGAAAAATAAAACCTTAAATAAATATTGTAAACCATAAAAACCTTAATGAGATGTTAAAAAGAAATTTAAAAGCAATTTTGGATTAATCTTCCTTAGAATGAACCGGCACAGATTTATGAAATTTTGCCTAGCATATTTAAAGCAACACATATTATAAATATTAAAATATTGTACAGTAAAGTCTGTCGTATTAAACTCTAGTCTAAAACATTAAAAATATTTTTTCTCAATTTCCTTCTGTAGATATATGGACAAAGAAAGCAACAAGGCATGATATTAGTGGTACACATCTTAGCTTAACATTGTTACACCTGATTGACGACAGTGTTGTAGACAAAGTGACAACAGTGCAGGATCCATTTTAAAGACTCCACTTCTAAGTTCAGTTTGTTTGGTATGTAGTTAAAAGAGCTGCATCTACAGGTTCCATACAAGAAGGACAGGTGAATGAACGCATTAGCCAGTCGTCAATGCAGTCTGTGTGATAAATATGCATGCATGGAAGAAAGCGAATGGGATCCCCAATCATAAATTCTCCCATACATATGACACACCTGACAAATAAAAATAACAATGAGAAAAATCACAAATTCAAACATAAACACAAATTTAATTACAGTAAACATCCTGGTCACCCATGCTCACAGGAGCAAGGGTATTCAGAATTTGAAATCACCGTGTAATCAAAACACATCATTAGGTGCATTTTCAAATTATACAGACATTAAAAAGTAACTGAATCAGTAGTTATTGAAAGGAATTAAATCTATATTTTGTCATTTCTGATTTTAAAATGGTTTCAATATTCTTTTATAATTTTGTGAAGAAAGGAACTCAGTCCATGCATGCAATACAGGCTTTTAATTATTTTTTTATGTTATTGCATGCCAATATAAACAGATCTAGAAACTTCCATTATGGTCCCATTATAATAGACTATTTCTGCTGAATGAAAAATTTTTACATAATAGAAGGTTAAATGAACAAAAATAAATTATATTATCATAAGAAAGTTTTTTTTAATATCGTAAAGTACCCTTCAATCCTCATGTATGTGAAATTTTCATTTTCTTTTTGAAAAAGTGCATTTATAAGCCCCACCCCCCATTCATCCCTCCAAGTTTTATTTTATGACATTTTCAGTCTTTCTGGAAATTCCATAATTTTTTTGTTTAAGGATCTTCAAAATGAATATACCTTACGCAATTTATTTTTATCTATTCTCTTTACACGTAATTGTATCATAAAATGAAATACTTCACAATGCATGTTACCAGACCTTTGAAAGAAATGTTCCTTTTGAAAAATACTATTAAGGTTTTTCATGATTTTTATACACTAAGATTTAATAGATACTTATATTGAATTTAAGTTTTATGATTATATATATATATATATATATATATATATATATATATATATATATACATCTAATTTAATTACTTTAAATTTGTTTAGTTAATTTATTGATGGAAACTATTTAACTTTTATAGAACGGAATTTTAACATAAAAAAATATTAATTTAATCTGAATCTGATTCTATTTTGTAAATTATAAAAATTGTCCATTCTAAATATGTCCGCCCACTCTCTCATTTTTCAAACTCTTTTTACAAAAGTTCCAATTTTAAGCCCCCTCCTCCCCCCAAAGAAACATTAGAATGTCCTGTCTATTAAAGGGGGGGGGGGGACTTACTTTTGGTACATTATGGTAAGCATTTTAATATTGAATGTGAGTAACAAGGAATTAGAAACACATTATCATTTGATTATTTGTAGCAGCATGACAGGTTTACCAATCATTAGTATTATTATTTTCTAGAAATTTAGATATAAAATATTAAGGGTTTCTGTTTTTAAAGTGTTTCACAGAACACCAGAATGTCAAAAATTAAAGAGCATTTATTAATTAAAAAGTAAACATATAAGGAATTACAAAGACTCATACTACGTCTACAAAAAATGCATTACTAGAATGAATACTATTTATATTTTAATATTGTAAAATAAAAATTTCATTTTTATTACACCTAGCAATGTTTTTATTGTTATGTTAAGATTAAAAAAAAAGCTGTATAATCTTTTGAAGGATTTACAGAATACTAGAAATATATATGAGAGTGAGGGGGCAGGCAGAAACTTATTTAACTGAGTGATTCTGTTACATGAATTTTTGCCGTTACCATTACATGAAAAGTTTTAAGAATCACAGTTTCCTAGAAAAAAGAAAAAGTTTAGTAAAATTACAGATTTTTTTTTTTTCTTACAACGTATGATACCCGATCCTGAGTCAGGTTCAAGAGAATTACTGTGAATTTAAGATTTAAATTACAAAAACTTACTGGGAAATGTTCATAGCTTGCATATCCCAAACAAAATCTTCTACAGCAATTTTCTTTAGGTTTTTTCATAAATAAATGCACAAATATTGAAGGAAGGTTTATAATTTGGATCAGAGAAAGGTTTACGGCAGGATCATACATTGTATTACTGAAGACTGTGCTCAGTGTTTCTTCATTGATGGACCAGGTGGGACTAGGAAAATTTTTCTGTATAAAGGCATATATTAAAAACTTGTGATATTGCAAAAGAAAGTTGCATAAAAGCCAAGGACTGGCATTACATCCATTGTATTGCCAGGTGGAACAACTTATCAATTTTTCAATTTACCTATAGATCTCAATGAAGATGTTTCTTTTCTTAAAGAACACAACAAGCTTAGGCTGAAAAAAAAAAATGATGTAATAATTTAGGATGAAACAAGTATGATTCCAAAGAAAGCCCTAGAGCTTATTGATCAATCCTTACAAGATGTTATGAATTGCGATGCACTTTTTGGTGGAAAAACAATTATACTTGGTAAGGATTTTATTCAAATTCTACCAGTTGTAAAGAAAGCTACTTGTGCACAAGTTATTTCTAAATGCTTGAAATCATCCACACAAACTCTTTTAAATTCACCATTTGAAGGTCAATATGTGTGCAGCAACTGACACAGGAAATTTTTGAAAATGGCTGCTGCATGTTGGTAATAGAGATATGAATGAGCTTGAAGTTGAACCATCATCGACTCTATTTTGTTCCTACTTGGTACAGCGGTTCTTTGAAGATGTAACAGTTTTTGTTAGTGATTTTCAATCAAGAATTATATAGTCACATCAAACTGATTAAGTTAACAGAATTAATGAGAAGATTTTGGGCAAGATACTGGACCTGAATTAATCTGCTACAGCATTGATAAAGCAAGTTCGAATGAAATCAATGCAACTGACAGTCGAGAAGAAGCAGCACTTAGATATACTTACCTAATGAATACTTACATTCACTTACTCCTTCTGGTATGCCACTTCAGAAATTAAAATTGAAAGTAGGATGGATATTCATGCTGATTAGAAATCTATCAGTAGCCGATGGGCAATGTAATGCAACATGCTTGCTTGTTTTTACATATTTGATGCAGAGTTTTAACAGCAAAAATTATTATTGGTGATCAAAGTGGAACTGTAGTCAATATTCCATGAATCCAATTAGATACATCAGAAGTCATGCCCAGTTGCCATATGTGTTATACTGCAGACTGTTTCCGGTTAGACTTGCTTACACATTGACAATTAACAAATCACATGGACAGACATTTCAAAGAGATGGAGTTTGCACTGAATGCCCAATTTTAGCACATGGCCAGTTGTATGTTACATTGTCAAGATGCCTATCTGCTAACAATATAAAAGTTATCATTAAGGATGGTCAGAAGTTTGAGAACATACTTAACAAAGGAAGTGTTGCAGGAAGGCAATAAAAGTTGTATATAGCATTGTCAAGATGTGTATTTGTTAAAAATATGAAGATTTTCAATATGGATGGTAAGAACTTGGAAAACATTGCTTACAATAAAGTATCGTACCAACCCAGTACTATTCAAAATATTGAAATTTAATCATAAAGAAAAATATTTTAAGCTTATTTTGGAAATAAATTTGTTTAATTTTGATTTAGTTCCCTTTATCTTAATTGAGGTGATAGAATTGTTTCATGTTTGGTGATGGATGAAGATGATGAGATGATTTTATAATAAATTTATGTTTCATTTAAATTACAACAGTTACAATGTGGAACCTAAAATTTGAAAGTATGTAAAATAAGTGAGCACAAAGCGATCCAGGATGGAAACTCGAAACAATTACATATTGGGTTGGCTAGAAAATATGGTTTACTTCAGGACTCATTTTTTGAGGATCTATTTCTATTTTAAATTCCAATTTTTAGCATTTCAAGAGACATTTTGTACATATTTTAGAAAAGGGTATTATTAAAATTGTTGCCAAATTTAAAAACAGCACAAAGAGTAATATTTATTTCAAATTAAAAATTTACTGACAGGTGACTATTATAAAAAGAAAAGAAAAAAAAAAACTTTCAAATTATAATTAAATGATTATGTGTTAAAAGTGAGATAATATTGAAAATTCTGTTATAAAATCTATATTTACACATGAATTTTAAAAGAAAAAGAAAATTTAAAATAATAAATTGATTACTATGCAATAACATTTGTAAATGCAGGAAATTATGTCATATTTAAAATGGCTAAGTAATAATAATGCCAAATTTAAAAATATATTGGTGTGAGATATTTATTTTGAGATAATCTTCTCAACTATTGTTATGAATTTCAAGATAGTGCAAAATAATATTTCTTTTCTTACAACAAAATTACTATGGACAGAGCCTTCTAGTAAAAATAAATAAACATAAAGAAGAGTAAAAAGCATACTCTCTGTTTTTCTTGCTTCCATCATATTTCCCTGTTGGAAGATGCTGTATAAGTCCTATCCTTTGAGCAATTTTTATTTGCTCTTCTTCAGTTAACTGTGAGGCTGGACGACTGACATTAGGTGATGGGTAATATATAGGAACGGATACTGTTTCCTAAAAAATAAAAAACAACAACAACAATTAGTTAAAAGAAGAAGATATTCTCAAATTTTTCTTCTTTCCAATATTTAAATGGATGGAAGAGAATTGAATTGGCACTATAGAAGGGGGGGGGGGTAGGACCTGGAATCTCAGGAACAGTAAGCAAACACATTAATGTCATGCAAGATGAGATAGCTACAGCATCTTAAGATGCCACACTACTGGCTGAAAAAGACCCGGGTTATAATGTAAAGTCAATGGGGACGTTCTTTTCAAATATCTTGCTCAAATTTTAATATTTTGAAGTGATTTTTTTTGCATAGGATAACCGAGGACGATCCATAATCGGCTAGGTTTTGCTTTTTCGATTTTTGTTTCAGATTTAAAAAATAAATAAATAAATACTTTAAATTTCAGAACTGGTTTGAACCGGTTATGAAAGTTACAACGTATGATAATGATATGTTATGAATAATATTATGAAAGTATGATAAGTTTGAACTGAAACTATCCTAATATAAAAAGAATATAACCAAAATTGAAAAAGTAAAAATTAGCGGTTGTAAATCGTCCTCAGCTGTCATATGCAAAAAAAAAAAAAAAAAAAAAAAAAAATCATGCCAAAATATTAAACTTTGAGCGAGATATTTGAAAAGAATGTCCCCATAGATTTTACATTATCATCCGAGTCTTTTTCAATGAGTAATGTGAGCTCTTAAATTAAATTTTCAACAAAACAATTTGTAGCAATGCTTATAATGCTATATAACAAACCACATTTACCAGTACATGAAATTTTTTATAGTTAAAATCATAAAATGCATCTTAAAGTGGGTGAAATCTTATACAATGAAGGTACTGTTCTCTTTTTTGATCTTGTTTATATTTCATATATTTACATGATGTATATTACACATTTTAGTGCTTAAAACAGAGAAAGGAATATAATTAATTACACTGAAAAACATAATTTATGTAAATGATGAATCATATTTAATTTTAGAAAATAAATATTTTTATTCTACCAATTCAATATTTATGTATTACTACCAGCATCCAGTGTACTGATTAAGAGTTATTACAATATCCCATTATAAATACTTTATTTTAAAATAAAGTATTAAATATGTTATAAACTGTAATTTAAAATTACTTCAAAACATCAAAGAAACTTAATATTTGCTATAAGGGATAAAAACTAATTTTAAAGGCAAAAAATACCTTTATATATTCAAATTTGACATGTTTCATTGCATCTGAATTATCAAAAACTAAAATGATACAAATATTTTCACTTTTTTTTTTTTTTTCAAATGACTAGTAAATTAAATAAATAGCCTTAACAAATTAATTTTAAAAATAGTAGAATAATTGATCCATCAAGATTTTTTTTGCCATCCATTATCCGAGAATCAATAGAGATCTTCTCATGCAATGCGAATACAGCAGACTTTCTAAAATCCGAAACTCTCTAAAATCCGCACATAATTTATGGATGTAAACAATGAAATATCCAGTTCAGATATAGAGAGAAAATTTAATTTTTTAAAATTTTATATCAATTCCATGTTCATAAATTTTGTTAATATTATTGCATTCAAGTTTTTTCATGAAGGAAAAATAAAGTTATTTCTGAAAAAATGCAAGATATTGCTGTTATTATTGGTAATTACAATCTTCTTACTAAATATATTTATGTATTAATAAAGTTTTTTTTGAATATTAAGTCTGATTCATTAAACCTGAAATAATTCCTTAGTTTATGATTTTGATATGAATTAGTAATGTACCTTTATGAGACAAAATTCAGTGAATACTTTAGGAAAAATACATTTCATGTTTATAATGAATATTTAATCATACATTATTGATCATTAACTTGACCTCCTTTTAACATTTAAAAAATTATTTAAATTTTTATTATTTTAGTTTATTACTTGTTTTAATATTTTATTATATTATAAGCATTCATTATAGTTTCGATTGCGTTATTAATTGCATTCAAATTACTGTTCAAAATATGTAGAAGCAATGACCAGAAATTTGCAAAATTCTAAAATCCACAAAACCTCCGGTCCCAAGCTGTACGGATTTGAGGGAGTCTACTGTATATGCAATGATTCAACCTCCATGAAGCTTCATAAAATTTGGAAAGAGATGCTACATAGGATTAGGGTCATTCCATGGTAACTTACGTTACATTTTTAGAACAATTTACAGTAGTATCAGAGTTTCTCCCAGGTTTAAAAAGGGGCAGGGTGCTACTGTTCTGAAAAGGTCACTTTTTACATTCTTCAGGGCACTTTTTTGATTTTAAAGGGCACTTTTATAGTGTTGAATCTAGAATTTAACAGTTCAAAAAATCGTGGAAATACAAAAATTTTGTTTAAAAAATGAAAAAAAAAGAAATAAAGATAAATTTTGTTAAAAGATCGCGAAAAAATGGCAAATATTGTTAAAAGATGGGCGTGAAATTCTAATTATGTCCCGGGTGCAATTTTCTCTTTGTACAGAAATGATTGTGAATCAAGAAAATCCGTTTTTGGAGCAATAAAAACATAATTTTGAAGCAGGGAAATTATTTTTAGAACAGAAAAATTTACTTCTGAAATCAACTTTTTTTTGTGTGTGTGCTACTCTGACAAAATTTACATTTTTTTTGCGATCTTTTGACAAATTTCTGTTTTATTGTGATTTTTGGACGAAATTTGCCATTTTTTTCTGCAAATCTTTTGACGAAATCTGCGGTTTTATTGCATTTTGACGAAAGTTGCAGTTTTTCATGATCTTTTGGTGAATTTTTTTGTTTTTCGCAAATTGTTTGACAAAGTTTTCTGTTTTATTGCGATTTTTCAATGAAACTGGTTGATTTTTCATTTATTAGTCGGTAATTAGTCATTATTTTGCAATTTTGTAACAAAATTTGCCGATTTCTTTTTTCCATTCTTGACGAAATTACGTGTTCCACAGGTCGCGTAAGACCTATTTCTTGTGTTCTGTTGCCGATTTTTTGCATCATGTACGCACTACAGCGTGTTCCCATCATTGCTGAAGGGCTACCTTTTTTCAAATGTGGGGCAAAAAGGGCGCTATTTTTTAAACAAAAGGACAGGACGGTCCGGGCAGAACGTCCCTCTGAAACCCTCTGGTAGTAATTTTAGTAATATATCACTAAAAAATATTCAAATGTAAAATTAACATGATTTATCAATGAAGCCTATGTAAAGGTCAATTTGGATAAAAATTAGCAAAAAATGATAACGAAAAATGCACTTTATAGGATAACTTACATTCCTTTTTTAGTAATGGCAGTTACCATAGTAAATAAAACTAGGAAAATTTAAAAAATAACATTAAAATTAGGTCACTTTCATCTAAATTGATGAAAGTGATGGATCTTTGGATAAGTTTAATTGGCAAACAATTTCAAATTTACATTTTGAAGATTTTTTTCTGTGTGTTATATTACTAAAATTACTGAAAATAGTTCAAAATGTAACATAAGTTATCATGGAATGACCCATTAATGAAACAATAATATAAAATAATTCATATTCACAAATATGAAATATCCTTTTTTAATAATGCAGTTTTATTCATTATGCTTGTTTTTTGTTAACTAATTTCTCAATATAAAATGCTTTTTCGAAAATATTTGTATCAATTTTAATTCTTGAGAATGTTACGGTCGAATGCAACAAAACATGTCAAATCTCAAATATATATATATATATATATTTAAGTTAAAAATTAATTTTTTGCCATTTAAATTTAATTTTTATTACTCATAGCATACATTGAAACTTTAATAGATTGTCTTATTCAAAAAAAAAAAAACTTTAATGGCATTTTCCCAAAAAACAAATCAATAAAAAATATAAAATAAGCTAATTTTCAAAAAATCATTTATAACAACATACATCTGATTTATTTACGCAATTAAATATGAATAAATTTATATAATAATTTATGCTGTATTCACAAATTGCAAAAAACTGGATAACATACCATATATAAGCTGTGTAAATGACTTTTCATTGAAATTTCGTCCAAAAATCGAAAACCTATATATAAGCAGATGTTGAAAAAATTCGATGAAAAATAAAATGACCTAAAAGTAATAGAAATGCTAAATAGAAGAAAAAACATGCTCTCTGAAATTATTTATCTCTCTTATTCTGTTTTAGAGCACTCCCAAAACCTATTTAATTGGTTTCTGCCTCAAGTTTTATTAAATAAGATCAATTAAAGATAAACTCGGTTTGAAATTGGCCAAATGTATGCCATCTACGAAGACATCTCTGACAAATTGCGATAATTTTTAAAAAGTTGACATCGTCATTATCTCCAAATGGATGAAAGAAACTTGGCTAGATTTGCTGTAGGAAATGATGATTTGATCTTTCAAAAAATGTTACCATCGGTAAAGAATTGGATGGAACTGACCATGATGCCACTTTTGAAAAAGATATCAATGATATCATGTATTAACTACTGGCAATATTCTTCTCGAAAATTCTGATAATGACTTAGTTATAGTGAATGCAGATGGGTGACTTAGTAATAAGATGTAAAAGGATGAAGCATTAAAATATTGTTAGAAAATTTCAAGTACTTTGTATGTTTTCCTATATTTACCATCTTTTTTATATTTTAGAATATCAATTTTGGAATTTTTCTTAAACTCATGTAATAAGCCAACCCCATACTTTAGAGCAAAAAAAATTCAAGATGATGCTGATATCACTGGTAATCATATATATTAGGGATGTACAACCTGTGGCCCGCAATAGGTTAATGTGTGGCCCGCGAAGTTCATCAATTTACAACTGGAAAAAATTGCAATTTTTGGCATAGGTCGCAGAAAAAAAACATAAATTTCGTTAAATTACTGCGGGAAAATATCTAATTTCATCCGTCACTTAAGAATCGCAAATTTTGTAGATTGAGCACGAAAAAATCGCGAATTTCATTCATCAAGTGAGGGAAAATAGCGAATTTCGTGGGTGAGGCTCAGAAAAAAATGGCAAATTTCGCCGATCGGGCAAGGAAAAATCGCGAGTTTTGTCGATCCGACACGGAAAAATCGCGAATTTTGTCGATCGGATGCGAAAAAACACACATTTCGTTGATCGGATAAGAAAAAATCGCCAGTACAAAAATGTGATGATGTACGATTTACGAAAAATCTGCTGTACGGAATGTGTGAAGTACGAAAAATCTGCAAATTAAATTCATCAGCTGCGGAAAATTCGCATGTTTTCTCGGTTTATAGCGTAAGAAATACACAAATTTCGTCAGCATGAAGAAAATCGCAAATTTTGTCTATCAGGGACGAAAAAAAAATCGCATAAAGCACGGATAAATCCAAATTTTGCGATGATGCACAGAAAAAATAAACATTTCGTATATCGACTGCAAAGCAGTCATGAGTTTCGTCAATTTATCAAAAGAAAAATATCGTGAATTTTATCTTGTCACATGAAAAATACCGATTTTGTCAAAGTTAGTTAAAAATTTCGAATTTAGTTGTTTAGGCGGGGAGAATGCGTATTTCGTTAATTAAAAGCAGAAAAATGCGTATTTCTTCAATTAAAAATGGAAAAAACGCATTTTCCGACGATCGGATAAGGAAAAATGATCAATTTTAGTGATTGGGTTCAGAAAGTTTGCAAATTTCTTAATTGCATAGGGAAATTTCGTAAAAATCGAGAATTTTATTGATGAGTTTCATAAAAGTCGCGATTTCGTTCAATTGGATTCATAATAATCACAAATTTAGTCCATGCGGTTCGTAAAAATAGCGAATTTCGTCGATCAAGTTCAGAAAAATCGTGAATTTCATCGATTTGATGCGGAAGAAATGAGAATTTTATCAATCATGCGAGGAAAAATCGCGAATTTCGGCGATCGACTTCATAAAAATCACGAATTCTGTTGATCAGGAGAGGTAAGATCGTAAATTTTTACGATCGGCTTCATAAAAAACATGAATTTTCTTGATTGGATTCTTAAAAATCGCAAAATTTTTTCGATCATGCTGAGAAAAAATGCCAATTTTGTCGATCATGTGAGGAAAAATCGCGATTTTTGTCAATCATGCGAGGAAAAATCACGATTTTCGTCAATCATGCGACTTTAGGAGGATTAAAAGTAGGACTTTTTAATTTCATCCAACAGCATTTAAACGCATATTTTCCTCCACTCCGGAGCACTGGCGAGTCACATGACGCAGTGGATTCTGAAGGAATTCTGAAGAGCAGTGCACATTTTACTCTTGCAGTGACGTTCGCGAATATTTTTTTATGTGTTTGTATTAAGTTATTAAAGTCTATTTTTATATAAAACAATAAAACCCTTCTGATTATTGAGTCATAATGTTATTATGCTACATTATGAGATCGTAAAAAAAACATATATATGAATTTATGGCATTATAAGGGATTGGCAACGACTTTCACAGAATTGTAACTGTGGCCTTGACACAATTGTAATTGCAAGACCTTATTAACAAGAAAAAACTCTTCATTTAAATATCTGGTACTAATTGGTTTTCCCGTCGACCAATTTCACCAAAGTAATTGCCAAATCACACATATTGACACAATTTTTATTTCAAATAGTGAAAAAAAATAACAATAATTAGTAGACTATTAATAAAAATACAAATAAAAAGGTCGAAATAAAAATACAAATAAAAAGGTCGAAATAAAAATCATTTAATGATGTTTTAAACACGTGTATCATATTTACTATCATTGAATGTGACATTCACAATCATCCATTATTGGCTGTTAATCTCATAGTTTGGCGATATATAACATAGTGAAATCTAGATATCAGTCACATGCTTGAGTTTTTAATTTTCATTATTTTTTAAGTTAGTACAAATTTATATAATGGCAAATATTGGTTTTTCTTGAAAGGATTTGATAGAAGAAGAGTTATTATAATTTATCATAGAAAAAACTAATTGCAATGCAATAATTTAACTGCATGTAGTAAAATATAAAACAAAAGTTATGGAATTAACAATATTTTAGAACAATAGCATAATCAAAATTACTTATCAACCTGTCAGCACATGGGTCTAGATTTATAAATTGGGTGCACAATGTGTTTGAGGTAAATTTTATCAGAGTGCATACATTGAGGAGTTAAAAAATATATATACATATACCAGTGATGCACAACCTTTTTACCAGAAAATCGTTTGCCACCAGAATATTTTAAAAGTGTAGTTTCTTTTATTGAATGGCAAATTTTCTGTCATTACTATAAGGAAAATTATTCTGCATAAAAATAGTGGTATCATTTTGGCCCGCGGGCCAGAGGTTGTGCACCCCTGCATATACAAATATTTTAGAAAAATTGTAATCTAATTTCCATTTAAAATAAATAAATTGTTAAATACAGTGATACGAGACAACTAAAAGTACCTCAATAATAAATGTGATTTATAGTGTATTAGATTATTCTGACAAATGATTAGAGTATGGAAAGAGGCCACAGTTTATTCAAACCCTGAAAAATAAAACTGTCAATTGTTTTTAATAAATAACTTTTCAAATCTGAATTCTAGGTATTAAAAAGCTAATTTTAGATTCCACAGAATTACTCACCATTATCAAGCTCATAAAATTCTGGATCAAACTAGAATATTTAAAGCTTGCAACCAACAAATTCTTGAATTAATCAACCCAACTAGAATAACAGGTTGTTTACAAAGAAAAGGGGGGGAAAAACTGTTTAATATAGTAATAACAATTTTATTGCAATTTATTTTGGGAAAAATATTTAATGCAATAAGTAATTTTCTCAGTTACAAAACTCTTTAAATTAATTTTGTTAATTTATTTTTAAAAATCTAAATACATTTATTGTTAAGATCAAATGAAACAAAAGCACAGCCAAACTGAAACAAAAGCGGGGGAAAAAAGAAAACTAAAATATAAAAAATAAAATATTAAAAAATATATTCCTTTGTTATTATAAGGCTACATGGATATTAAATGAATTAATACAACGGGGATACAAACAGACAAATGAGTCGAATCGCACTTAATTAAATAAAAAATAAAACTCCACCTGAGATAATTTAATTATAGCCTTAATGAAAAACAAAAATAAACAAATAACCTGGTATGGTGGCGGTGGTCCTAATTGATCAGACGATGATTCACGAGCACTCTGGTTTTCACGTAATAAAGATATGTCATCAGTTGAAACGGATTTCAGACAATTTCCCATATTTTAACAAAATAGATCACAGCATTCCGTCTTCTGTTCATATATACAAAAACTAAGGAACTTTCAACACAGCCATTAGAACAATGGAAATTAATAAATAAAAAACAAAACAACACTACAAAAGTAAATAAAATGCGATTAGTTGTCTTTTATACAATTATGAGATTCTGCACCAGTTTCGGTGCTGTGATTAAAATAATAAACAGAATTGTACATATCATGTCATCTTTATATTTATTTTAAACACCAGAAGCGTAGATCACAAGAGAATCAACACAAAACAGCTGAGGACAGACAACAAAGATGCAATACGACAGCCAATCAAATGCCAGTAAATATTGCAGACAGTTAAAGGCGGCGTTTTGGCCTCTTCTTCTTAAATAAGAAAACTAAAAAATATTTACAAAATTTTTAAAAATAGAAAAAAGTAGTTATTTGTATCTACATATGTATTTAAAAAAATGGTACTTGATCAAAACAAATCCATGTTGCTTGCAAAATGAATTACCTATTTTTTTTAAGTCAGAAAAAAAGTCAGATTCAGTATTAAAATTTTTTATTTGAATTTTTTTTTGCTCTTTCTCAATTTAAAATATATATAAAAATAAAATAAATAAACAAAAGTTCATGATATGCTCGAGATTGATTCGCAACGTTTTAAATTTCTGTAACGCATGTGTTTTTTTAGAAATCTGTTTATAAATTGGCGGCATTTTTGATTTCACTGTAGTTTCGATATGGTGGAATGCTATCCATTATGGTTATGTCACTAAAAAAATAATAATATTTCTGAATTAAAATAGTATCCCTTATGTTAGCATGTCAGCAAAAGAACCAGATATCCTTGATACATCATCAAAGTTAAAGGTGAAGCCATTTTGCAAACCTGATGTACACTTAAAAAAATCAAGACAGAGAGTATTTAGCGAAAATTCTATTGATCTAATGTATCCTTTATTTTATTATTCATTAGCCAATTCGCCTTGTGTTGCCCGGTGTCCGTTATAATAACCTTAAACAAAACTCAAGTTTGTATCATTTTATATCATTTGAATGAACCTAGTTTCAGGGACGTAATTGACTTTTGCAGAGTCTAGTGTGTTTCCAAAGACCTCTTTCCGAACGAACCTATAGGACCTGGGTTCCCACAACCTAAAAGAGCATGCACTGGAATAGAGTTCATACTCATTAGGGGAATATGGGATTCCAGGGGAAATCAGGGGATGAATGTTTGATTGTTAAAATCAGGGGAATCTCAGAGGATAATACAAAAAAATTCCCAAATCTGGGGAAACTTGCCAAAATGACAGTCTATTCTGGGAAATTGGGTGCAATTGTTGCTGTTTGCTTGCTTTATTATCATATGTAATATCAAAATGTCGTTAATTGTTGATATGGAAAAATTGTACATCCCGGGGGAAAATACATCAGGGGATTTTTTCTTGGAAAATGAGTATGAACTCTGTGGAAGTATTCTGTATGTGTTAGAGATAATTAAAAACCAAGTTGAGTGAGCCAAATCTCATAACAGTCAAGAACATAGAACCTAAAAAAGAATAAGCCATTAATGTTCGAAAAGTTACTAGATGAAGCCTAAGATAAAATTTCAAAATAAAGAAACTAGCCGAATTGTCCTCTAGGTTGAAAGAACCAAATCTCATTGAAATTAGACCCTTGAAACCAGTAATGTAGTCGTAAAAAAAAAAAAAAAAAAAGACTATACGCTGTAAGCAGAGGGCATGCGCTCAAGATAGAGCATATGTTCTAGATTGTATATACTGTCGCTTTCTTGAGAAACAGAGGATATATGGTGCTCCTTAAAAAAATCCAGAAGGTATATGAAGTATGCCCGCATATACCCTTCACTACATCCTTCCTTAGAACCCAATTAAAGAATATTCGCCCAAGCAGCTGAAGATGATCCATTTTGTAATTTCCGCAAGTTACTTTTTACATTAACATAATATCTAATAAACGAATGAAATCTCTTAAGTAAAGTTAACTTTAAGGTAATGCCATTTTTTATTTATGACTGTAGTAATGTACCGTATTTTTGAGTGTAACAGTAAAAAAAGTTCGTGTATAAGCCGCGGAATTTCATTGATGTAAAGCGTAAAGCCCATGAGCTATACATTGACTCAGACTTATTTTTACAGGATTACAATATGATACACAATAATTTTCCTAATTACAATAATGCAACACCATGTAATATTTCTTACACGATTGCCAGTAAAAAAAATATTTTGTGGTGCTACTATCTATTGTAAATTATGCAACACTGTAAAGTTTTTATTGAATGCAAGAATTCTGAAAAAAAAAGGGTATTACGATTTTTAATTTATGTGTCCAAGACCCTGCAAAAATAGTAGAACTTTATTTCGTTAGGAACAAATTAATATGTTATTTAATTTTAATTGTGTTTTTCAATTTGTAGTTCAGAAAATTATTAAAATTAATAACATTTTATTTATCATGACTATAGACTTCAGAAACTATATTTTTTCTTTTATATAATTACTAAACACATTACTAATATATTTCCTCATGAAATAGTGTCCTTTTTTGGAACTACCCTTCTCCCTATTTCTTTCTAGAATGAATACTAAATTATTACTATTATTTTAACATAGTCAAACTGATTGGTAAATTTATCATACAAATTGAATATTTCCAACTGAGCGAAAATTTTTTGCTCAGTTGAAAAATTTAATTTGTATGATAAATTTACCAATCAGTTTCATGGTGTTAAAATAATAGTATATCTATGTATCCATCATTATATGGAGTTCCATTACCTGTGGTTTATTCTGCCGGTTTAATCTGTCTAAATGACAGCCCAGATGTTATAACCAATAAGGTTATCTGAGTGAAAAATCCCAGCCAGCTATTCCCAGTTAGCTTAACAGGTAAAGCATTGGCCTTGTAAGCCAAGTATGTGGGTTTGGTTCCCGTCCTGGGCAATTTTTTGCTCAGTTGGAAATATTCAATTTGTACTAAGTTATTAATTATCAGTTTAGTAATTAAAGCATAAAAATGTATATTATGTTCCTAATTACAGAGTTAATTGTTTAATAATTATTAACTTTAAGTAGTGTTAAAAATTTAATATCAAATGCAGTTATTAATAATTTTAATAAATGTAAATATAACTAGTATTTAATATAGTTTTGCATTAATTATTATAATATTTTTGTATGCTATTGAAGGAACTGTTAATTTGCAATTTTTATAATTTCTGTAATTATTAATAATTATAATTCTGTTAATTAAACTGTAAAAACTTAGGTTAATTAGCAATTAGTGGTTTAATTGTTTTGGTAACCTAAAACTCTGGGTAACTATTCAGTAATTGAAGGTTAGGAAAAAAAAAATTAAAAAATCATTTTTAAATAAAAAAAATTGATTTATTATTTATTTACTTTTAAATCTTGATTTTTTTTTTTTTTTTTTTTTTTTTTACACCCTAGCAAAAACACAAATTACATTAGAAATTAGAGGTTTAATTGTTTTGGAAGCTTAAAACTTGTGGTAGCTATTCCATATTTGAATGCTGGGAAAAAAAATCCCATAGGAGGGTCATTCCATGCCAAATCAACCAGTGACTCATCCTGACTCTTTCAGATTTCAACGAATATCTCAGGAATCGTTCTGTATGGTGATATAAATGAAAATATATGTTCAAATTTTTTTATTTTTTTGCATTAAAATTTCATATAGTTAATTATTTAAATTTTGAAAAATCATCATTTTATGCCTTGCTTACATGTTTTTAATTTTGAATTTCTCAAGCTCTATCAAACATAGAAAATCTTATGACCACTCATTTCAAAAAGGAGTTTATAAGGTTTAATTTGATATGCAAGTTGACTATGTACAGTTAAAATAAATAAAAATTAAAAAATTTTAAAATTTTAAATTTTAAAATTTTTTAGATAGCCATTTTTAAAAAAATTCAAAATATTGTATGTTTGTTGTAATATTATAAGCTTAAAATTCTGAAATTTTTAGAGTGGGATCTCAATGGGATCATGAGTTATTAAATAAAAGCAAAAATTACAATTAAAATAGCAATTTAATGCTATCTTGTTATTTATTTATGATTTGTATGGTAATTTTCAGCTTTTATTTCATAAATCCTGATCCCATTGAGATCCCACTCTAAAAATTTCAGAATTTTAAGCTTATAATTTACAACAAACATACAATTTTTTCAAAATTTTTAAAAATGACTATCTAAAAATTTTTCAAATTTAAAATTTTGTTTGTTTTAACTAGACATAGTCAACTTGCATATCAAATTAAACCTTATAAACTCCTCTTTGAAATGAGTGGTCATAAAATTTTCTATGTTAGATAGAACTTGAGAAATTCAAAATTGAAAATACTTATGTAAGTCAAAAAATGATGATTTTTCAAAATTTAAATAATTGTATGAAAATTTAAAGTGATAAACAAAAAATAAAAATATGCTCTAATTTATATCATCACAGAGAATGATCCCTGGCAGTTTCATTGAAATCAGAAATGGTCAGGTTGAATATTGAATTTTTTTGGTTGATTTGACATGGAATGATCCCATATCTTTTAATTAAATATATACAGTCTAGTCTCTCTATAACGAAACTCCATACATCGAATTTCTCTATATAAAAAATTTTTAGTAGGAACATTCCCCTTTTCCCATGATTACATTAAAAAGTCTCTATATAGCGAAATATCTATCTCCATATAACGAATATTTTTTAAAAAATGTTCTTTATTCAGTTGTAAAAATGCTTCGAAATCACATGAAATCAATTTTTCATCACTTATTCCAAATTTATCGTTCAGTGCTAAGTTTTTTTTATATTACTTCTCTGCTTGAATCTCCTTGTTCTTTAAGTACAATGAATTCACCCCCCCCCCCTCTTCCAACACACCTTTCAACATCCTTCTCAAAACAGTGTCAATTTGATAGTTATACACATAAGAATGGGATCAATGGGGTAATTGAAGAAAAAACAATTTGCAATTTCTTCAAAAAGGGCAAATTTTGTATACTAGAGGATAATGTGGATTCTGAGAACAGAGAAAATGCGACTTGTGCAGACTTAAAAAGAGAAATGGAAATCAATTAAGGAATGCGGAGATGTCAACAATATCTCCCTGATTTTTCTAGAAGTGGATTACATCCTCACTATTGCACAGCACTGATACAATACTTATTGATATTTTAAGCAGAGTTATAAACAATTTTAAATTCTTAATTAAACACATAAAAAATAACAATTGTTCAAAATTTATACATTAAATAAGAATTTTAACGTTAGTCTCTATACAACGAATTTCTCTATATAAAGAATTTTTTACTCGAACAATGGATTTCGTTATATAGAGACTTCACTGTATATATTTTTACACCCTATAATGTAACAATGGAGCCTATTAACCTATCTCTTGTAAGTTAACTTTTTTTTTCCCCTCTCAATTTCAGCACTGTTAAATTACTATTCCTTAGTATTCCATTAGATATTCATTTGGATATCAATCTTATGATCATAACTTATGTATGCTTAGAGAAAATATCTTCATAATAGTTACTGGCAATCATTTAAATTTTTTGAATATTGATACATTAGCCGAAGATTTTCTACCATCTATTAATGGAGCTAGTTTCACATGTGTTGCAGTAAGATTTATAACTTTTATTTTTATGCATATAATTTCAGTGTTACTTATGATAATTTTCAAAGGTTGATTTTTTAAACAGAAATGGATACAATCCTAGAAAAGGCAAGACACTTCATTTAGCTGCTTTTCTGACATGCCCCAACAACCAAATGTATGCTAACTTAAATTGTGGTGACCTGACAACTGATGTGATTGGTCTACTACTTTCTTCACTGCCATCAGACTGTTTTCTACTAGTCATTTTCTTGAAATCATGAGAAATACAACAATTATAAATAACAATGTATTAGAAAACACAGTTTTTTTTAATGGGATTTTTAAAAAAAGGCAAAGATGTCATATATGCACCACATTGGTGTGATTAAAACAAAATGGCAATTTTACACTTCATTTGGTAACCTGGCTTTTGTTTATTTATTAATAAACTGTTTATTTACTTTTATTTTCTCTTTTAAAATGATGTAAATTGTTTTCTTGTATAGTTATTCACCTCCTCAGTCCTTATGTTGCCTGGAGGCAATATTAAAAAACACCTTTTAAGTTAATTTAAATGCTTCTAAAATTGTTAAAATTACATCTAGATTACATTTAATAAATGTGTACATATTAGACTCATCAACATTATACTAGATTGATGCATCTTTGAAAATGTTTTATTTTAATTTTAAACTGGTTTTTGTAGTCCCACAAAATATGCCTCAGGACTGAAAGGCTTGAGAAACTTTTTTTATTTATTATTTCCTTTTTAAAATAATGGAAAGTAATTAATGTTTATACAACATGGGACTTATTATACGAAAACCCCAAATCCAGAATGCTTGAAAAACTAGAAGGGTCATTCCATGCCAAATCAACCAGTGATTCAACCTGAAGCCTTTCAAATTTCAATGAAATTCTCAGGAATCATTCTGCCTGATGATATAAATGAGAATATGTGTTCATATATATATATACTAGCGGCCTTCGCCCGCTACGCTGGTCGGTTTATCTAAAGAAATCTTGAAGAAGTAGTTAGATAAGGTTCAGACATACATTAAAAAAAAAAAAAAGCAAGTCGATCATTCAAAAAACGTTGGGAAATATCAAATATTTACTGTAATTTTTTAAGAAAAACAAAGTTTCGAAAAAAAAAATTAAATCGAAAAAAAAATTACACTGACATATTAATGCAAGGAAATTTTCCCAGAGAGAAAATTCGCCTTGAATACAATATTTCAAATTCTTTTAATTGCTTATAGGCGTTAATGCCAACATAGTGAAAAAAAATTCCATGCTGGGAATCGAACCCGGGCCATCAGTATGGCGCACTGACGTTCTACCGACTAAACCACATGGAACGACAGCCAGCTTGAAACTTTCTCATACTTAAGTAGACTGGCGAAAACATAACGATAGCGCGTTTTAAAATCGCACAGTGACATCTATTGGATTTTATATGTACTAAAAAACGTTATGTACTAAAAAACGTGAGCAGCGCACCTAATAGTTTCTTTTGTTTCTTTTTGTTACTTTTTTGTCTGTTGTCCGATTTTGATGAAACAAAGCCTATACACTGCCCGGGAGTGTGCATTCTTCATTAGTGAAAACCGCATAAAAATCCATTCAGTAGTTACGAAGATAACCTCGAACAAACAGACAGACAGACAGACAAAAAATTCAAAAAAAATTTTTTTGTGTTTCATTGGTTTTCTTTTATCGCCCTGACTCCATTTTTGTCAATTATCTTCAATGTACAGACACACCGGGTCCTACTGTTTTATTATATGTATATAGATATATATTTTTTTTTCACATCAAAATTTTATAATACTCAATTATTTAAATTTTAAAAAATCATCATTTTTTGGGTTGCTTACATGTTTTTAATTTTGAATTTCTCAAGTTCTATCAAACATAGAAAATTTTATGACCACTCATTTCAAAGAGTAGTTTATAAGGTTTAATATGATATGCAAATTTAGAGTGGACTATGTTTAGATAAGAAAAATAAAATTTACTTTTTTTATTTTAAATTTTAAAATTTTTTAGTCATTTTTAAAAATTTTGAAAAAATTGTATGTTTGTTGTAATATTATAAGCTTAAAATTCTGAAATTTTTAGAGTGGGATCTCAATGGGATCAGAAGTTATTAAATAAAAGCAAAAATTACTTTTAAAATAGCAATTTAATTCTATCTATTTTGTTATGTATTTATGATTTGTATGGTAATTTTCAGCTTTTATTTCATAACTCATAACTCTTGATCCCATTGAGATCCCACTCTAAAAATTTCAGAATTTTAAGCTTATAATATTACAAAAAACTTACCATAAAATACCGTTAATCCGCCCTTCCCGATCAAACGCCCCCTCCCCACTTTATAAAGAATTTGAAATTTTCAAAAAATCCCGAGAAAGCGCCCTCCCTCCCCATTCTCAAAGGGGGATGAATCATTATGAAGTGAATGAATCATGAATCTTTGGTGAAATGTGCGTTTTTTTGAGATTTTTTAATTGATTTCATGCTTGTTTTGGCTTTTTTTTTTTACAAACTTCTCCTTTTTTTCTGCGTTTTTTGACAGAATTTACGTTTTTTTTTTTTTAAAACCCAAATTTTTTCAAGTATCAAAATTCATGATTCATTCAACGATTCATTCATTTCATCATGATTCATTCCTGTAAATTTTGTTGAGCAATCGCAGAAAAATCCCATGTAAGCACCCCCCTCTAACTATTATACGATTTTTCGTCACATTTGGGGGGGCGAATTAACGGTATTTTACGGTACATTTTTTTCAACATGACTATCTAAAAAGATTTTTAAATTTTAAACTTTAAAAAAATTTATTTGATGGATTCAATCGGATTGACATCTGAAACCTTGAATGTCTTTTTTTAGCCTGGCTAAAAGCCGGCAACCCTGAAAAGTTTCTTGAATGTACAAAATGTCAACAAAAAAAAATAAATTTTATTTATTTTATTTTAGTTATAAAAAAAATTTATATGTGTAAAATTGGAAAAATTGTTTTTAGAAGTTAAAAAATCTGATATTCTGAAAAAAAAAATTGCAATAAATAATTTTTAAAATCCATATATTGTCTTACTTAACAAACAAATGATCTATCTGTTACCAAACTGTATGCATCAAGCAAGTTAAAAAATAACCATGTTACAGAATTTGTCTTCACTGTGGCATCTTTAATTTTTTTTTTTTTTTTTTTTTTTTTTTTTTTTTTGTATACCATAAATTTAAGAACAGAGGACTGTGAAGAAAAATTATTTCAAAAACCTGCAGCTCTTAGTTACTATTTAATATTTGCAGGAAGAAACAAATCATAAAAGTAGATTTAATTTAAAAAAAAAAATGATTTTATACAGAAAATAATGATTTGTATCAACCTGTTAGATATTGATATTTATAAACTTTACTTTAATAGTTTAAAATCATTTATCATCATTGTAATGTTAATTTCATCATTATTTTATCTTACATGAATATTAATAATGAATTTTTCTTTACTCTTTTAAGGTTCACCCAACCACTATTTTTTTTGCTGCTGCTGAAAAAGGGGACAAATTCTGTATTAATGTATTCTCATATCCAGCACTAGAAGTTTTTAAAACATTGAAAGAAGATTCAGCTATTATGCCTACTCGTATGATGAAATTTAAGTAAGTTTTTGACATTTGGCTGTAGTTTATGAATCTTGGTGTCAACTGATAGCCTTGACAGGAATTTAAGTACAATAGAGTCTTAAAAACCCACACAACATGGGACCAGAGGCTCTGCAGATTTTAAAGATTTGTAGATTTTGGATTAAATGATTTTTTTTTTTTTTCAATTTACCCCTTTTTTTAAATTCTAAGAAGAGCATGTAATAACTCAATCTAAGCAAATCAAAACTTGAATCTCTTTTATTTATCTGTACATTATCATTTTAATACCCCAAATTATTTTTTCTTACAATTTTTATGTATGTTGATAACTTCAATTTTCTCTTGTTGAAGTTTAATTTGAATTCTGTAAATAGTTGTTATTTCTTGTTGGTCAATACAGCCTTGCTGATCCAAAAACTTCAACATTTTCTTCTAAAATCAAACTTTCTTCAAAATAATTTTCTGACATTCACTGTCAAATTCAGTTTTAGTCAGGGGTGCAGAATATGTCCAATCCGGCAATCTAAGATCGGGAGAAATTTTAACCAATTGGAGAAATTTTGCAGAAACATATACACTTGATTTTAACAACAAATTCCATAATTTCCAGAGATTTAAAAAAAAAAAAAATCATTATAATTAAAAAGAGTCATACGGCAACCTTTGCAAAATCGATCTCAGAATAGTTATTATATGTACCTTATATCAAGGGGTATTCTGGATAAATTTTCAGATAATTTAAAGCATTCCATTCAGAAAAAAAAAAAAAAAAAATATCAGTCATCAATATGAAAATTCGGACATAAAAATTCAAGAATCACAAAAGCCCAAGAATTACCGAAAAAACACGAATTTCGTCACAAAATAATCACAAAGTTTGTCAAAAGATCGTGAGAAAACCACAAGTTTTGTTAAAATGGGCTAAATAGCCGCGATTTTTGTCAAAATATGGCAAAATAACAGCAAATTTCCTCAAAAGATCTCAAAATAAAAGCGAATTTCGTCAAAAGCCACCACCCCCCCCCCTTCCCTGTGTGTCTTCTACTCTATTATAACCTTTCAGAACTATTGCTGTGAATTTCAGATTTTTTTCCCCACCCAGAATCATATGCCATATCAGAATCATGGCCAAATGCGTATAAGTTGAAAATATTGGAAAAATAAATTTTGTATACCTACGGTAATACAGTATTTACCAATAACATATCATAAAATTTTAGGGAAATTTTGATGTGGATTGGGGGAAATTTTGGGAATAGAAACATTTTCTGCACCCCTGGTTTTAGTGAGTTCAATATTGAAAAAATAATTTCTTCATCTGCAATATGATTTTAAGACTTCATTTTTATTATTCATCCTTCAATAATTCTTTCTTTAAAAACTCTTGTGAACCTGGGTTTGAATTTTTTGCATAATTCAACAGAATTTAAATGCTTTACCTCGTGGTAAGGTTAAAGGAAAAAAATTTATTTTCATCTTCATAAAAAGCTAGGCCATATTTTAAATCATGTATTAATTATGATTTTTCATGAAATATAACATAAATTAATTCATAATTTTCTTTAAAAGCCAATAGATAATGTTATTACTAAAACTTTTCTCCATTTATATGCTATTTTCATTGATTTCTATTGTTTTACATTTTCTTGTATGTATATTTCTGTCAGGGTTGGCAAGTTTCTTCCGCAGTGGAAAAAACCATGGAAAAAACCGGCCGGAAGAAATAGGTTTCTTCCAAGTGGAAGAAATGGAAGAAACTGTTTTTCTTCTAGAATTTACCATATACTTTCGATTTTATAAGATATGATAAATATCTTCTTCCTATAATTTTATATGAATTAATTCCATTGGACCAAAACAAATTTAATTAAATATATATGCTAAATTAATTACATCACAGGGCTTGAATTTCAGGGCGGGATAGCGGGATTTGCGCCCAAAATTTTGAAATCCCGCCTAAAAAAATAACGTGGACGGGAGGCTCCCGCCCAAAAAATTTTGCATTTTGAAACTATGATCAACTCCCACGACCGTTTTGCGAATTTTATGATATTTTCGTGCGAGTAATCGACACATTTTGTGAGTTTCTTTTACAGAGAAAAATCATTAAAAATTGATCGGTTCTGAGGCCAGAACCGTTCTAAAATTAAATAAAACTCAAGCAGAGATAAAGAAAATTAAAATTGGTGACCTGAAAATAAATATTGGCAATATGTGGTTGCGTTATAAAGTCAGTAAAGAAGCATTTAATTAAAATATAAACTAACGTTTATTTTTCAAGAAAAAAACATATTCAAAATAAAAATATATGTATATATGAAATAATAAACAAAGAGAAATCATATCTGGTAAGATTCAACCAAAAAAAATAATTTCTGAAATTATGTTATCTATAAAATTAAAGTCATATTTGACACAATAAAAATACTTAATTAAACAAATAGCATGACATAAAGTAAAGCCCAAATGACCGGTACAGGTTGCAAAACGAACAACTCACCATGGCATAACTGGCAGAAGAAATTTTCAAATCGGACGATGACGAAAAAAGAAAGTCCAGGAATAGTTCAAAGAAAGTAAAAAAACCCTTGGATGTTAACACAGTTCATGACAGCAACATATTTATCATCACATTCCCGCTATCGACTAACAGGAATATTCCATAAGACAACACCATCTTTCACTACTTAAGATAAACTACAACTGAACTTACATAACTAATATTTATGACAACAAACGGCTTTTACTAGACCAAAACATCGTCAGACCATCCGCAGTCAAAACAAACCGACTGATTTAAATACCCCTCGCCGTTCCAGATATCGCCAGAAGACAACGCCCCCTTTGCGTCTGCAGAAGTTGAGCGAATGCGTTCCTGCTTTGCGAAAGGGAGATACGGCTACTCGTAAGTTGCGATTTGCGAAAATCGCAAATCGCGATCAGACGGAAGAAAGCGACCATGAACGCACATGTAAGATGTTCAAATCGAAAGTAAACAAATAAGTAACCGATTTAAAAATGGAATATGCCATGGAACCAGGAAAAACAAAATAAAGAGATTGGAAGTAAGATAATGATAGAATAGTATTGGAATAAAATAAAAACCAGTAAGTCATGCTACATTATATTATTACTGTTACGCATCTATACGTTTCTTAAGTTTAAATAAGCATTAAAAGTTTAAAAGAAACGGGTTTTAAAGTAGAAATAAAATGTATTTACTCAGATAGATGCATGTATGGTTTTTCGTCATCTCCCGAGCACGTTTGTTTACAATATCCGAGAGCTGGCTTTTCCGATCTGCTTTTACTGAGTAATGTTACTGCGTAACAGCCGAGTAACAGTGATTTTAGCGATCGCGTCACTTGCCGTGAACGGCAGTGATTTTTGACGTCATACCGCGCGGCCAATAGCATCTCGGATATATGTTGCAGATAAATCTCGATGTATTATTGAAGAAAGTTTGTATGTACAATGGCAACAGATATATGCAAAACAAGTTCATCAGAATCTTGTATAAATAGTTTGTATTGCGATGGCTTGTTGCTCGCTCTATCTCAATTTTTCTTTTCAAATGTTGCTTAAGCACATAATCATGTAACTTTAGTCATTTTTATTTTTAGTTCTTTTAAGTTTACGGCAAAGTGATGTCGTAATGTTGTTCACATCTGTAAATATTTCATCCGAGTCAATAATAAAAGTTTTGGTCATGTAAAGCTGTTGTTGTCAATTAAGCCTTCCACAAAACCACTGCAAATACTCTGCTCGGCCCATTTTAAATGGCCGTCAGGGTTATGGGCCCAGAGCCCTTGTGGAAGTGAAGATTTTTGCGTCGATGTTTTGTTCAACGATGTTTGTTGACAAGTGACGTCGTGCCGATGTTTTTCCGTTCCTGGAAATTTTCGATGGAGTTTAAGTTTTGCTGTTTACCTGTTTTGATGTGATTTTTTCTACTTCACCGGTGATAAATCTGCAAGGACTGTTTTCGTTTTGGACTTTGTGTTCCTTTTGGACTTTTCCAATTTTTTTGAAAGTTTCCCCGATTGCTGTGAAGGAGGCCGAGTCTTAGAAATGGAGCTGACGAATATCACCCTTCTGACCTCTTCAAATTGGGAGAGTTGGAAAATAGAAGTGAAAGTCCTTTTGCTCCACTATGGAGCGTGGCAATTTATAGAAGGTCCGGATGCAGAAGCTGGTGAAAGTGTAGAGCCATCAAAGGAAAGCAAAGTTCCGGGAAAGGAGGATGCGGCGACAACAGTTCCTGTGACTGAACCACTAACTTGGAGGGAAAGAAATGATCTGAGTTTGCGCAAAGCCCGTGCATACACAATAATTTATCAGACCCTGAGCCCAGAGTTCAAGCCCCTTATTGCCGGTACTACTAATGGAGCAGTTGCATGGAAGATTCTAAAAGATCATTTTGAACCAACCACCCGAGCTCGAGTTATTCAACTGTTAGACGATTTTTTTAGCCTGAGATATGTGCAAGGTGAAAATCTTGGACTATTTTTGTGTAAAGTGAAACAAGCAACCGAGCGGCTTCACGAAGTTGGTCATGATCTGCAACCACTATATATTGGTTATCAAATGATAAGAAGTCTTCCAGAAGAATTTCAGTCAACAGTGCAAGCAATCTACAGGTGGCCTGATAAAGATTTTGTACCTGATAAGATTGAAGCTGAGCTGCTGCTGGAGGAGAATAGATTGAAGCTAGCCACTAGAGATTTTCAAAATGCTGCTTTTTCTGGAGAAGTGAAATGTAAATCAGGTAAATTTTCAAAGTTTGCTAATTGTAATGTAAATCAAAGTAAATGTTTAAAGTCTGACAATAGTAATGTAAATTTAAGTAATACAAGTAAATCTTTTAATTCTGATAATGTAAATTCAAGTAAATTTTCTAAAGCTAAAAATTTTAAACAGAATAAATCAATAGGTCCTTGTTATTTTTGTAAATCTTATGGTCATTTAATCTCAAATTGTAAACTTAAATCTAAAAATTCTCAATATAAAAGTAAATTTTCAGAATCTAGTAATGTTGAATTAAAGTATAATAATGTAAAATGCACCTTCTCTGAACATGAAGCAAGTTTAATTGAAATTTCTCCAAATGTTTTTGAAGCAAATACATCTGATTTTTGTAAAAGTAACAGCTGGGTCTTTGATACCGCAGCGACTGCTCATTTTTGTAATGACAAAAATTTATTTTTAGATTTTGAGCCAGTATCAAATATGCAGATGTCACTTGCTGTAGGAGAAAGGGAAAGTCCTGTTCAGGGAAGGGGTACAGTAAATTTTTTTGTAAAGTGTAAAGATGGTGGCTTCAATCAAATTATCCTTAAAAATGTTTTGTATAATCCTAATTTACGTAGAAATTTGTTGTCTGGCAGCAAGCTTGAAAAACTAGGTGTAAACTTTGTGGGCAGTAAGGGCAGGGTAATTGTTTATGACAAGGAATGGAATTTTTTGTTTTATGCTGTTAGAAGAAATGACTTGTATTTTTTAAAACCTTTTAGCTACAAATGTAAAGGAGAAAGCAACTCGGCTAACATTTCTGCAAATCAAGTTGAAAAATTAAATTTAAATGAACTTTGGCATGAAAGATTTTGTCATGTAAACAATGAATATTTAATTAACACTTCTAAAAATGAAAGTGTTATAGGTTTGCCTTTATTGTCAAAGTTAGCCGAGGATTGTATCTCCTGTAAACTCGCTAAGTCTAAAAGAACATCATTTAAGGCTATAGGTAAAATTAAATCCAAAACTGCTCTCGAACTTTTACATATGGATCTCTGTGGCCCTTTACAAGTAACGTCGCATGGGGGGAGTCGTTATTTTTTCACCATCATCGATGATTTTTCTCGTTTTGTTACAGTGTACCCCATCAAAAATAAATCTGATGTTTTTCAAATTTTTTTAAAATTTCAAAGTAGGGCCGAAAGGTATCTAAACAAGAAAATAATTTCAATCAGAACGGATGGGGGTTTAGAATTTTGTAACAGAGAATTTGATTCTTTTTTAGAAAAGCAGGGTATTTTTCATGAAAAGACGAATCCGTACAGTCCTGAAATGAACGGGGTTGCGGAGCGTTTTAATTTAACTGCTTTGGATGGTGTTAAGACTCTTCTCAATGCTAGCGGCTTATCACAAAAATTTTGGGCGGAAGCCTTAATGTGTTTTTCTTACGTATGGAATAGGGTGTGTCACAAACAGTCAGAACTCACCCCTTTTGAGATGTATTCTGGTAAAAAACCCTCGGTTTCTCATTTAAAGAAATTCGGATGTTTAGCGTACGTTGGAGTGCCCAAACAGATTAGAAGGAAGCTTGATATGCGAGCTAAACTGGGGATCATGTGCGGGTATGCTCAATCAACGAAGGGCTATAGAATTTGGTTAATTGATGAAAATAAAATTGTAGAAACCATTAATGTAAGATTTGATGAAACAAAAAGGGGGGTTGATGTATTTTCAAAATTTAAAGAACAAAAATTTAACTTTTCACTTTTTGATCTTCCAGAAGATGGAGATATTTTTTATGAACCTGAAAATACATCTCAATTGGGGAGTGAGACTGTTAAAATAAAAGATCCAGTAGTTTCGGAGCAGGAAATTTTAAAACCTTGTGCATCAATTCCATGGACCCGTAAAGCAGTACCCCGAAAAACAGGAAATCAAACAGACATTTACTATGGCATAGAAGGAACCAACACAAGAATTAGATCTTTTAATGAATTAATTAAATATTGTAAAGAAAATAAAATAGAATGTGATAAAAATTTATTTGATTTTAGTTCTAAAAATAAAGAATCCGGTAAAGTTTTAAATTTAAATGTAAATGAAGCAAATTTAACTGAAATCAAAATTCCTCAAAGCTACAATCAAGCCATTAAAAGCCCAGAAGCATCAAATTGGAGGGACGCAATGAACCATGAAATCAACGTCATGTATGAACGGAAAGTATGGGATCTTGTGACACCACCAAAAGATGCTAAAATTTTAGGAAGCCGCTGGGTATTTACCGTTAAAAGAAATGAGAAAAATGAAATTGTAAGGTACAAGGCAAGATTGGTAGCGAAGGGGTTTAATCAAATAAAGGGGGAAAATTACGAAGAAGTTTTTAGCCCGGTTGTTAGTTTTACAATAATTAGGTTGTTCTTTGCCATATTTTCATGTCTGTTTAAATGGAGAAATGTCCAGGTAGATGTCAACAATGCTTACCTTTATGCTAATCTGGATGAGACTGTATACATGCACCAACCTGAGGGTTTTGTTAAAGATAAAGATAAAATTTGTAAGTTAAATAAAGCCATTTATGGTCTCCACCAGTCTGGTAGACAATGGTTTTTCGAGATGGATGATGTTTTATCCAAACTTGATTTTCAAAAACTAGATTGGTGCAATTGTGTATACATGTTTCAGACCAGATTAGTTCTTTTGCTTTATGTTGACGACATAGTTCTTTTTGGTAAAACTAAAGAGGATTTAGATTTTGGGATAGAATTGCTGCAAAAACATTTTAACTTAAAAATTTTGGGGTCAACTAAAAAACTATTGGGTATAGAGTTTGAAGAAATAGGAAATCGTCTTTTTATACACCAAACTTCATACATTGAAAAAGTTTGTGAAATGTTTTCAGAATTTAAATTTCCTGTTAGTACCTTACCTATGCCCAAGGGTTTAGTTTTGTCAAAGCAAGATGCACTTTCCACTAGGGAAGATATTGAAATGATGTCAAAGTTTCCTTATAGAAATCTTATAGGCTGCTTATCTTTCATAGCTGGAAGGACTAGACCAGATATCATGTATGCAGTTAATTTGTTATCCCAATTTCAATCAAACCCTGGAATTTCTCATTGGAATAGTTTATTAAAATTGTTAGGTTATCTTAAATATACTAAACATTATAAACTTGAGTTATCCAGAGTTAGTGAGTTAAGTCTTTCATGCTATTCAGACTCAGATTTTGCTGCAAACAGAGACGATCGAGTTTCCATAGGTGGCTATATTTTGTTTCTAGATGAAACGCCCATTTCGTGGAAGACTTTTAAACAGAAATGTATAAGTCTTTCAACTATGGAGGCCGAATACGTCAGTTTAACTGAAGCTGCTAAAGAATTAATCTGGGTCAAAAATGTTTTACAAAATGAGGTTCTAAATTTAAACTTGAAAGATTGCACACTATTCTGTGATAACCAAGCAGCAATAGCCTTTTCGAATTCTCCTTTTGAAAATCAAAAAACTAAACATATCCATATAAAATATCATTTCCTTAGAAATTTAGTATATGATCAGGTCTTTAAACTTAAATATATTGCTAGTAAGTTTAACTTGGCTGACAGTTTTACAAAACCCCAGATTAGAGAGCAGTTGTTGAAATTTTGTAAAAGGATTTTTGATATTTAAAGTTTTAAGGGGGGGTTATAATTTTTTCTTACAATGTAATCACTCTGGTCAATGCCTTGCCAATAAAGTCTTATATGACCTGACATTGACCAGACTGTTGTTTTTTTGAATATTAAAATGTAATTTAATTTTATTGAACTTTTGAAGTTCTGAATTTTTGAAGTTTTTGAAATTTTTCATATTGTAATTTTTGCATTTTTATAACTTTTTTCCAGAATTTTTGTAATACTCTGGAGATGACGAAAAAGGAGGCCGTTTGTTACGCATCTATACGTTTCTTAAGTTTAAATAAGCATTAAAAGTTTAAAAGAAACGGGTTTTAAAGTAGAAATAAAATGTATTTACTCAGATAGATGCATGTATAGTTTTTCGTCATCTCCCGAGCACGTTTGTTTACAATATCCGAGAGCTGGCTTTTCCGATCTGCTTTTACTGAGTAATGTTACTGCGTAACAGCCGAGTAACAGTGATTTTAGCGATCGCGTCACTTGCCGTGAACGGCAGTGATTTTTGACGTCATACCGCGCGGCCAATAGCATCTCGGATATATGTTGCAGATAAATCTCGATGTATTATTGAAGAAAGTTTGTATGTACAATGGCAACAGATATATGCAAAACAAGTTCATCAGAATCTTGTATAAATAGTTTGTATTGCGATGGCTTGTTGCTCGCTCTATCTCAATTTTTCTTTTCAAATGTTGCTTAAGCACATAATCATGTAACTTTAGTCATTTTTATTTTTAGTTCTTTTAAGTTTACGGCAAAGTGATGTCGTAATGTTGTTCACATCTGTAAATATTTCATCCGAGTCAATAATAAAAGTTTTGGTCATGTAAAGCTGTTGTTGTCAATTAAGCCTTCCACAAAACCACTGCAAATACTCTGCTCGGCCCATTTTAAATGGCCGTCAATTACAATATGTATATATTATAGAGTGTTAAGGGTAGTGAGTATGCTGACAATCGCCCCCCCCCCCTTAACACTCGTACTACAAAAAAAACTAATTACCAAGTATTACCAATTAATATAAATAACATCAAAAGGTCATATTTATCATTTAACAACATAGGATCTCAGTATATCTACTATCATACTTTGACAGTTACTAATGAAGAACAATCAATATTATCGTGCATAAATGCAACACATTCACAATATCATATAACAAGGTTAATTTCCAAAAATGAACAACTTTTTAACAATGTTAATAACCACACAATATGAATAACAATTTAATAACTATACAACAACAAGATTAACAATAACAATTTTTTTCATAGTATAGGAGTCTTTAGTTACCATAGTAACTTAAAAATTCGAAAGTCTTTTAGGTACACAAATGTTTCAAAAGAGTTCATGAAAATTTGTTACCGTTTTACCTCGTCACATGCAAGTGACTACGATTACCGGTACATACCGTAACATTCTTTAGTATGTCGATTCTTGATCCTTGCCTTGACAATACACGATTACATTTACAAACATTTGCATAATTACACTAGAGTAAAGATTATCATACGACAGATTCATAAACATTACAAATATGAAGAATAGCAAAACATGAATTACTATGCAAAAACACTTTGATAATGTATGGGAAATTCATGATATGCAAAATAGACACATTTAATGATAATTACACTAACGATCATGATCATGATAATGACTGTGAATATGATAATGATAAGGACGGTGAGCGCTCACCTAAAAACAAACAACAACAACAACAACATGCATGCTTAAACTTTCGAAATAATACACATTTGCAAATGTTTTAACAAAGATTTAAAATGTGAAAGACACTTGTTATGCAATTTCTTAACGTAAAACAACCCCTTTCATATTTATATATGCAAAAAAAATACAGCTCAATTTTCAACACCACGGAAGGGACCTATGTGACATTTCCATTGTTCAAAAAATAGGGACTTACAAACTTAAAAGAAACGATGCCCGCGACAGGCCTTCCTGTGATCAGAACACTCAAGAAGGCCACTACCCCCTGCAGGCTACTCTGGCTATTTACAATTGCACCCCTGCGAGCCGCTTCCTGGGGCTGCTCGAACCCCGGAGGATGAACCATCCTGAGGTCTGATCACATTCCAGCGGGAGTTAAATTGTCCGCAATGTTGGAAATGAGGGTATGGAGAAACTTATGTATGAAAATAGAACATATGCATATGAGACAAAAATATGAAATAACAGGAAAAACAAGTGTATAATCACATATTCAAACATTATAAAAAAACACTGAAATATACAAAAATTTCAGATTTGAAAAATGAAACGTGTTAAACTTCAGGGTTTAACTCAAAAAAACTAGACAAGTATTTTAATACTTGACCCAAGTCCAAAGGAGGGGGAGTTTTTTTTCACCTTATACCTTTAACATCTTTATACATTTTACTTTTAAATAAAACATATTTAAAAACATTATATATTACTTATAACTAAAGATCACTTCAATGAACCTTTTAAGATCAAACTTCGTTAAGGGTTTTGTAAAGATGTCTGAGAGATTAGCTTTACTAGTTACGTGTTTTACATTGAATATCTCTTGGTTTAAAAGGTCTCTAACAAAAAATAATTTAACGTCAATGTGTTTTGTTTGTAGTTTTCTATGGGAGACTTAAGGAAATCAATGGAGGCCATATTGTCTACTAACAAGGTTGGTTTAGTTTGTGGGCCTGTAAAAATGTGTTTATCATAACACTCAGTTATGATTCTACTGAACCAAAGAAGCTCTTTAGTTGCTTCTGTTAAAGCCACAAACTCTGATTCCATGGTAGACAAGCAGACAGATTTTTGTTTAAAAGCCCTCCACATGATAGGAGATTTGTCTAACATTAAAAGTTGTCCCCCCATTGACGTCCTGTCATCACGATTGGCGGCGAAATCGGCATCAGTATATGTTATTAGATTTATGTTATGACAAGGTAGCTTCAATTTGTAGTGTTTGGTGCTTTGTACATATCCTAGTAACTTTAAAAGACCATTCCAGTGGATTATTCCTGGATTACTCTGGAATTGACTGAAGATATTTACTGCATAGGATATGTCGGGGCGAGTCCTGCTTGTAAGAAAAGATAAGCAACCCAAAACACTTCGGTACGGATATTTTGACATCTCCTGGATTTCAGTATCTGTTTGAGGGCACTGTGCTTTGGAGTACACTACTCCTTTACTTATGGGAAGTGATGTGATGGGAAAGTTATATTCCTTAAAACGTGTGCAGATATCATCAATATATTGCATTTGATGGATTGACACTACACCTTCCCTATCCTCCTCAAACTCAACTCCAAGGAGTTTACGTGTTTTCCCCAGGATTTTGATGTCAAAATGTTCAGCTAATAATTTTAAACTTTCATTTATGTGTTTCTGATGGTTACTTAAAACAACAAAGTCATCAACATATAATAATAAAACAGCGTAGTTAGAAAATGTATAGATGCAATTACACCAATCCAGTTTGTTAAAACCAAGAGAAATTAAAACTTTATGTAATTCATAAAACCACACCCGGCCACTCTGATGGAGGCCATACAGTGCCCTCTGGAGTTTACAGTCCAAATGCTCTTTCCCTTTTATTTCAAAACCCGGAGGCTGTTTCATGTATATGTTATCTGAGAGAGGGGCGTACAGATAGGCTCCTTTCACATCGCATTGCGTGTGAATCCATCCGAGACATGAGACAAGGGCGGCAAAGAAAAAGCGGATTAGACTAAAATTTACGACTGGTGAAAAAGTCTCGTCATAAGTTTCACCCCTGACCTGTTTGTAGCCTTGGGCTACTAGTCTTGCTTTGTATCTTGCCACATGCACTTTATCGTCCCGTTTGATGGTGAAGACCCATCTGCAGCCTAGAGGTTCAGTGTTGGGTGGTAGTAATGTTAATTCCCATACATGTCTTTTATTTATTACGTCTATTTCCTCCTGCATTGCCTGTCTCCAGAGTTCCCACTGAGGGGATTTTAAGGCTTGCTTATATGTGTTTGGTATGGAGTCTTCTAGTCATATATTGTTTTTACGTGTTTCTGATAAAGATGTGTGTGGAGGTGTGTAACTAGGACTTGAACTAGCACTGGAAGTAGATTTTACAATACCCTGGTATTTATTTTCCCCTTTGAAACTGAACATGGCTGGATCAAATTTTATACCATTAGACTGACAGTATTCCCGCACTTCTCTGAGTGATCTTAAACGTTGCGTTTCACCCATCTCATAATAATAGATGTCGGTTCTCGACTTATCAGGCCTAGTTATGGCCTTACGGAACCATACAGCATCCCTCAGTGTTCTCGAGAGTTCCTCGCCCCTCCTCGTCACTTTCATCTTCAGATGAGTGAACGGAGGCGGGTTCAACAGTTTTTGAGGTGCCTGGCTTAGGTGATGGAGATCTTGCTAAAGGAAATCTGTCAGGTTGAAGGTCGGTCAAAGGGTCAATTTCTGGTTGTTCTGAACTTAAAATATATGTGGGTCCCAGGTCGCTTCCGTTGTGCTGCTCTGAAGTTGTAAAAGGGTTTGTGCCTATTGAATAACTTGGGCCTTGCTCGCTATGTCTATGAACATTTCTTGGTACAGATTCATCCCCAAATCTAACATTTATGGTTTCTATTATTTTATTTGTATCGGGGATCCATACCCTGTAGCCTTTAGTTGACATCGCGTAACCCACTAAAACCCCCTTTTTGGCTTTAGGATCAAACTTTGAGTTTCTTAATTGTTTGGGCACCCCTACGTATGCCACAGTACCAAAAGGTCGTAAATGTCTTATTGAGGGTTTGTTACCACAGTAATACTCGAAAGGTGTCTTTTTCTGTGTTTTATGACATATCCTGTTTAGTGTGTACGCGATGTATAGAACTGCTTCCGGCCAGAATTTTAAACTAAGTTTACTCTCATTAAGTATTGAGCGTGCCCCGTCCATTATAGTCTGATTTAAACGTTCCGAGACCCCATTTTGTTCCGGAGAATACACGTTGGTAAACTCATAGTGTATCCCGTTTTCCTCAAAGTATCTTGTAAATGCTTCATTGTCAAACTCCCGCCCATTGTCGCTACGGACTTCTTTTACCTTAGTGCCTAAAAATCTTTCAGCTCTTTTTACATGATTAGTGAACACCTTGAATACTTGTGATTTGTTACATAAGGGATAGACTGATACTTTTCGTGAGAAGTCCTCAGTTATGGTTAAAAAGTACTTCTCGCCGTTTCTACCTGTTATTTGTGTCGGTCCCCACAAGTCAGTATGAAGTAATTCAAGGGGTCGTTTTGATCTTATTTGATTTATAGGACGGAAGGAAGTTCGCCTGTGTTTGTTAATTTTACATGTCTCACATTCAAAGTCTTTACTTTTAATAGGTGGTAAGCCCCTTACACCATTACATTTTACAGTGTGTTCAATTAAAGTGGAGCTAATGTGTCCGAAACGTCTATGCCATAACTTAAAGTCGTCTTTCTGGACAGTAGAGGCTTGAAAACGCACCTTTTTAGGACTTTGACTATTTTGAGTTTTAGTTTTATTTTTAGGGCTAGGATCTGGGTACAGGCAGTAAATGCCATCTTTAAGAAAAGCACTAAATAGGGTACCACTGTCACGATATGCTCTAACCCTGCCCTCACCTCCTCTGAACTTGGCACCAGTTTTATCAAGCCTAGGGCCAGATATCAAATTGTGCCTTAAACTTGGGCAATACATAACATCGCCGAAGCGAACCATTTCCCCATTTATTTTTAAGTCCACTAGACCAGTTCCTTCAATAGGAAAAGTTGCTCCGTCAACGGCAACAGCCAACTCCTCATTTTGCAAAGGTTTAAATTTTACATAGAGGTTTTTATCTTTGCAAAAGTGGTGGGAGGCACCTGTGTCGAAGACCCAGGCGTCTCCACCACATTTAATATTACTAAGATTAGATTGAATGAGGTAGTTTACCTGGCTTGTTGGCTTACGTTGACGTTGGTTTCTAGCTCTATTGCGAGGCACATCTCTGCTAGGTCTGGAATTACAGGGTTGGACTCGAACTGGACTGGACACCGATGATCCTCTGGATACCGAGGAGTTCTGGAATGAGGAGTCTGAGGAGTCTCTCAAAGTAGTATGGAGGCAGGATTCGGGACTGGAAGCTTGTTGAGGCAATTTACACTGACGAACCACATGGCCGGCTTGACCACACCTGTGGCATCTTCCCTTGAACTTAGGCTTATATGCGGACCTCTTGGGTGTTCGAGCTCGGGAAAAATGGGATTGGACCAGGCTACCTCTGTCTTCTTCTCGTAATTTAATGCGGGATTCTTCTGCTACTAACTCGGTCAGGACATCTTTAAACTTGAACTGCTGTTCGGGCCATCGCAAAATTCCCTGGACGAGATTATCAAACTTCTTAGGAAGCCATCTCAGCAACTGGAATGTTAGATAAATTTCTTTTATCGGCTCATTCATGGCAGCCAGCTGATCAGCAAGTCTCTGTAGGCGAGCAGCAAACATGTCGACTGGCTCATCAGGCTGTATTCTGCAGGACAGGATCTCGCCAAACAACTGCATGTGGCGTGCACGGTTATCAGGTTGAAAGTGAGTCTTCAGCTTTATCCATGCTTCATGAGGGTCGTCGATGTTTTCTATTATTCTCCGGAACTCAGTTTCGACGTTTAAGTATACTATGGACAGTGCTGACCTGAGCCGTGCCTGATATTCTTTTGTTGCCACTGCATCACTGGTATTCGGAGCCTCTTCAGTACCATTCACGATGCCCCAAGCATTTTTGTGGAGCAGCAGGTATTTTACGTCCGCTGCCCAGGTTGCATAGTTGTGAGAGTTCAGTTTGTTTATGCTAACCTGTACGTTGGTCATTGCCATGCTCTTAACTAGACTTTATAAAATTTAACCAGAAAGGATAAGAATTTTTTTTTTTTTTTTTTCAAAAAAAACGTACTTTAAAACAGTCAAATAGTACGACAAAAGAAATTTTTTTTTTTTTTTTTTTTATAAAAAGAACCTTTCTATTTTATACCAGAATAATTAGATATGATCATAAATTAAAAGGAAAATGCTATTGCGGCCCTCCCCACTAGAAATCACTTGGAGGTCTAATGGCCGCATGCTACCACTAGTTTACGATATTGCCAACGAAGGTTATGGCCACCATAACAGGTTAAAAAGCGTAGTAGCTTTGGCCCATAACCCGTGATCGGTTCTGAGGCCAGAACCGTTCTAAAATTAAATAAAACTCAAGCAGAGATAAAGAAAATTAAAATTGGTGACCTGAAAATAAATATTGGCAATATGTGGTTGCGTTATAAAGTCAGTAAAGAAGCATTTAATTAAAATATAAACTAACGTTTATTTTTCAAGAAAAAAACATATTCAAAATAAAAATATATGTATATATGAAATAATAAACAAAGAGAAATCATATCTGGTAAGATTCAACCAAAAAAAATAATTTCTGAAATTATGTTATCTATAAAATTAAAGTCATATTTGACACAATAAAAATACTTAATTAAACAAATAGCATGACATAAAGTAAAGCCCAAATGACCGGTACAGGTTGCAAAACGAACAACTCACCATGGCATAACTGGCAGAAGAAATTTTCAAATCGGACGATGACGAAAAAAGAAAGTCCAGGAATAGTTCAAAGAAAGTAAAAAAACCCTTGGATGTTAACACAGTTCATGACAGCAACATATTTATCATCACATTCCCGCTATCGACTAACAGGAATATTCCATAAGACAACACCATCTTTCACTACTTAAGATAAACTACAACTGAACTTACATAACTAATATTTATGACAACAAACGGCTTTTACTAGACCAAAACATCGTCAGACCATCCGCAGTCAAAACAAACCGACTGATTTAAATACCCCTCGCCGTTCCAGATATCGCCAGAAGACAACGCCCCCTTTGCGTCTGCAGAAGTTGAGCGAATGCGTTCCTGCTTTGCGAAAGGGAGATACGGCTACTCGTAAGTTGCGATTTGCGAAAATCGCAAATCGCGATCAGACGGAAGAAAGCGACCATGAACGCACATGTAAGATGTTCAAATCGAAAGTAAACAAATAAGTAACCGATTTAAAAATGGAATATGCCATGGAACCAGGAAAAACAAAATAAAGAGATTGGAAGTAAGATAATGATAGAATAGTATTGGAATAAAATAAAAACCAGTAAGTCATGCTACATTATATTATTACAATATGTATATATTATAGAGTGTTAAGGGTAGTGAGTATGCTGACAAAAATCACAATTTTTTCCGCGATTGATTCACAAATTTTGCAATTTTTTTCCTGCAATCAACTGACGAGTTCCGTTGTATTTTCTTTGGAATTCCCCCCCCCCCCCCATAAAAAAAATAACGCATTCAATTCCAAAAATTATGGAACAGTGATGCCGCGGATGCGCTATTGCGCATAAATTACTCAAAAGATCGGAGATGACACACAAAAGAAACAGCTCTTACACGTTTCACAAGACGCGTGATTTCGTAAAAGTTTGCTAAAAAACGGCAAATATTGTTAAAAGATCGCGAAAAAACAACTAATTTCGGGCATATTTCGTCAAAAGATTCACGAAAGAATGCCTAATTTCGTCACAGAATTCTGTAAAATGGCAGTTTTCGTAAAAAAAATCGCGATAAAACATCAGATTTCATCAAAAGATCCCGAAAAAACGGCATATTTCCTCAGAAGATTCACGAAAAAACATCAAATTTCGTCCAAAAATCGCAAAAAACGACAAATTTCGTAAAAAATCGCGATAAAACATCAGATTTCATCAAAAGATCGTGAAAAAACGGCAATTTTTCTAGAAAATTCACGAAAAAACGGCAAATTTCGTCAAAAAATCCCAAAAAAACGGCAGATTGCATGAAAAGATCGTAAAAAAAGACAGATTTCATCAAAAGATAGCAAAAAAAAAAAAAAAAAATGCAACTTTCGTCAAAGGGAGCCTCTCCCTCCTTCCTCCCCCGAAAAATAACATAACGGGAGTTCATTTTTCTGTTCAACAAACTAATTTTCCTGCTTCAATATATTTTTTTTCTTTGCTGCTCTAAAATCAGTTTCTGACAGCTCCTGATCTTTCTGAGTGAGTGCAATTCCTGAAAGCAGCCATATATTAAACAAAAAGTATCCCTTTACTCAACAAAGTATTCATTTTTTAAGAAAATCATTTTCAATGAATTTGACTTGCCCCTTTTTTTAAAGAAATGCAAACAATAGTGATACTTCTTATCTTCTACACTTAAATAAGTATTATTTTATGATTAAATTTGTATCTTGCTCATTTAAAATACAGAAAAATAACATTATTAATTATAATTATTAATCAATAATTATAAATTTATTAAATTAATTAGAAGTTTTATTAATTATTATTAAAATAATAATTAGACCTGTGACAAAAATAATTAGCACCGGGAGGGAATTTACCACCAGTAAAAACTAGACAGTATAAAAGTTTTTTTACACATTTCGCATAATTATTCTGAATTGTTGATAAAAATTGCTTCAGTGATATTTTTTTATGTCTGTATTCTGGTAATTCTTTAAATAGCACATAAAATAATGGCAGATTTTAAACATTTTTTCTCCCTCCCAAACAGCCAAACTCCCCTCCATTTATAAATGTTGGTAGGGAGACTCCCCTCCTTCGAAAAATTGAATTTCAAGCCCTGCATCAGTTTTTTAGCCAAGATCCCAGACAACGCCTGTCTAAATATCTTCAACCATTGGCTAAATGAAAAGAAATTTTATCCAAAATTAACACAAAATTAATTGAATGTTATTCATTTCAATTTAACCAACATATTTTTTTTAATTATTTAAAATTTCTGATGTACAATAATTACTGTAATATTAAAACCTTAATATTAAATTTTTAATATTACTGTATTAAACAGAAATCTATTGAAAATATAGTTTCACTTTTGGCCCAAAATCTCAGTTTTGACAAGAACGTGGTTGAAAATTCAGCTTTACTGAAACTCTCAGTATTCCAAAATTTTTGTTTCTTCCTTCTGAAATTTTCAACATTACTCATTGATTTGAACTGTATCAGCTCTTATGTGTGTATTGCAATGAACTTCGTTGTTTATAATTATCAGTCATTAATTAGCAATCATCTTATAGAAAATTTTTAGTTTAAACTGCATATGTGTTTCAAATATTCTTTGAGAAAGTTCTAGGATAATAAATAATCATTTACAAAAATCCTTACAGAAGAAAAATCAAGATGTGTATACTTAGAACTAAAATATTTTTTAATTAAATGAAATTCGTATAATTAGAAAATCTTCCTGTGTCATTGATGAATTATGTTTTCTGTATATGAAAATAAAGTTTTTGGATAATTAACAATTGTGCATAATTAATATACATTTAATTAATTTACATTTATGTATATGTCTGTATTAATTACTTTAAAACATACAATTTAATTTAATTTTTTTTTTCATTTTTGGCTGAAACTTTGAATTTTCTGAAAATTTGTTTTGGCCTTAGAAACCTGTATCGGTCGATCCTAGTATTTAAAAAATATAATTAAAATTCTAATTTTTCTTAGTACAATGCAGCAGCAAAAGTTTTTTAGCAGTAGGATGTTGCAATTAGTTTTTCAACTTAAATTTGATAAATGCAAAAAATGAAGATTTTTTTTTTTTTTTTTTTTTCAAATCCTACACTTCAAGATAGTTTAAAAGCATTTTGACATACCCATAGATATTTTTAGAACACAACAGCATTGAGTTTTTCATGCTAGATGTTAGTATAAAAATTACAAATTTATTTATTTACTATGTTGCACAGTTTAAAATAAGACATTTTTATGTAAAAATAATATATTTTTATATGAAAAATAAACAATTTGTAGGGGTTTTTTTCTCACTGTTTACATAAATAGCATAATTATTTAAAAAACCCATCCCTCTACCTTTAGAGTTGTAAAAATCCATCACCTGAAAATGTCTGCTGAACCTGAAGTTTGTTATTAAAAAAATAACTTATCTTTGCAAAAAAAATTTAATAATAAAATTTTCCAATTCAGATATCATGTAATTATACTTTAATTCTTTTATATAGTTAATATTCTTTAACTTTGAACATTAGTTTTGGTTTCTGGTAGTTTCTTCCATTTCTTCCAGTTTTTTCCATTTCTTCCAGTTTCTTCCGGTTTTTTCCAATTTCTTCCACTGTCCTGGAAGAAATAGGTTTCTTCCAGAAGAAACCCAACCCTGATTTCTGTAAAATAAAAGTATTTTATTTATGTAACACATCTTATGTCATCACTATTTTCCCATAAATTTATGTTAAAAATTATTTTATTTTCATTCACTGTTAATTGGAATGAAGATTATAAAGAATTTTTCATAATTGAAAATTTCATTGTTAGCATTATGAAATTTGAGCAGATTTTGAAGTGCAGATTTTGGAGACTGTACTGTATTATAAATGATACATTTTATTTTATCTGAAAATAAAAAGTTTTAATTAGAGGCTCAAAGAGTCAACTTTGGTTAAACGTATAATAGACAGATAGTAGGCATAATAACTGAACTTTGTATGCCGTATGCTGAACTTTGACTACCAATTTCTCAAAATCTAAGGCCCACTTGAAGGAATGCTTTGACCAGAATAATTAGGGATAGGCTCTCTACAATATACTTTAAATTCATCAAAATCGGTGAGCATTCTGTTTGATGGTCCCCTTGTTAGTTAAAATGTATATAGAATATATAAAGTAGAGGGCCAGAAATCCGCACTGTTTGGGAGAGGACGTTGTGTGGATTTCAGGATTTTGTGGATTTTAGGCCATTGAAAAAATAATAATAATAAAGATTAAAAAAAAATAAAAAAAATAAATACATTAATAGCAATAAATTGTTAGATTATTAAGTTATTTTATTATGATTGAAAATAAGTAGTAATAAAGCATTAGTGTCTCTTTTTGTGTAGAATTCCAATATTTTGTTTCTGTTTACGAATATCATAAACTGTTCTGACAGCAATGCCATACCTGTTAAAAATTTGAAACTATTGTTGCATCGTCACTCCAGCACTTTTATAGAACTTCTCTATTTTGACCATTGATAATGCTCCATAATAAAGTGAAGTATTCGTTTTCTATAAAAGTTGTGGAGTGACGATGCAATAAAAGTTTCAAATTTTTAATAGTGTACATATGTACATAGTACGGCTGTGTACCTAGGCATTGCTCCATCACTCAATTTTTTAATGATTTCCACTTTTTGAAGTACCGTAAATGCAACATACTTTCGCTTTTCCATATTTTAGATACTTCATAGGAAAAAAAAAAATATCGTAAAATAACTAATAATGAATAAAGTATAAGATCTCGCACGTGAGAAAAACAGCAACAAAAATACATGTGCGTATCTAATCTTCTTCTCTTCACTTCAGCCCCAACTTTTGCTGCATTCTTTATAAAAACATGCTGGGATCCAGGTAGATTTTTTGCTCATTAGCGAAAAAAGATGACTAATCAGAAAGCTGCATTTTCGCGAACAGCCAAAATTGCCCCAAAACGCAGGTTTCTGATTTGTCAAACTTGTTTCGCTGATCAGCGGAAAATGTGTCTGATTTCCGTCATTGATGAAAATGTTCTGAATCGATCATTCACTTTGGAATGAAGTCATCATTTCTTTGACTTCGTTCTTTTAGTGTCACGGAAGAAAGATACCTACACAGATTTCGGATGCTGGCAGATTTGAGGTCGGCAGAATTGTGGCACTCTACTGTATTTAAATAAAAAATTTGGAAATCAAAGACAAAAATCGGTTGAGATCTCTTTAGGGAAATTCATTAATTTATTCTCATAAAAAGATTCGTAATTCACATTTTTTCACAATTTTTCTTTTTAAAGAAAAAGAAATGATTATTTGAAATTGTTTAAAATTAAAAAACTTTTCTAAGATCAGAGAAATATTAACTATTTTAAAAATCCCCCAAATATTAGAAAATAATTTTGGAAGTTAAGAAAAAAAAAAAAAAAACAGTGTTAGAAAAAAGAAAAAAAATTGTGTAAAAGATAAAGAAAAATTAAATGAAATTTTGAATATTGTGGTTTCATGTATGCAGCTGAAAGCCCAAATTCTGATTGAGTGCTACCTTCATATCAAATTTGTGGACTTATACGCTATTCATTCATAACATTGCCAACAGACAGATACACATACACTATTTTACAATAAAAATTAATTTCATTGCTAGTCATAATAAATATGATTCTATATTATTAAAGGTATTTATTGTTTAAGATCCTATCATTAGATTTTTTATTTGAAGTGCTTTTAAATGTAAATAATAAATGTTCATTTATTTAAAGATTTTTTTTTTTTAATTCCTTTAGTCCTCAAGGTGATCTCTTGATTGCATTATCCTGTTACCCTGAAAACAAAATTAGCATATGGCGTTGGGAATTAGAGTCTGTACTTTACATCTCGAGTGATTTACCTCTGTTTATCCATAGTATGTCTTTTTCCTCTCACAAGAAAAATGTATTTGTAACATCTGGAGAGAAGCATGTAATGTAAGTTATTTTTAATTGCATAACAATAAATTGTTTGATTGGATTTATTGTAAAATCTCTAGTTTTAATACACGAAGGGGGAAAAAATTATGTTGAATAATTTGATTTCTAATTCTGGTATAAAATGTAATCTTTAAACATTGTTTTTTTTTTTTAGTATATCTATATGTATTTTTTAATATTTGATATTTTGATAATGCATAATATTCATATGCATTATAGATTCAAGAGGTTTGTTTATTTTTTATTTAGGGATATATATTTAAGCTCTCTTAAAAAAATAAATAAATAAACAAAAGCCTGGACAGTTTTTTTTTTTTTTTTAAATCTTATGAAACTTTTATAGTCTCGCTTCTTTGTCTTGTTGTGGCTCTTACTCGGAAAGTATTTAAGTTTCAGACTTGAATTTCTTTTTTCATAAACCTGGATATCCTGTGACCTTGTCAAAGTCATAAAAATTTTAAAAAGTCTTAACATACAATTGTGTGTTATCAAGACTTTTAGGTCCGTATGGACATAATTAAGACTGTTGTACATTTACTGTACAGTTGAGGGGGGGGGGAAGTAGATACCCCCTACTAACTCCTCAAGAAATTATCATAGAAGAAAGTTACTGGTAGCAAATGATTGGAAATAAAAATCTACTTTTAAGTGATGTATATAAAATTTGCTTAGGGAATTATCTACATATTAAAATGAACCCAAACTTTGTGTTTTCTAATAGCAACTACCCAATTCTGACAGCATAAATGAACTCTGCAAAATTTCAATTAGCTTTAAAACAAATTTCCATGCAATTTGTGCAATAAGTTTCCGAGAAATTAATTATTTTAAAATGAGCATATTTTAGGAGCTGTATCCAATTGAAGTTTGGTACTCAATTGTTGACTGAGAGAGCCATTTTCTTGATCAAGGCATCTTAGCATTCATTGAAGCCTGCAAGTTACAGGATAGCATAAGAAGTTTCAAAATATCTAGTTACTACTATTGTACACAATCCCTTAAACTAGTGATGCACAAACTTTTTGCCAAAAAATCGTTTGCCACAAGAATATTTGGAAAGTGACTTTTGTTTTATTTATTAGCAAAGTTTCTCTCATATTTATAAGGAAAATTATTCTGCATGAAAATAGTGGCATCAATGTGGCTTTTTTTAGGGTTTCGTTCATCTGACGAAACCCTATTTGTCTCTGACCTCTGTCTGTCACAGAGTCCGTACACAAAAACTATATATGCCAGAGAGTTCAAATTTTGTGTACTTACAGACAGTGTTCTCGCTGACATTTGACCAACGTTAGTAATTTGGCTAATTAAAAATAAAAAAACATTCGCCAAATGAAAAAAGTATTAGCAAAATAAATTCGCCGTGTAGCACAAAAAAAAAAAAATCTTTTATCTTTTAATGTATTTTTTTTTTTCAATATGTTTTTAAATAACCCAAATTTTATAACTGCAACAGAGATTGTTATTAATCTAATTTCAACTATCCGCTACAAATAAAAAAAATATGTATATATTGAATATATATGCATATGTATGGAAAACAAAAATGAAAAAAAGCAAAAATTGAGCACTAGCAATTTGGCGAATCTAATCAGAGTGACCACAGACCTGGAAAACCGGGAAATATCAGGGAATTTAAGATTTCGGGAAATATCAGGGAATTCTGTTTAAAATCAGGGAAAATTTGTTGTCATTTTTCCTTTTCTGTAATAGCGCGAACGGTCTTCCGTTACGTACCTGCCATTCGAAACGTGGCTGATTCTCAGAGCGATGAAGGAGAAAACGCTCTTATCTGATTGGTAGTGACGTCATGAAGCCACTCCTTTGAGACCGCTGCCCCACCTCATCTCGCTTCCGCTAATGTGATCGCATCGCTAAATGGTGTTACTGTCTTATTGTTACTACGTGCCTGAATACAGAATAATGAATAATCATTTTTCAATAACTGTTTGCAGTCATACACCTCAACATTACAAAACGAAATCGCGTTCGGCGTTCGTGTACCGCGTGTTCATGTATTATTTCGGATCGCATGTGCGAATGGTCATATTTTCTCTCGGATAAAAACTAACTTTTGACAGTAGCTGAAATTGATTTGGGTTATGGAACACGCAGTGCCTTACGAAAACGCAATAAAGTAAGCAAAATTTCAGATGGTGCTGTAGTGCTTCAGAAAGCGATGTATTAGCAGTAGTAGCGTCAGGTTTTGATTTTTCTTCAACTTTCAAAATCTCCTCATTTGCAATTTTTTTGGAATACAATGAATCCATTATATTTGGCTGTAATGCGGCTTTTATCCTTTTTTTATGTTCACTTCCTTTTGCATGACTCGTAAGAGCTGTCCGACCCATATTACTAAGAGCAACTGAACGGTGGCATTTTATGCATTCAACTCTGTGCACATCATTTGGCACTTCTCTAACCCAGGACTTAAACTCTGGATCAGTAAGCCAATCGACTTTCAGTACTACAAAAATGCTAGAGCACGGTTAACAGAAGCCACAGAAAAAAGAAAACGGGAGGAAAGTGAAAAGGAGACTGAGGAAACTAAAAAAAGGAAATTAGCAATAGCAGCAAAGGAGTTAGAAAAGAAAATTTCTGAAATAAAAGAAACTGCAACTAAAGAAGTAAATTTACTAACAGAAAAAATAAAGTCGTTGGAAGAAGGCAATATTTAAAACATTATTTTTGGTACATAATTTTATATAAGACTGAAACTCTGGAGCTGTTTTGAAAAAAAAGAACCTTTTGAACAACTATTTTGAATCTTACTCATAACTTGGACTTTCTTCAAAAGCCAGCAGTCTTGTTTTTTTTTTTTTTTTTTTTTTTTTTTTATTTATAAACTTGAAACTGTTCTCAAAGAGACTAGAACTCAGTTTTTTTTATTTAAATCTTATTTATAATTTGAAATTTTTTATTCTCAAGAACCTAGGACTTAAGTTTATCATTTAAAACCATTGTACATAAATTGAAGTAGGACTCTAGTTTTGAAATTTAGAAAGAAGAAATGTCTTAATGACTTAGTAAGTATTTTATTAATTTTTCTTTTGTAATAAATGTCAAAGATAAATTGTACATTTAAATTTGCATCAGTAAATGTTATGAATTATGTTTTTAAATTATTATAAATTAAACCTTCTTGCCAATTGCTATTAGATCATTTTATAAACAAAATAGTTTATTTATTTGCTAAGGCCGTAAACCATCTTGCCTTCCTCTCAGTGATATTTCATGTATTTTCAAAGACTTATGCTTCTTTTTTACTAATTACATATTTTTATGATTTTTGAAATAAACTTAGTCATATAAAGTACTAATCGCCAAATATGAGTGAAGTATTTCCATAAAATATAAAAATTATTTTACTTCTAATAATTTGCATCATTCTTTTGAAATTAACTTTAACATCGCGTCATATCCTGGAAAATTTTAAATACATCAGGGAAAAGTCAGGGAAATATCAGGGAATTTGAAAATTATATTTCTGTGGTCACCCTGCTAATCTCTTGTTTACTCGCCAAATGAAGAATTTAGTCGCAATTTGGCGTATTGGCGAGCGACAGCGAGAACACTGCTTACAGATGAATACCTCTTGTCATACAATAAATCATAAAATTTTGAAAAAGACTATTGTTTTAATCTAAATAATATTTTTTAAATCATTAGTTCATTTTATTGTTGTTTTTTCTCTTCTAATTGTTACCGCACAATTTTAAATAGATATAAAAATTATTTCATTTTTTGCTCTTTACTTTTAAAAGAGATGGAATACTTCTGTTGCCACAATTACAAAATTGGTATTACAAACTACAAAAAAATTAATATCTCAAAAATAAATTGAGATACAGCTTTTAAACAAAATGCATTTAAAAGTACATTTTTTTCCCTATACGATGATGTAAAAATTGAAAATGTGTGATATTTAAAAGCTTAAAAAATTGCAAGAGCATAAATTTCAAAATTGAGATTTCATTTATTCTAATTGTTGCACAAAAGTTAAAATAAAATTATTATGTATGTAACATAAATTAATGGTTTAAATAGATCAAGTATAAACGTGCTTATTTGTGTGCCCTATGTTATTCTTTATATTTTTCCTACCTCCATTTTCACTCTACTATGTCATCCCAATCTATGTATGGATTTAATAATTATAAATTAACAATTTGAATCTATTAAATTAACTAAATGGTAAATTGTTTTAAAAGGAATATTAAATAAAATCCTCTGTGTGATCTGCAGGGTTCGTACAGACTCCTTGGACTCCTTAGAAACTACTTAGAAATGAAAACATTCCCAAGTAGTACTTAGAACTACTTAGATACACAAAATACTCCTTAGAAACTCCTTAAATTGTATTGCGGTTTTGCACGCGAAAAATATTGCTCCCGGGAAAAAAAAATGCTATTGTAAAACACACAGTAAACCCTTTATGCACGTCATTCATCAAAAGCACAGCAGTGATTGGTTGGCATCATACTAATAGCAACGCCGACTATATACTACCAGCCGAGCGATTTTGCAAAAAACCGCCAAAAAAGTAAAGCTGGATTAAGCTTCAAACTCTGAACAATTTCGTTGGAACACTTGTAACTCCATGTGACGCAAACCCTGCCCAAATTAGCATTGAATAAGCTGCTTTCTGTTCTGTGCACATGTTGTCATTGTTTTGGTTCAGGGTTTGCACGATTGGTCAGATTAACTTTGGCAAAGTATCAGAGTCCTCTGGCGGGAGACTTCATACATTAATCTCAAATAGACAGGCCTTTAGGTCTAGTGGGTCATGCTAATAGCCACCAATGTGATTTACTTTTCACGATCACTACATAGGAAAGTTGATTGTGTATTTTTTTATTTAATCTTACAAAATCACCAAGGTTGTGAATTCTGTGCAATTTCAGCACCAATAATTAGATTCTAATAGAAAAAATTTGTTTGAAATGTTATTCTCTCCAAATGGGGCTTTAAAAATTGGGGTGTGCAAGTGCATGCTACATAAATAATAAAAAAAAAGTGGCAAGTCCTCAAAATTCTTTGGACTCCTTGGATTTTTTCTTCCGAACTCTGTATGAACCCTGGATCTGTGATCATACTTCCCACTTGGTTTATTGATTATATGATATAAAATCTAGATAAGTTTTTTTCATCAAAACTGATTTAACACATCAGTTGTTATAGCTCTTTTTGTAAACTAGTTACAGAAGTACCTAATTAGATTAATTCACACAAAAAAATACTCTTTTGGAGTTTTCTCAATTTTAATAAAAGTAATGTTATTAAAAATAAATGTATTGCAATCCTATTTGTAAATAAAAAGGTTTTTGTAATTGTAATTTTTTTATCTAACATTTTTTACCAAAAATGCATTTAATTAAATGAAAAAAAAAAAAAAAACTTTTAAAAATGTTCAGTTTTGACAGTTTTACTGTGCTCAGTAAAGTAATTTATATTAAAAATTAATTCTACTTTTAATTCTATTAATTTTTCAAATCGGATTAAATCAATTTTACATTAAACTTTTTTAGTAACACTGCTTTAAGTGTTGTTGAAGCATAAAGGGTTAAAAAGTTTATTGTTATGAATTGCTAATTTATTTCCTAATTGTTATTTAGATTCTGGGAAATCTCAGCCAAGAGATATGATAAAAATATAAAGATTTTTCAACAAGAAAAAAAACCTGAGGAATCACCTAAATATGATGTTACTTGTACTGTTTCAATATCCAATACTGTAAGTTTCAGTTATTTGAAATATACAAATAAACTCAAATTCATAAAATATATTTAATTTATTATGTACTTAATTTAGTTTATGAAAGTCAAAGTGACAAAAAAGTCAAATATTAAGGAAGAATGAGAAATTTTTCATTGTACTACTCAAGAAGTATTGAGGTAGTGTTCATTCTAGGCCAATTTTGAAGGGTGCAGCACCCTGCCCTTTTTTAAATTTACAGAATACACCCTGCCCTTTTTAAAAGTAGTAAAATGCACCACTGGTTTTACCTAGAGATTTTTAATAAATATTTTTTTATTACATAGTATACTTCTAAATTTGTGTACCCAAAAACGATAGATTTTTTTCATTTCTTTAAAAAAGAACTTGAAACTATTCAATCATATTTTGATTTAATTGTATTTTTAATTTTTGTATCATAAAATCATTCAAAATTAATTTTATTTAATTTATCATACTTAAATTATGTATTTTCCCCGCTTTCTTTTTTCACCTTCTAAAGGTAATAATTTTTTTCTTGCAAAAGTGCCCTTTTCTGCTGCAATAGTACCCTTTTCTGCTTCAGTAGTGCCCTTTTGCTTCAGTAGTGCCCTTTTTAGTGAATAGCACCATGCCCTTTTTATTTCTAGAGTGAACACTAATTGAGTGTAGAAATATAAATTCTTGCTGCTGTGCTAGAGTATTCACTTATCAAAACTTTAAAGGCAATGTCATTTCTCTAACTGTAATAATTTTAAAATGCATTCAAATTTTTCTAAACCTTTAAACATTTTCCATCCAATACAGATCTGACAAGGAAAGGGCCAACCATGATAATCACAGATTTTGATAATTTTTATATATATTGTAAGGTAGAAGCTCCTTAGTCTCAGGTTCAATAGATTTTACACAATGCTCCTGTAGTTCTCAAGAAAAAATGGTCAGGGGAGTTAACTTGCATATTTTGTAACAGATCTCTCATGTCAGCCGTAGTCCTAACAAGATTTCCCCCCCCCCCCCCACCCGCTCCATCTGTCATACTTTTTCAATCACAATTCTATGTTATTGCAACAAATGACCATAATGATCATTATCTATGTTTTGTCCTCTTGCATAAAAGAAAAAAAAAACTTCAGGATCATTCTACCCGTATTCCACATAAGTCAATGCTGTGCCTCTATGTAGAAGTTTAAAATTTGCTTTCGCTACCCATTCGTTCTCTGGTGTATATCTTAATTAGAAAAATTTCACATTCTCAAAGAAAAGAAAATTAATTCTGTTGTGTCATGCACTCGAATTTTTATTTTGTTTTAGAATTCTTTTTCAAAATCTTATAAGATTATATAAATATGTATATGTTGCAAAAGGAGATTGGGTGTCACACCCGGGACAGACCGTCCCATCTGCCCCCTGCTTGCTACGCCATTGGATTATAGTCAGAGGAAAGAAATAGATGAAGATGCCGTATGCTGTAAAAAACAGTTTGCAATATGAAGGCAGTTATTGCACAAATTTAAATACCCAAAGGACAAATTTGGTCCAAACAAGAAGATAATGTGAAACTAAATAGAGAACATGTAACTGTATTTTCTAACAGCATATTTCTTATTTTTAATTGAAATTTTAATCATACCTATGGTCTACACGTTGATAATGAACAACAATTTTAAACAGTAAAAGCAAAATAAAAGAAATATACTGGTTTTAATTGAGAGGTATGTCAAAGCTGTAATTGTATTTGGGCCAAATGTAACATTTGGCCTGTTTTAGGAGGTTTTAGGATTTTAACAGTTTGCAAACCTGTCTGAAAGACTTCCTCTGCAATAACCCAGGTTCGAATCCTGCTCAGAGCACAAACAGTAACAAAGTTATATTATTTAAGTTGCTGGTATGGTAACAGATTAAATAAGAGAATAAAACAAAATTAGAACATTCTTACTTAATTACTTGTTGTATAGAAGAAAGAAAATGAAGAAATGTTTAATTAAGAATAAACAACTTCTTTTATTCATCTCCGTCAGTTGTTGACAGTTATCAAAAAGTTTCCTTGGTCACCAGTTTTAAAAGTTTGCAAGATTCTTATAAAAAGACTTGAAATATCTTAAATAAAATTCATTAATTTTTAATTTACATTGATGGAGAAGCAGCACAGAGTAAATACATTTAAAATAACATAGCCAATGACTTTAGAAATTCCAGATCAGGAGAAGATTATCAGACTTAAAAACAAAAATACACTTTTATGCCCCCCCCCTTTTTTTTTTTTTTTTTTTTTTTTTTACTTGCAACAGTAATGCCACACACAGTCTAAAAGATAACCTCTTTTCAATAGCACATCATACTTAATTCTGATTTTGAAATTACTGAATTTCATTATTTAAATGGTGACTATGGGAGGGTTAACAAAGTAATAAAATGTAATGTTTTAATTGATTAGAGAATTAAAAATTATGACAATATTTTATGTGACAAATCTGCAAATTTTATTTAAAAGAATTAAATCTAATTTGCTGTAAGCTCACTTAAGGCAAAGACCTCTCTCACCTCTGAATAACGATTACAGCACGAAAAGGTGGAGTGAATTCATGACTGAAGAGCAAGCATATGCCATGACATCATCACAATATATGCTGTCGCGAAGGAGTAAAGACCATCTGCAATTAGTGGAAGAAATCTTTGGGGCTACGAAAAGAAAGTGCTGAAAACGTTAAACAAATGCATCCCTGTAATAATAATTATAGAATTTAATTTAAAGAACATTGATGTACAAGGCTGAATGGAATAAAAAGATACAATAATTTAAGCATTGTGAGATTTCATCTCATACACCTTTCATAAAGACCATTTTTTTATGCTCTATAATTTTTGGCAGCAGGCTCAATGTTAATTTTCCTTCATTAAAGGACTGTACTTTTCTGTCTTGCTCCCTGAAAGATCACTTTTAAACTTTTCAGTCGAAGGATATGATTACTTGTTTTTGCACGGGAAAATCTCGAAATTCCACTCCTCTTCTTGCTCAGCTAAATCTATTTCTCTTGATCTGGCAAATAAAGTTAATCTCTTCTCCCTACTTAGGAGGAAAAATCTGTTCTTGTATAATATCATGTTTAATATTATTTTGGATATGGAAGGATAGTTGGGGGAAGACGAACTATTGTCCCTTTTTCTGGCATTGTAACACACCTATATAAAGTTCATGAATCTTTTTCAGAGGGAGCAGTAGGGGATGGTCCAAATTCCAGTTTATCTGAATTCTGTCGCTTTTGTTAGAAAGATTACCAATTGTTATCACCTCTGCTTTGTTTAACAGTGGAAGTCATAATATAGTATTTATTCTCATCAAAGTTCCAGCTATGTTTTTATGCTGTGTACTTAGTGTACAAATTTAAATAATGTGTAATGGAATTATGTTAAGTTTGGATGACAAAGTTATAAAAATTTTTTAATGAGAAATTGCTAAAAACAAAGCACTCAAAAACTGTAATTAATTCCTTCTTTAAAGTTGTTACACTTCAAATATAATAACCTAACTCAATAATATTTTCTTGTTGCATACATTTTATGAAGCTTTGCTTTATCCATCACCTCTATTCAGAATACACCTCTCTGAAAGACCAATTTTTCATGGTCTAATGGGTGGTCTCCTTAGAGAGGTTTCACTGTATTTCATTATCAAATCCTGATAAAATTTGCATAGAAAATGAATCTTTTTCCAATTATTTATTTTTCTAAAGTATACTGTTAAGTTATAGATGAGTATGTTGTTAATTAATATTGCTGAATTGTTTAATATTATACTAATAATATTCTTAAATTTATATGATCTACATTCCTTAAATTTTGCTGCTCAATAGAGTCTTTTTCTTTATTCCTTATAGTATTTATCTGCAACTGGTGAAGGATATTTATTACTATGGCATCCTGAGTTGTTGAAATTTGATAATGTTATAAAAATTTCACTTCAAGATAAACCTTGTCATGAAGGCTGTATTTGGCATATCATTATTCACAAAAACTATTTTATAACACTTGGATCTGATGGTTATATGAAGGTAAAAACACTTACGATCCGCTTTGCATATTATTTTATAATTGAAATGTTCATCTAATAAAAATTACCTAGAGAGCTGTACAAATAATTATTATGTTTCAAATCCTTAATTATTATGTTCCTATTTTACATTAAAATGATCACCTAAATATTTTTGTGTAGACTTATAGAAAACATAATAATTCAATCTAATGATTAGTTTTATTTTTATCTCCAATAATTTGGTGATTAAACATTTTTTATCATTTTTTTTCATTTGTTAATCAGTCTTTATTTTAATCAGTAATTAATTTGGTGATTAAACATTTTTTATCAGTTTTTTTTTCCCCATTTGTTAATCAGTCTAGCATTTTCTCTTTTAAGAAAAACTCTTTGTAAATCAAGTTTTGCCAACTTCAGAAGTTTGATTTTTCTGATAATCATTAAGGTTTGGAATGATTGAAAGGGTATGTTAAAAATATAGGCATGCAAGCATATATGATTCAAATATGATTTTATTTAAGTTGTAAAAAATTATTGGGTCTGAAAGTTGTTTTTGTTGGTAGTAATATAAAATTTAAAATAAAGAAATATATATCATTTAGAACTTATGTGACTGTGCTTTTAAAATTATAGTTGCATATATTAACTGTTTGAATCATTGTGCATTATCAAAAGTCTAATTATGAAGTCAGTGTAATATTTATGTAAATACTAGCCCACTTATCACTGCTATCTTAGTCAATTTTAAATTTACACTATGTATTGCAATATTTTATTTGTAGTTAAATGTTTAATCAGAAGTATCTGATAGGCATTGCAATATATATATATATATATATATATTGTCATTTATTTCTGGATTCCAGTATATAGCTTGATAAAACTGCTTAAACTTCTCTCATTTTAGCAGTTATGCTTCAGAACCTCCAGTTGTATTTGTGGAGAGTTTTAAAATAGCTGGGATGTGTCAGACATTATTGGGTTTTGTGATAGCTTTTAATGACATCCACATCCACTGTAAACCATATCAATGGACCAATCTAAAGCTTTCTGCAGTCTTTGAAATTATTTGCTGATATATACATTTTTTAATTAATTTTTAATTCAAACTGATATTTTAATTAAACATCATGCATTTAATAAAGCATGAGTGTATTACGTCGAAATTTGTTCAAAAACCTTTTGTATACCTCCATTATTATATCTTTTTTTGTATGTTAACAGAAAAAAGGATGTCAACTTCAGAAAAATATATAATAAATAGTTTTCACTAGCATTATTTTATTTGACAATAATCTTGGCAATGGATCTAATTTTAAAAGCTTAGATAATCTATTTATGTTCTCACCTAAACTTTCCAGTTAATTTTTTTGTCACCAAATTGCACACTAATTGGCGTAATGAAAGAGCATAGTTTGGTGACATAAAAATATTTTTACATTCATTTAATGACTAATTGTGATATGTACAATGCTTACATTTGATTTCTACATTAGGCATGCAGTTTAAGTTTCACTAACCTTCTTGTAAAGGTTAAAATTCAATATTTTCATTAGTAGCCAGTGGCCAGTAGAGGCTGAATGTTTAGTAGCCACTATTATCAAGTTAGTGGCCACTAATTATTATCAATAATTCTTTGACGATATTGATACTACAGTGATTTGTTGGATTCCCGGCGGGGAACCTGAATGAAAAAAAATATGTACCCAGAAAGGATTTCTTAGTTCCCGAGGATTGCTATTTTTCAAGCTCTGTATTGTGAGATATTGTAAATTATGTTAATAAATCCAGCACAATGACCCATTTAAATAAAAAAATTAAACTGATTTTTCTCCCTATTTATGTTTTCACAATTTGCTTGTTTGAAAAAATACTAAGGCTTTTTTTGCTAATTGAGACAGAGGTTTGATTTAATTGTTCTTCATGGTGTATTTAATACTTTTGTATATGGATTTAACATTCAAGTTTATAGTTATTTTTAAAAAATATTTAAATTAAGAATTTGCTGAATTTCTTTTTTTTTTATATACATGAGAAAAAAAAAGTATTACCGTATATATATTACATATACGGATATATCACAGTATTATTCAAAATTGAAGAGATGGCTTAAAGGATACTGGTGTCCCCTTAAAATAAAACTTATAAAATTTTCTATAATAAATAAACTGCATTTTCATAGTTGGATTGGTGTAAACGAATAGCTACTTCGCTACCTGTCAATATGTACAATTTCATACTACACTAACATTATTTTGCCCAAATATAAAATTTGGTTTCATGGAATTTTAATCAGAATATTAAATAGTTAACAATTATTTTATATGTATAGAAAACCATAACTTCGTACAAACTTATGATTTTTTTCCCTATCACTGATTTTAAAAATGGTGTTTTTTGAATTGAAAAAAAAATGATGAATCTTAATGAATTTAGTAATATTTTCAGCTATTGGTCAATGGATTTCACAATCTTTTGAAGGAATTTGCTGTTTTTTCGCGATTTTTTGATGAGATCTATCTTTTTTCGCGTTCTTTTGATGAAATCTGCGATTTTTCAGCGATCTTTTGGGGAAGTTTGCCGTTTTTTCGCGATCTTTTGGAGAAGTTTGCCGTTTTTCCACAATCTATTAGAGAAATTTGCAGTTTTTTCACGATCTTTTGGAGAAGTTTGCCGTTTTTTCGCGATATTTTTATGAAATTTGCCGTTTTTTCGCGATCTTTTGATGAAGTTTGTCATATTTTCGCGATTTTTTTTAGAAGTTTGTCGTTTTTTCACGATCTTTTGATGAAGTTTGCCTTTTTTGGCGAGCTTTTCGGAAAGTTTGCCATTTTTTGACGATCTTTTGGAGAAGTTTGCCGTTTTTTCACGATCTTTTGGAGAAGTTTGCCGCTTTTTCGAGATCTTTTGGAGAAGTTTGCCGCTTTTTCGAGATCTTTTGGAGAAGTTTGCATTTTTTTCACGATCTTTTTGAGAAGTTTAATGTTTTTTTGCGATCTTTTGGAGACGTTTGCAGTTTTTTCACGATCATTTGGAGAAGTCTGACGGTTTTTTGCGATCTTTTGGAGAAGTCTGACGTTTTTTCACGATCTTTTGGAGAAGTTTGACGTTTTTTCACAATCTTTTGGTAAAGTTTGACGTTTTCCCACGATCTCTTGGAGAAGTTTGACGTTTTTTCGCGATCTTTTGATGAAATTTGTCATATTTTCGCTATATTTTGATTAAATTTGTCATATTTTCGCGATGTTTTGATGAAATTTGCCGTATTTTCATCATTTCTTGCCGAAACTTACTTTTTTCTGCGATTTTTTTACCGAAATTTGTCAAAATTCTTTGATTAAATTCGCGTTTTCCCGCGATCCTTTGACGAAATTAGCGATTGTTCTTCGCACGATTGGCGAAATTCGTTATTTTTGGCGACCATTTGTCGAAGTTCGCGATACATTTTATGTCCTAATTTTCGGATTTATGACCGATTTTTTTTTTAAATTCTCATAAATGATTAATCGCCATTTTGGCGATCAGATGCATAACATTAAGTCGCCAATTTTTTACATTTAGTCGCCCTGTGGTCGGTGGCGACCGTGAATTTTAACCTTGACCTTCTTGTAAATGCTGATCTCTATCTTGATTGTTTTCCTTCTCTTTTTCTTTCTTTCACTTGTTAAGGAGTTTTATTAACATTTAAAGCTCTTCTTTCTACACTAAAAACATATATGTATATATATATTTTGGGATGATTCATTTTGCAGCAACAGGCCAATTATAATCAATGCTGTTAACGATCTCTTTTGTATTTATTTACATACTACTGCTGACATTTATCAATGTACAAATAATATAGATTTTTGTGACATTTATATTAGTGTAATATATATATATATATAGTGATTAGTTTTTTAGTTTTTGAAATTTAACATCAAAAAATGTAATTAATTTCTGTAAACTATGTTAACTCAATATCTTTTAAAATTAGTTTTGGGATTATGATGAAATTGTTCAAGCATTAACGAATGTCGAAGACGGGGAAGAATCTGAAGAAATAGAACATAAAAGTAACGCTGTTATAGATATGGATAAAGAGACAGGAGCAAATATAATTACTGCTATTCAAACAAGTCCTGAGAAAGAATTTCTAGTATCAAATACATCAGATCTTGTCTGTGGAATTATTACCAAAGTCAAGTTTGATGATATTTTTTTTGTAATTCAGGTAATAATGCATTTTATATATCTAATTATAACAAACAAAGCCACAAAGAAAGTAATGTGTTTAAATGGGTGTTCATTAGTTTCATTCTATGGCAAACTTCCATTGCACTGATTTCAAGAAATTTTTTATTTTTTAAAAAATTAGTTTGCCATCATATGTTTCTCTGATAAATTTAATTTGCTATTATCAAATTTTTCATTTGTACTTTATATTTATTTTCTAATACATGTAATTTTGTTATGGTAGGTTTTTCTAACATTTATATTTAAAATTAACATTAAAATATATCATTTTAAAACACTTGCTTTATTGTTAATGTTGTCATGTTGGTTAAAAATAAGTTTAAAGTTAAGTCAAAATAAACAGAACATGACATACTTTAGTTTTACCCTCTCCAGTGTAATAAAAACTTCGTCGAATCGCCATTGCATTTCAGCCGAACTGCCGGCATGCCGAGACAATAATACGTGAATTTTGAGTGTTCCAGTGCCGTGATTTATTGAATCACCGGTGATTGAACTGTTCACGTCCGTTCAGGAAACTCGATCGGCGGTGCGTTCGGAAAGGGGTTTCGTCGGATCAACCAATGGCGATTCTACGTTGGTTTTTCTCTTTGAATTGTGAATGGCAACATCTGTGAAGTAGAGTTCTGTTTGTATATAAAGACAGCTGTGTTCGATGTATTTTCGCCTTCATCTTGCTAGCCATTATTGTTGGTTTAGCAGCTGCTGCAGTTTTGTTCATTAATGGCTTAAAGGAGTAATTGAAATGTTTTAAGTTTATTTTATTTTTAAGCATAAGCTATGCTTATTTTTTCCTCATCTGTATATAATCATCATGACTGTTTTGGAATAAACTAAAGTTTGCTGAATCTGCTTTGTCTTCAATCAAGTCTTCCACATTACATTTTTTTAAAGACTTCCACTCGCAATTATGCTGATTTAGTTGAAAGTATAGAGCATTTGGTTATGGGCCCAGGCCCGATAAATAACCATGCATTTGTTTTTTAATGTGGAAGTGAAGATTTTTTTGGAGTTGAACTTTCTCTGTATCGATACTTTCCCGGTGTGAGCTTCGTCGACGGCTGATTCTGTGGACTTTTCCTGTAAAAATTTTGCCGATTCCAAAAGTTCTAATTGACGGGGGCTGATGGATGCTATTCAAAACATCACCCTGCTTACCGGCAGCAACTGGGAGTCATGGAAGCATGAAGTAAAAGTTTTGCTGTTGCACTTCGGCGCTTGGGATTTTATTGAATCTGCAGAGAAAAGTGAGAAGCCTGTTAAAGAAAAGCTAGATTCAGTACCGTCCAGAACCGACACTTCTAAGCCTGAAGATGATGGGAAAGAGACACCTACAAAACCAGATGCAGAGGAGAAACTTACCTGGAGAGAAAGACAAGATCTGAAGTTGAGGAAGAATAGAGCATATACAGTAATTTTCCAGTCCTTGAGTCCAGAGTTTCGGCCATTGGTTTCCAGTACTACAGACGGAGCGAAAGCATGGAGAATTCTGCATGACCATTTTGAACCAACAACGAGGGCTCGTGTGATACAGCTGCTGGACGTTTTCTTCAGTACGAGATATGTTCCTGGTGAAAATTTAGGACTGTTCTTGTGTCGTGTAAAGCAAGCCGCCGAGCGTCTTTGGGATATTGGTCATCAGTTGCAGCCTTTGTACTTGGGTTACCAGATGATTCGAAGCCTCCCTGATAGCTTTCAAGCCACTGTGCAAGCAATTTATAGATGGAGCGACAAGGACTTTGTTCCTGATAAAATCGAAGCAGAGCTCTTGTTGGAGGAAAATCGTTTAAAGCTGTCCCAGAAAGATTTGGCTGATGTTAATGTTGCTTATGCCAGCGAGTCTCTTGTAAAACCAGGTAAACAAAAATTTGGTCCATGTTTTTATTGTAAAATGTATGGTCATGTAATTTCTAATTGTAAGTTCAGAATTAGTAAAAATAATGGTCGGGATTCTAAGGTTAATGCTCCTGACACATCAAGTAATAGTAAAAATAATTTTGAAGTTAAAAGTAAAAGTAATTATTCTAGACCTAATACTAAAAGTAAATTTCAAAATAAATCTTTTAAAGTTAATTCTAAAAATAAATCTTTTCAATCAGAAACCAGTAATATTGAATGTAAAACAACTTTTAATCATACCTTCTCTGAACTGGAATGTAGTTTAATTGAACTTTCTCCCGAACTGTGCGAGGCAAATTCCTCAGATCTGGGCTACGGAAATACCCAATGGGTTTTTGATACGGCCGCTACAGCGCATTTTTGTAGCAATAAAAAATTATTTTTTGACTTTCAGCCAGTATCTGATTTGCACATGTCTCTTGCAGTTGGGGAGAGAGAATGTCCAGTTGAGGGAAAGGGTACAATTCAATTTTTAATAAAATGTAAAAATGGTAAATTTAATCGTATTATTTTAAAAGATGTTTTGTTTAATCCTCATTTAAGAAGAAATTTACTGTCAGGAGCAAAGCTTGAAAAATTAGGACTTAATTTTGCTGGTAAAAATGGAAAAGTTTTTGTATTTGATAAAAATGGTAATGAGCTATTTTATGCATTGAGAAAAAATGACTTGTATTTTTTAAAACCCTCTAAGTACATAACTCAATGTGAAGGAAATAACAACCCAGTCAATTTTTCAGCAAATCAAATAGAAAAAGTAAATGTTAATGAATTGTGGCATGAAAGATTCTGCCATATTAACAGCGAATATGTAGTTAACACAAGTAAACTTAAATGTGTTAATGGTTTGCCGATGCTATCAAAATTGACTGAGGATTGTATTTCTTGCAAGTTAGCCAAATCAAAACGAATATCATTTAAACCAACAGGTCACATAAGGTCAAAATTTCCTCTCCAGCTGCTGCATATGGACCTTTGCGGCCCATTTCCGGTTGCGTCTCATGGGGGTAGTCGTTATTTTTTGTCTATACTAGATGATTTTTCTAGAAAAGTTACAGTTTATACCCTGAAAAATAAGTCTAACGTTTTTGAGACCTTTCTTAAATATCAGAAAAGAGCCGAAAGGTTTTTGGATAAGAAAGTAGTCTCAGTCAGAACGGACGGAGGCCTTGAGTTTTGTAACCAAGAATTTGACAAATTTTTAGACGATCAGGGAATAAAACACGAAAAGACGAACCCGTATTCTCCGGAAATGAACGGTTCCGCAGAACGTTTCAATTTAACAGCCCTCGATGGAATAAAAACCCTTCTTAACTCTAGCGGTTTATCCCAGAAATTTTGGGCGGAGGCTCTTTTGTGTTTCACCTATGTGTGGAATAGAGTCTGTCATAAAAATTTTAAACAAACGCCCTTTGAATTATATTGTGGGAGAAAACCTTCTGTATCTCATTTTAAAAAGTTTGGTTGTCTAGCTTATGTTGGTATACCTAAACAAAACAGGAAAAAGCTCGATATGAGAGCTAAACTGGGTATAATGTGTGGGTATGCACAAACTACAAAAGGTTACCGCATTTGGCTAATAGATGAACAAAAAATTTTTGAGACTATAAATGTAAGGTTTGATGAGAGTAAAAGGGGGGTGGATGTCATAAAAGAATCTAGGTTTCCATCTTTTTCATATTTTGACTTTCCTGAGGATGGGGATATTTTGCCTGTAATAGATGAAATTTTTGAATCTAAAAATAGATGTGATAGCCCGTCCGATTTAAAGGAAAGCAGTTTAAAATGTCAGAGTCCTGTAAAAATAGTTTCTGAAGTTAAAACGGATGGAAATTTGGATTTAATACCATGTACATCCATTAATTGGGTAAGAAGTGCTGTTCCTCGTAAAAATGAACCAAGGACAGACATTTATTATGGTATAGAGGGTACTAGGGTTAAATTGAGGTCCACAAATGATGCAGTTAGGTATTGTGCAGCAAATAACATAAAATTTGATGAAAATTTTTTTGATTTTAGGGGTAAAAATTGTCAATCGGGTAAAGTTTCAAATTTTTTTAATGAAGCAAATTTAGTAGAGGTTAAAATCCCCAGGAGTTACAAGGAAGCTGTTAAAACCCCTGAAGCATCTGAGTGGGAGGAGGCTATGAACCAGGAAATGCAGGTCATGTATGACCGCAATGTTTGGGATTTAGTCGAACCACCAAAAGATGCACAAATTCTGGGTAACAGATGGGTCTATACCGTAAAAAGAGATCAAAATAATGAAATTGTAAGATTCAAAGCACGCCTTGTGGCTCAGGGGTATAACCAAGTTAAAGGTTTAAGTTATGATGAAGTATTCAGTCCTGTTGTCAGTTTTTCCATAATAAGACTCTTTTTCAGTATTTTTGTATGTTTTTTTAAATGGTTAAACGTTCAAGTTGATGTAAACAATGCATATTTATATGCAGATTTGGATAAGGTCATCTATATGCAGCAGCCGGAAGGTTTTGTTTTAGAACAAGGTAAAGTTTGTAAATTAAATAAATCACTGTATGGTCTCCACCAGAGTGGAAGACAATGGTTTTTTGAAATTGACGATGTTCTTTTAAAATTAAATTTTCAAAAACTTAACTGGTGTAATTGTGTCTATTTATTAAAAGATAAACTTGTTCTTTTGCTGTATGTTGATGATATTATCATATTTGGAAAAACTGAAAGTGATTTGGAATTTGGTGTAGATTTATTAAAGAAATTTTTTAATTTAAAGGTTCTAGGGAAAACAAAGAAGCTCTTGGGCATAGAATTTGAAGAGGATGGTGATAAATTGTATATACACCAAACTTCTTATATAAATAAGGTTTGTGATTTGTATTCTAAATATAAATTTCCCATTAGCTCTGTACCTATGTCTAAAGGACTTGTTTTATCAAAATTGGACTCTCCTGTAAATCATCAAGAAATAGAAGAAATGTCTAAGTATCCCTACAGAAACCTAATTGGATGTTTAAGTTTTATTGCTGGTCGAACACGACCCGATATAATGTATGCAGTAAATCTACTTTCCCAATTCCAATCTAATCCCGGTATAAGACATTGGCATAGTTTATTAAAATTACTTGGTTATTTACAATATACAAAAGATTTTAAATTAGAATTATCCAGAGTAAATGAACTAAAAATTTATTGTTATTCAGATTCAGACTTTGCTGCAAATCGTGATGACAGGGTTTCCATAGGAGGTTACATTTTACTTTTAGATAGGGCGCCAATTTCTTGGAAAACCTTTAAGCAAAAATGCATTAGCCTCTCTACTATGGAAGCTGAATATGTTACTCTCACAGAAGCAGCAAAGGAATTGATGTGGATGAAAAATGTAATTGAAAATGAAAGTTTAAAATTAAATTTAATTGAATGTTCTTTATTCTGTGATAATCAGGCAGCAATTTCTTTTTCTAATTCACCAGTTGAAAATCAAAAGACCAAACATATCCACATCAAATATTTATTTCTCAGGAATTTAATTTATGATAAAGTTTTTAAATTAAAATATATTTCTAGTAAATTAAATTTAGCAGATCCATTTACGAAACCGCAAGTAAAAGAACAATTAATGAAATTTTGTAGGCAAATTTTCAAAATTTAACTCACAATTATAGTTACTCTGTTCATTGCCATGTCCATTGACATGACATTGATCAGACTATCTTTTTTTTATAAAATTAAAATTTGTTTAATGATAGAGAGATGATGAAAAAAAAAAAAAAAAAAAAAAAAAAAGTTTATACAATTTGGTCGATTCTGATTAGTACCGGGCCGGTGATCTGTAAAATTTTCCCCGACTCGATAGTAATTAGACAGACTGTTTTTTTTATTGAATATTGTATTTTTGAATACTGTATTTTTGAATAAGTGTATTTTTAAATAAATTTATGTAAATTTTTTTGTAATACCCTGGAGAGGCTAAAAAGGGGGCTGCTTGTTGTCATGTTGGTTAAAAATAAGTTTAAAGTTAAGTCAAAATAAACAGAACATGACATACTTTAGTTTTACCCTCTCCAGTGTAATAAAAACTTCGTCGAATCGCCATTGCATTTCAGCCGAACTGCCGGCATGCCGAGACAATAATACGTGAATTTTGAGTGTTCCAGTGCCGTGATTTATTGAATCACCGGTGATTGAACTGTTCACGTCCGTTCAGGAAACTCGATCGGCGGTGCGTTCGGAAAGGGGTTTCGTCGGATCAACCAATGGCGATTCTACGTTGGTTTTTCTCTTTGAATTGTGAATGGCAACATCTGTGAAGTAGAGTTCTGTTTGTATATAAAGACAGCTGTGTTCGATGTATTTTCGCCTTCATCTTGCTAGCCATTATTGTTGGTTTAGCAGCTGCTGCAGTTTTGTTCATTAATGGCTTAAAGGAGTAATTGAAATGTTTTAAGTTTATTTTATTTTTAAGCATAAGCTATGCTTATTTTTTCCTCATCTGTATATAATCATCATGACTGTTTTGGAATAAACTAAAGTTTGCTGAATCTGCTTTGTCTTCAATCAAGTCTTCCACATTACATTTTTTTAAAGACTTCCACTCGCAATTATGCTGATTTAGTTGAAAGTATAGAGCAGTTAAAAAAGTAAATAAAAATGTATTTCTAATAATAAGCGTTCACATATCAAAATATTTTAAATCTATCTCTCATTGCATAAAATTTAGTTGTTGCTGCTGTCATTTTTCTCATGACACATATTCCTAGAAAAAAAAAAAAAAAAAAATATTTTTTTTTAAATTTTTAATTAATTTTATTTTATTTACAATTTTGTTCTGAAAATGTTTGATATTACAAGTGGGTTAGTATGATCTCAAATCGCACAAAGGGTGCCGTTTAATATATATCTTTTTAAATATTTTATTATTATTATTATGTGTCATAGACTATGTCAAAGTTTAAAAGCGATCAATTCTTTAGTTTTTCCAAACTTAACAAAATTTAGGAAATAGCCCCTTCCCACTCTTTCAAATATTTAATGTTTGAAAATAATATTTATTTGAGTGCTGAGTAAAAAAAAAAAAAAAAAAAAAATTATTTAAAATGCAATAAACAGCTGATCCGAAGAAAATTGCCCCTCCCTCCAATAAAAATCAACTCGCTCTAAATTTAATTAATTCTTATGTGCTATAAACTATGTCAAAGTTTAAAAGCGATCGGTTCTTTAGTTCACCTAATTTTAATAAAATTTGGAAAATAACTTTTTTCTATACATTTAGCTAACGCAATATGCACACCCGTGTGGTGACCGGGTTAGAATTGTCCCACTGTAGCTCATGCATGTCGTAAGAGGCGACTAAAATGGCCCCCAATTCCAAGGTGTGTGGTACCGTGCTGATGGAATGAATGGCATCTGGGGTAGATGATGTCGCTAACGGTCCCCTCGAGGAACCAGGCGGAACCTCGTTGACTGTACGCCTTGCACCTGTACAGGGAGGCTATGCAGGTGTGGACCTTTTGTTCCTCCCAGTTCTGCGGTCCATTTATGGATAAAAAAAATATAAAAAATCAAAAAGAAGAAAAAAATACAGGGTTGGGTTCTCTCTTGGGAGGTACCCAATCAGCTTGTGAAACGGCTTCTTTGAAGCCGGGTCCTAGCACCCAGGAGGAAACCAGCAACCTTGCTGCTGTTGGAAGTGGCGATGCGAGCAGTAGCTTGCAACACACTAACACTGCAGTCGGGATGCAGGGAGTACTCACAAAAACTCAAAAGCGCAATAGGCGCAAAGCAGTTAAGAAAAAAGAACAAAGAGCCGCAGCAGAATTAACTGAGGAAGAGAAGGTAGGAGGAACCAAAAGACTTAGGTCTGAGGTTTCAACTCCTTCTCCTGCTCAATCAGCATTGACAAAAAGACCACGGGTGGAAAACCGGCCATGGTCTTTTGCACAGGCTGTAAAGGCAGTCAAGATGGCTATTGTGAAAGAATCTTTTCCTTCCTAGAAGCTGTCCGACCAGGACCTTGACTGCATCCAGGTAGAAATCCTAAAGCAGATCGATCTGATACCTTCTGGGGATTTTATGCCCAGAATTCAGAGATCTGCTTTGCAGGCTGGATCCTTAATCATCTTTTGTGACAATATTGAAACTGGGGACTGGCTGAAAAAGATTTTTGATGGCAACAACAAGGTGATTGGTGACACAGTACTCAAAGTCATGAGTGCTAGTGAACTGCCAAAGCCTGTGAAGGTTGCATTCAAGACCAGAGATGTGTACACAAAGGAGCCTAACTTGTTGCTGAAGCGGATCAACCGGTTAAACCCTGAGTTGAAGTCGGAAGAATGGCGTGTTCTCCACAAAGTGGTAGAACCACATTCTATACGATGGATCTTTGAGGTTGACCGGGAGGCTGCTGAAGCGATTAGGCAGGCAAACTTTGGTGCATATACAGGCCTGGACAGGGGAACATTTAAAATCATAAATGATCCCAATACCAAGGTGGAGAAGGAGCGTTTGGCTGAAACACAGGCAACCTCCTCTCAGGTAAGTGAGTCAGATACTCTTTCTGATAGGGATAGTGAATTACTTAAAATTAATGAATTGGAAATCGATACCAGTTCTGAAGGAACCCTTCAACCGCACTCACCATTATCTATTGATGAGATTGAGGTGGAGTTGCAGGATTTGAATAAAAAGGATCAGCAGGTTAAAGCCTTGTCTGATGCAGATGGGAAGGGTGGTACCTCTTCCTAATTTCCTTGCTGTTTTTATCTTAACCATGGATAACAGCAGTAAAATAGCACAAATCGATCTTCACCATAGTCGCTCTGCATCAGCCGTTTTAGGCAGGAGACTTGCTAGAGGTGATTTTGATATTGCATTAATTCAAGAACCTTGGACACTTAATGGTAAAATCCTAGGTCTGAATATTAAAGGGTACAAAATCTTTTATGATGCTACCTGTGTAAGGCCTCGAGCTTGCATTATTGTAAACTCGAAGCTTAATGCATTAAATCTTATTAATTATCTCGATGGTGACAATGTTGCTATCAAGGTTATTTATGAGTTTCAGGGACATAAAGATGAAATTATCTTAATGTCTGCTTATCTTCCTTTTGAAGAAAAAGATCCTCTTTCAGAGAAAATGAAAGCTCTTATTGCGCACTCTATTGAGGAGAATAAGAAATTAATTGTTGGCTGTGATGCTAATGCTCACTACATTATATAGGGCAGTACTGACTGCAACAAACGTGGTGAAGATCTTCTTGAAGACATATTAGGTTTTAACCTCTGTCTTCTTAATAAGGGCAATGAACCTACTTTTGTTACAAAAAACAGAAGGGAGGTTATTGACCTTACTATATGTAATAGCTCTTGCTATAATCATATTAAGGATTGGAAGGTGTCTGATGAAGTAACTATGTCTGACCACCGACTAATCATTTTTTCCGTTACAGGACCTACAAGACTTGTAACTGAAGGTAGGAACCCCAGGAAGACTAACTGGGGTTCTTATTATGAGGATCTGGAGGCTGCTACTGAGAATCTAGTCGGTAAGTTGTCCTCAATAGTCGATTTGGAGCTGGCCGTTGACCAGTTGCAACATGCCATTCTCCAGTCGTACTATCAAAATTGTAAGGCTACTACTACTGACTCGCCAAGGTTAGTTCCTTGGTGGTCTAAAGAGCTCAGTATTTTATGTAGCAAATGCAGAAAGCTCTTTAATAGAGCTAAAAAGAGTGGTGATTGGGAAACCTATAAAATTTCTCTCACCAATTACAATAAAGCCATTAGGGATGCCAAAAGAAATTCTTGGAGGAATTTTTGCAGTGGCATTAATGATGTTCCTACTATGACAAAAATTGTGAAGATTATGGCCAAAGATAGGAACTGTAGCTTAAATACTATTAAGCTTCCAAATGGCAACTTTACTAATTCTGGAAAGGAAACATTAGTTGAAATGCTAAGAGTTCATTTTCCAAGTTCTAGTGCTGTCAATGATGCTACTCCCTTCTCTCCTATTTTAACAAATAGTTGTGGGAGGAGTAAATGGGAGACTGCAAAGAAGGTTGTTACCTATGATAGGGTTGTTTGGGCTATTAAATCTTTCAAACCTTTCAAAACTCCTGGTATGGATGGCATATTTCCTGCTCTTCTTCAGGAGGGTATTCAGCTCCTTGCTCCGGTACTTTGTAGAATTTTCAGGGCATGTATTGCCTATGGACATATTCCTAGTGCCTGGAGGCATACTAAGGTTATCTTTATTCCAAAAGCAGGGAAAGATAACTATTATGAGGCTAAATCTTTCAGACCTATTAGTCTCACATCTTTTCTGTTAAAAACATTGGAAAAGCTTATTGATAGGTATATTAGGGAAACTGTGCTGAAGGCTTTTCCACTTTCAGACTCAGCATGCCTATCAGCCTGGCAAGTCTACGGACACTGCTTTGTATAGTCTTTCATACATTTTAGAGAAGACTTTGAGTTCTAAAGAAGTTGCGTTAGCAATCTTAGATATTGAGGGTGCCTTTGACAAAGTCCCTCTAGAGACTATTCTTCGAGCCCTCATAAGGAGAGGCGTTGATGATACTATTGTTAACTGGATCAGGGTTCTGTTATCGTTTCGGTACATTAACGCTTCTCTTGGTGGTGATGATTGCACTGTCCATGCAACTGCCGGTGTCCACAGGGGGGGTGTTCTCTCACCTGTCCTTTGGTGCCTAGTTGTTGATTCACTTTTGAATGACATAACTTCTTCAGGCTTATCTTGCTTAAGTTATGCTGATGATGTTGTTGTCATTGTTAGAGGAAAATTTATAAAAACAGTTTGCTCCCTTATGTCTGATGCACTCAGACGCATTGAAAAGTGGTGCAGTACTAAAGGGCTTTCAGTCAATCCACATAAGACCACAATGGTTGCCTTCACAAATTTGAAAAATATTGATGTGCAAAATATTGTGTTCTTTGGTCAGGCACTAACATGCTCTGATGATGTCAAATATCTTGGCATCTACTTTGATTCCAAACTTAACTGGAGGAGACACTTTGAGTTCTGTCTAAACAAGGCCAAAAAAATCTTTTGGACTTGCAGAAATGCTGTTGGCAGAACCTGGGGCTTAAGTCCCAAGACTATCCTTTGGATATATAGGATGATTATTCGTCCTATAATTACTTATGGTTCCATTGTGTGGTGGTCTAGAACTAGGCTGGATTCAGCTAAAATAGAACTAAACAAGCTTCAGCGGATGGTTTGTATTGCTATGACTGGCTGTATCAGAACCACTCCTACGGCTTCTCTTGAGCTTTTGCTTGGTATGCATCCTCTCTTTATGTGTATAGAGGCTGAAGCCATCATATGCATGAGGAGGCTTAAATACTTAGGCCATTGGAAAGCTCATTCAGACTATTTGTCTTGGAAAAACTTTGATAGAGAGGTTTTTGGATATCCTCACTTTGGCATGCCTAGTGATGGAATGCCTGTGAAATATGCCTTTGATAAAGCATATCAAATTCTTTTGCCCTCGCGGGGTGATTGGGATTCAGTTCCTACCCATATTGGCAGGAAGTGCTCTATTTGGTATACAGATGGTTCAAAAATGAACAAAAATACTGGTGCTGGTGTCTGTTGCCCAGTTGATGGTATTAAGTATTCTTATCCCTTGGGCAGTTACTCTACAGTCTTTCAGGCTGAGGTCTTTGCCATTCTTATGTGCTGCAGAATTTGTTTAGACATTGGCTATAGTAACAGATGTATACACATTTGTTCTGATAGTCAAGCAGCACGACTTGCTTTAAGTAAGCATGTTATAACTTCCCATATAGTCTGGGATTGTTATACTTTACTCTGCAAATTGGCAATTGGCAACAGGGTTACTCTTTACTGGGTACCTGGGCACTCTGGTATAAGTGGTAATGAGTTGGCTGATGAATTGGCAAGGAATGGGTCTATCACCTCTTTTGTTGGTCCTGAGCCAGCTATTGGGATCTCTAGTAATCTTATTAGAACTACTGTCTTTAAGATCTTTAGAGAGAAGCAATATGTAGATTGACGTAACATTAAAGGACAGCGACAGGCAAAAGAACTTAACCGTGGTTGTCCTAGTGTTAGGCATAAAGAGCTTTTAATGCTTAACAGGAATGGCATTAGAAAAGCCATTGGTCTTTTAACAGGGCATTGTCCTTTGAAGAGGCACCTTACTATTATTGGTGTAAAGAATGACCCAATATGTAGAGGTTGTCTTTATAAGGAAGAAACAGCTGTGCATGTTCTTTGTGAGTGCGAGGGGTTTTCTGCCCAAAGGTTTGAACACCTTGGTCGTCATTTAATTGAGCCCTGGGAGCTCTATGACATTCCTTTGAGATGTCTGCTGAATTTTGCTTCAGCGACTGGCCTTTTTTAGGACTTCTTTCTGGGGTTAGTACAATAGACCTCTGGTCGCGGTGCTTGGTTCTTTGAACCCCCCATCTCTAAGTCTAAGTCAATATGCAAATGACATTTTGATAGCATTCACACATGCGCAGTGAAACATAATTTAATGAGCCTGCTCATTTTTTATACAATTTTTATTAATTTTTCATTCTGGTTACAGGGTATTGTCTACAATGGGGTTTGTCATATTTTCTGAAAGAATTTTTTTATATTACGAACTCTGCAAATTATAAGGGAAAAAAATTGGGATTGATTTTATAAAAACCTTAATTTCTCTACGAGTATACATGCTGTCCTCATAAAAATGAACACAATAAGTAACTTAATTATAATCTACAGTTTGAATGAGTTGCTACATTAGTTTTGAAAGCATTATCCAAAAGATATTGGCTCTTTTTAAATTTATTGACGGTCTCTTAGGGGGTTTCGGGAAAAAATCTTCACTGTAATATATGACCTGTACTATTTTGTTTACACACCTGAAGTTTAAGGATAATTCCTCATATATATTTTTAGATATTTAACAAAATGTATAAAATCGCAAGTAGCCGGTCACATTTGGCCATGTAGTATACGAGGTGGAACCCGTCGAAATTTGACGAAAGAAAATGTTTAAGAAGGAACTGTTTCATTGATTCATAATAAATCTACAAAATTAGTTATCGTAAAAAATGCTAGTCTAATATCAGTCTCATTCTCAAAAAATATTTTTTTAAGCTAAACTTAACAAAATACTATAAAATTCATTTGTCCAAATCAAAATTAAACTTTAATTGCATATGTAAGCAGTAAAATATAACGTCATTTTCACTTACTTAAGCATTTTGCCTAGCCTCTCAAAATTAATATCAATACACTTGCAGAAGAAAAAAAATATGGAAACTTAATAGGAAAACCTGCATGTTTTGAAAAGCAGTAAGTAATTTTCCGTCCAAAATATTTTGGCACAGTATGTCACTAATGGGATTTTGTACCACTAAACCTTATACAAAAAAATATAACATAGAAATTTAGAAAAAAATTGTTTTTTAATTTTATCAGAAAATAGTATGAATGAAGGTAAGTAAACCTCAATATTCTTCCAAATTTGAAATAATAAAAGGTATCTTAAAAACATTTAATTGCTACCTAAACTATTAACAGCTATCTAAACTAAAAAAAAAAAAAAAAAAAAAGTTTAATTGATGAATAAAAATGAAATGAAATCTAAATTTACCTGATCAGATGAAATTTTTTTAAAAATGTACACATTTTAATTTTTTTTTTTTTTTTTTTCAATTTTAAAAGAAAAATGGAATGATTTTGTTGCCACAATTACAAAATTGGTACTAAAAACTATTAAAAAAACTAATATCTAAAAAACAAATTAAGATACAGCCTTCAAACAAATTGCATTTAAATGTATATTATTTTCTCTATACGATGGAGTAAAAATTAAAAATGTATGACGCTTAGAAGTGTAAAATTTGTAGTAGTGAAAATTACAAAAAGGAAATTGTATGGGAAAGTGTTGCCATTCGCAAAATGACATATGCGTTACGCACAGATACATTTGGCCTTTATAATATAGATAGTGTAACATCTTTAATCTGGGCATCTCTAATCCAGAAATTTTTGTAATCTGGACATTTTGGTATGGTTATTTGTTTTTATTTTCAATTAAATATAACAGATGGCACCATAGCACACATATAAATGAATTTCAGAAAATGATTATGAAAAATGAAAAGACTTCCAAACCTACATTGATTACCTAGTACTACATTGACCTATATATTTTTTTTTTCAATTTTAAAATTGTAAGAAATTTCTGAATCAGTTATGGTGCCTTTTTAAATATTAAGTTGTAAAAATTCAGGATTAATGATAATTTTACTATTTTTCTTTCCTAAAGGGAAGAAGATGGCGACAGAACATCACAAAATAAAAATTTTCATTATTATTTCTTTTAAGTATTTAACTGCTGATTTACTTTGATATTTGCATGTACTATATGTTGAATTTTTTATAGCATTATCTTTATGTGTCGCAATTTTAAATATGTTAATGTAATTATAAAGTTATTTTTTAAATCAAATGAAGTCTTAAATTTCTCACTATAAATTGCTTTTTGGATTAATTTTCTTTTTCAATTTTTTTCATGATAAGCTTTATATTCTTGTGATTTGCATTATTTATTTAGTATTTATAAATCAGAAATTGTAGTATTTTAAAAAATTATACGGTTATTGTTTTTTTGTCATTTACAATAGATGGCCACACTGCATGAAACATACATAATTATTTTTAAAACATATGCATTGAGCATTTTGAATTAGTTTTTCTCAAATTTTCCAATTATTAAGTTCTTTGCATTTTTTTTATTGCTTTATTAATAAGAGATATTATTGTTATCATATATATCTACATGCATTCTTGTTTAAAAACTTCTGTAATCCATAATTTTCCATAATCTGCAAATGCTGTAATAGCAATGATAAGTTATACTGTACTTATTTTTAGGCAAAATCTGCAATTTTTTTTTTTTTAAGTGCTCTTGTATTATTTCTTAATGTGGCGTAAAGTTCTTCTATATTTCTTTGAATTTCTGATTTAAAAAACATTTCTGCTTCCTTCTTTGCCTTTCCTTTCTCCGAAATTTCGCTTCTCTACTCTTGCTTTCCCCCACTCCCTTTTTCTTCCCATAATGCCAAAGTTTAAAGTCTTTAAATCTCTTAACTTTTTTAAAAAAATTTTCTTCTCTAATCTGTTACTTCATAGTAGCAATAAACAGTCAATCATACATTTCATCATGATTTTATCTAAATCTTCTCCCTCCTTTTCAAAAATACTTCCACTCACAGTACCAAAAGTTTCAAAACTCTTTATTTTTTTTTTTAACTTTTCTGCACTATTTGTTTTTTTTTTATCGTAAAAAAAAATTATCGTAAAAAATTTCTCCATCCCATCCAAATTGAGTCTTTCTCATTTGTTCTCATAAGTTCTCTTCCATTCAATCCAATGCACTTGAAAAATTAGACTTTAAATCCCCCAGTTTGTACTTTTTACCTATTTGTAAATCTTTAGTAAATAAATAATAAGTCATTTAATAAACCTCCACACTCCCATCACAAAAAAAAAAAAAAAAAAAAAAAAAAAACTATTCCTTTCTTTACCTTCTCAGCTTGCAAATTTTAAAACTGTAAAAGTTGTTGCTTTTCAAATACTTTCCCACTCTATCCGTTACTTGTTGTAACATAAATAATCGATCATACAATTTTATCCATCCCCTCCCCCTTTTATCAAGCACATGAATTTAAAATTTTTTAAATCTCTTAATTTTTTGTGCTATTTTAAAATCTTAAGTGTTTAGTAAAGTAAATAAATGTCATTTAATAGATTCTGTATTTTCTCCAAAAAATTTCAGTTTACTTGCATTTGTCTCCTCATCCTGGCTCACAAAGTCAAAAGTTTTTAAACCTTTTTAATTTTTTAAAAACTTTCTTTGCTCTATTTGATACTTTATTGTAAAGATAACAATAAATAATCATTTAAAACTTCCCCCTGCCCATTCAAACTTGTCTCTCCCCTTCCTTTCCTGGTTTTCTACCTCATAAAATGTAGTTTTTAAAAGTATTTTTTTGCTCTTCTTTAATTGCAAATCTTTATTAATGATAAATAACTAAGCATTTGTCTAATCAACCTCTTTACGTCCCCCCACCAAAAAGAAAAATATGTATATCTGTATATATTGTCCGTCTCTGTCGAATTTACAAAGTTTAGAAATTTTTTTAAACTTTAAAATAAAAACACTCTTGTTTTATTTCTTTTAAATTATTTGTCATCTAAATCCTTACCCCCCCCCCCCCCAAAAAAAAAAAAAAAAAAAAATTCTGATTATAAATACATAATCTAATTAAACTCAGTACTTTGTATGCATGTATATTGAACTTTTGTATATATGTTCAGCCAGGTTGCCTCTTCCAGACAGTAATGTTCAAAATTGCATTTAATATTTAAAAAATATATATATAATCTTTCTTTCTTTATAGATCCAGTTGCCCCATTAAAAATGAAGCAAATGGATCTGAAGAAAGTATGTTCCCCATGCATTTATTTATTTATTTATTTATATTTATTTATTTTTAATGTGGAGTATTATATTCTGTTTGACAAAATATAAATAACACACACAAAAAAATAAATAAATAAATAAATAAATAAATAAATAAATAAACCAGGCAGATCTTGTAAATTATATATCAACTAAAGAGCATTGTAAGAGAAATCTTTGCTGGCAATGTGCTTAATTAAAGCACCAAATGTGAAATTAATGTATTTATTTAAACAAAACAACATAAGAGATCAGTAAATACTTTTGTATTTTAGTATCAGTAGTAATAATTTAAAAAAAAATTCATTGGCCTTCTATATGTATATATATATACTAGCTGACCCGCCCGGCGTTGCTCGGGTCCGTATTAACAATATTAAACGAACTTGAAATTTGTATGATTTTATCATTAACTCGTTACATGCAGAAGTGCATTGTCTGAAATACGTAGCCACTGACTGTGTGAAAAATCGGTTTTAAAAACAACAACTAACATTAAGCTCTAAAATACTCAAAATGAGCAATGAAAAACGCAGGAGGGAATGTGTATCCAACGATTGCATGATTTTCGTGTTAAAAATTTGATATTTACCCGTAAAAATCACTGTTATGTCACGTAACTAATTATTTTCACATACAAATCCCAAGTGAAACATTCTGAATTTCAAACTAATTATATCACTCTTAAATCCGACTATACCATGAGTGAAATCGATACACGATGGTAGCTAAAAGATTGGTATATAGTATTATAATTTCAGATCTATTTAACAAAAGTAAGTGTTATTTTTAATCAAATCTTGCGTAATGTTCACTCTGTGTATAAATTCCTAACCTTAAACTTTTGTACCGTAACCAGAACCTGTCTGTAACCTAACAGCGACTTAACAATACCCTACCGTAAATAAAATATAACAGAAATGTAACCTAGCCTTCACTTTATTGTAACATATTCTTATTCTAACCATAACATAACTTTAACCATACATTAAATTTAACTTAACTTTAACCTAAATAATATAATAGAAAAAAACCATTTAAAAAAATTACTATTTCTTCGTAAAATATGCTTCAGCTGTAATTCATTTCTTTCAATTCGTTTTATTAATATAAAATTCCTTCCTCGTGCTTTTGTTTGAGACATTAAAATTTCAGCGATAAATGGTTTAATATTGCAAACCTTTTTTTCGATTTACTTCGCCTCCACCTATCTTTTTCTCCATGGTGTACAGCAGCTGTGATTAAAAAAAAAATCTTCATTTAAACAGACAGTTTGCCAGTCTATGAATTTTAAAGGTCTGTCCCAGCTTTTTAAATTATTTTTGCAAAAATTTTATACAACCAATTAACCATAAGAAAATGAAAGGGAAAAAAGGCAATTTTTTATGAGAGTGAGCTTTGGAATTTAATTAATTACTCAGTTAATAAATAGAATTTTGAAATTCTGAGCTTCAGGTGCATCAGGAGAGACATTGGGCTACTCCCAAAAAAATTTTCAGCTTTGTACGTGCTGTAGATTTTGCTAGCCATCGTAGACACACAGACACACACACAGACAGACAGAGCGTTTTATTCTTTTATTAGTATAGATAAAAGAACAAAAAATATTTACTAACAAATGGGTAAATCTCATTCTCTTTTTTATTTAATTCAATAAATGTTTGATAAGTCCAATATGTGGAGAATGTAATCATGTTTTTATATTGAACTGAACTACATTTTATTAGTTTTGATATTTTTCTAATAATGTTACTTTGTCTTATGTACACCTCTTCATTAAATCATAAAATTTTAAAGTTTGGCTACCTCATTTAAGAAATTTGTTTTGATACTTACAATATGCTTTTTAAAAATTTTATTATGTAATTTTAATAAGATAATATATAATTTTCTTTATTGTAAGCAAAAAGAAAGAAAAAAAAAAGGAAGAAATTAATTTCACGTAGTAAGAGAAACTCAGAAAAGCTTTTAGAAGTATTGGAATAACTGGACCATATTGGGTCCAATAATTGGATTATATTGGGTCCCTGATACATATGTCCCATTTACCCCATTCTTGAAAAATTGAGACATTAGCTTCACATTTGAAACATGAAATAAATATGTGTAGATACCTAATAATATTGCAATTACATGTCCGATGTTTAAAAAAATTGTTTAATAAATATACTTTCAGTATTTTAATAAAAAAACTGATGAAGTTCTATGAAACTGACATTGATTTAAAAAAAAGAAACTGAAATTTTCGACATCTTATCACAGCAAAGACAAAGTTATCATTGAGTTAACACATGTTGTTTTAAGAAGTAAAGATTAGGTTGTAAGGTTCCACAATTCAAACTTTGACTTAAAAAAAAAAAACAATATGGTTGACGTCGCCAAATAAGAGATAGACTCTTGCCAAGTGGCGCGCCCTCGACGAAAAAGAGAACTGCGTTCGGGCAGTCGGGGCCGAGGTGTGATGGAAAAAAAAGTCGAAAAAGCTCTCTTCGTGTGTCGCGAAGAAATATTGTTCTAGTGGAACAATAATAATAATATTCATGTAAATGTATTCAACTTCTGTGTTAATGTGTCCGTATGTTATGGTGTCATGTTAATAAATGTTGTTCGTGTATGAATATGGTCTCCAAGTTTCAGAACTCTTCTACATTTGATAGTCACTATAGTGCAAGCAACACAAAGATGTCCTATATTTTTTGGGAGATAGAACAGCGATCCGTATTGGCGCAGCCGGTAGGATTATGAACCTACAGGTAAGAAGTTCTCGTGTCGTTAGCCCAATAGAAAAATATATATCTTTATAGGTAAAAAGTATATATATAGGTAATCCTATATAGGTATTATACAGAAAAACATAATAAATTAAAAAAAAAAAAATCTCTTTTCTCTTCTAGTGGATGAAAAATGAAATAAAAAAAAAAGAATTGAAAATAGTATGTTCTGTGTTATAATTTTCTGTGCAAATGAAAAATATCTTTCATGATCATTAAATTGAAAAAAAAATGTGTTTTTGTTAATCGATAAATTGTATTTTAGAATATTATCCATTTGGCAGTTACGAAATATTGTTCTCGAAAATGATTTTTCTTTTTGTTTGTGTTACTGATGAAGTAATTTGGAACAAATGGCTGGAATAGGAATTTTTATTTCAGAAGTGTTAAAAGGGTAAAATAAAATAATTATTGTTTGGTTTTTGCAACAGAGTACCGTTGATTGAAAAAAGTAATAGGGATGGGTCGTTATTGTTATAGATTGGATAATATATATATATGTACATATTTTTATTATTTTTTTTGCATTCATTGTCTAAGTTCGGTAAATCGAAACTAGTGTTATGAAAGAGTTCTTTTATGAAATATTTTTGGAGATAATATGAAATATCTTGTAGTGCAACCGACGTTATGATTTCAATAATATAAACATATATAGAGTGTTATAAGAAATGAATAAAGGAAAATTTATTTATGAATTTTGAATGGTTGCCAAAAAATTATACTCTTGATAGTAAAGAATTCTTTTTTTTAATTTGCAATTTCGTTTCTGTATACAGAGTGATTAAAGAAAAAAAAAATTTAAAATTATATTGATGGTATTTTAAGAAAACAAACAAAATATACATAGATATTATTTTTTTTTTTCGGTTGTTTTTTTTTATGTTGTGGTGAAATAAATGATACGAGTGTAGTGTTATTACAACATTGAATGTTCTTATGGTTTGTGATTTTTTTTTGGGTATAGTGAACACTATTAAATGTTCATTAAGGGTAATTAATTAATGAAATTAATTGTTTTGAGAAAATTTTGGTACACTTAGATATTGTAGAATTGTTTTATTATGTTGAGTGATGAAAACGAAATCGAACGATTGATCATTGAATATACTATTGTGTTGTGATATACTATTGATGTATATGGTTTCTAGAACTATTTTATTTAAAATTTTTTTTTTTGATTAAGTATTAAGTTTTGGTTACTTATGCTGCGTTTTTTTTTTTTTTTTTTGAGTAGAAGTAAATAAATGAAATAAATTATTATTTGAGCAATAGGTTATATTGTCATGGTTGTAAATATGTTTCCTGAAGGGAATGAATAACTCTTGGGGGTTATTACACTGTTACTGATTGTTACAATTACTGGGATTTCGTTTCTTTTTCCGGGTTACCATGGCATCATCTTTCTTGGGTAAGGGTCGCAAGGAGGATCTGGTCGAACTGGCTACCGAACTGGGGTTAAAAGTTAACTCAGATCTAACGAGGGCTGAAATTAGAAAGCTAATCGTTGACAGTGGGAATTTCATTGAAGATGAAGCCAAAGTTTCTTTGAGCAGAATAATAGAAGACAGACTTCGGCGTGAGAAAAAAGAAGATGAAGAACAAATTCGGGGAAAAGAAAGAGAAGATCGAATCCGAACAGAGGAGCGAGCCCATGAGATTGAGTTAAAACGCTTGGAATTATTGGGGAATAACGTACATTTGGGTGAAGTAGTGGAAAATTCGAATGAAACAAGGTCTAAAGTACAGCTGATGCAGATAACCCCAAAGTTCGATGAAAAGGTAGACGAAATGCAATTGTATTTGGTAAACTTTGAACGTCGGGCGGCAATGGCGTGTGTACCAAAAACCGAATGGGTGGCATATTTATTAGGACTTTTACCAACCGAGATAGCTAACAATATAGCCCTGGAGCCTCCTGAGAGAGCCAATGATTATGATTTCATAAAAGAAATGTTGCTTAAACGCTACAAACTGAATCCTGAAAAATTAAGACAGCTATTTTTCCGACATCAAAAGGGGCCAGAAGAATCATGGAGGAGTTACTGTCATGCATTGAATAGTTATTTTAACGAATGGATAAATGAATTAAAAGTCGAGGATTTCGACCAATTAAAGAAGCTACTGGTTGCGGACCAACTCAAACGCAGAGTACCAAACGACATAAAAGAACATTTCTTGGACCAGTGGAATAAAATGATTGATCCTTTGGAGGTCGCAGAAAAGGTTGATGAATACGAAAGTTTGAAGGACGGTTTGAAGAACAATCCAGTGCACAAAAAGCCAAGGGATGTTCCCAGATGGCAATCAGAAGAGAAAAATAAGTGTAAATTCAAGGAAAGGTTCGAAGGCAATAAAAATAATCATTTAGCAGGTGTAACCAAATATGGCGGAAATGACAAGCAAGTTGACAGAACAAAATACCAAGGAGGGTATCAAAGGGACAGGGGTCCTAGAATATCTAAAGTCACATGCTTCGTATGTGGTGATCCAACGCATTTTGCACGAGCTTGTCCTAAGAATAATAGCCAAGGAAATCGGGGCAGAATCAAAAATGTTCGTAGCAATTCGGTCACTACAGAAAAAGTCATAGAGAATAAAGAGGTATTGACTGCTCGAATTTCCGTGCCTATGTCATTCCCTCTCAAGGCAAATTCTGTGAAGTGTGATGAACTGAAGGAAATAGAATTGAAATGTGGTTCTACGATTCTTAACGGCATTTTAGACACAGGGGCTCAAATTTCAGTCATAAGACATGACCTGGTTCCTATTAAAGAAGGCGATGGTGAAGGAACTGTAAAACTAGTATGTGCATTTGGATCAACTGAAACAGCCCGTTAGTAGTTTTTAAAATGAAAATAAATGACTCGCGACATTGTGAAGTCCCTGTCGTATGTGCAGTATCCAAAAATTGGTAAGCGATATGCTGATATGTTCTACAGTGTTTGACTCACTAAATGATGGAATTCAAGAATGTCAAGCCGTGACTTCCCCTCCTGTGCAAGAATATGAACAGAAACAAAGCTACAACCAGAATGAAATTGTAAAGAGTGATGAAGAAGAAGAAGCACTTGAGATAGAAAGTCCTGCTATCTCCAGTGAAGAAGAGGGTTGTAAAGAAAGTAGATCAGAGTTTATAAAGCTACAGCGGGAAGATGAATCCTTAACAAATATTTGGAAGCTTGCAGAAGAACGGAGAAACGGATTTGAGTTAGATGATGGACTGTTGTTACACTCTGAATGGGTGTGTGGCAAAAAAATAAAGCAAGTGGTGTTACCCTATAGCAAGCGAGATTTCGTATTGAAAGTTGCCCATGAAATTCCCCTGGCTGGACACCCAGGGGAAAAGAAAACGAAAGAGCGAATAAAGTACTCATTCTTTTGGCCGACTATCAAAAATGATGTCAGGAAATTTTGTGAAAGTTGCAAACCTTGTCAAGTTAGAAGAACTGAAACTTACCGAGATAGAATTCCGATCCAACCAATTACCAGGCCAGAATACCCCTTTGAAGTTTGGAGCGTAGATTGCATTGGCCCCTTAGAACCTCCTTCCAGAAGAGGACACAAGTATATCATTTGCGCGATTGATTTATGTACCAGATGGGCAGAAGCAATACTGACTAGAAATATAAACGCTAAAACTACTTGCAATGTATTGATGCAAATTTTCAGCCGCATTGGTTTCCCTAGAATGATATGTACAGATCAAGGTCCAAATTTTACCTCAGAACTGACCGAGGCTTTTATAAATTTAATAGGAGTATCACCAAGATTTTCAACGCCGGGTCATCCCGAGAGCATGGGTGCTGTGGAGAGATGGAACAGAACTTTAAAGAATATGCTGAACAAAAATGTTCAGGAATATGGAAATCAATGGGATATCCACATTCCGCATCTCTTATTTGCGTATAGAGAAGTTCCTCACTGCACGACTGGTGTGTCTCCATACCAATTAATATATGGACGAATTCCTAAAGGACCGACCGCATTACTTAAAGAAATTTGGACAGGTGAGAAAGTGATACCTACAACGGCTTCTAGGTCTGTCGAAAAATATTTAGAAGAGTTAAGAGAGAATATAGAAAACGCTCATAGAATTGCAAATGAGAATGCTGAACTAAATCAACAAAGTTATGCCCAAAGGTATAACTTGAGAGCTCGAGAGAAAACCTTTCAAGTAGGCAACAGGGTTCTGATCCTATTGCCAACATCATCTCATAAGCTATTGAAAACTTGGTCAGTACCGGCGACTGTGGTTCAATTGAGCAGGCCACATTCAGCCATTGTTGAATTTGATGATGGTACAAGAAAAGAACTACATTTCAATAAAATTCGACCATATGTGGCTCGGGTCCAACACATAGGTCTTGTTTTTGAACAGGATAAAGATTTTGGACAATTACATTCTGCTCCAACCGAGAAAATGACTGTCAGTAAAAATGAAGTAGAGCAACATGTCCGGGATATGACCAGCCCATTAGATGCTAAGCAACGGCATGATCTAAGCGACTTACTTTGTAAATACAATGATATATTCAATACTAAACCTGGAATGGCGAAAGTTGAAGGGCATGTGATTAAGGTTACACCTGATTGTTCACCGAAAAGACTTTGACCGTATCGAATTCCTATAGTCCTCCAAAATGAAGTAGATTGTCAAATTCGAGAGCTACTAGAAACTGGACTCATTGAACAAAGCGATAGTGAATGGGCCTATCCGTTAGTGTGCTTTGCTAAAAAGGATGGCAGCGTGCGGTTGTGTGTTGACTTCAGACTACTAAACAGTTTTACTATTCCAAATGCTTACCCCATGAAACATGCTAATGAACTGCTGTATGAAATAGGGAAAGCACAAATAATCACCGTACTTGACCTTACTAAGGGATATTGGCAGATTCCCATGAAAGAAGAGTGCAAACATTATACTGCCTTCGTAACTCACTCTGGCCATTACCAATGGAGAGTCATGCCATTCGGTCTGAAGAATGCTGGTAGCACCTTTCAAAAGTCAATGGATAAAGTTCTGATTCCGCATAAAGATTACTGTCGGTCCTACATTGATGATGTTGCAATTTTCTCAAAAACATGGGCAGACCATTTGAAACATATTAGTGCAGTTTTACAAACTCTTCGTGAAGTAGGTCTTACTGTTAATTTAGAAAAATGCGATTTTGGAAAGAAAGAAGTAAAATTTTTAGGGCATATAGTTGGGTCAGGAAGACATGCCCCGGACCCTGAAAAGGTGGAAGCTATGAAGAAATTAGCGGCACCTACTAACAAGAAAGAATTGCGAACGGTTTTGGGGATAGCAAGTTATTATAGAGACTACATTCCGAATTTTGCAAGTATTGTATTACCTTTGACTAATCTGACGAAAAAGAGAGTTCCTAAAGATATCCCCTGGGGAAAGTTGGAAGAAGAAGCTTTCCAAAAACTAAAGGAACAGTTAGTTAAAATGCCATCTTTATATACTCCACAATTTGAAAAACCCTTTCAGCTTTATACCGATGCTTCCGCTACGGCCGTTGGAGCGTGTTTATCACAGTTAGATGAGAATGGGAAGGAGCATCCTATAGCTTTTTACAGCAAAAAGCTTACCCCATGCCAGACCAGGTGGTCTACTATAGAAAGAGAGGCTTACAGCGTTTTAGCTGCGCTTCAAAAATTTGATACTTGGATCTTCGGATCGCAAGTTGAAGTGATTTCAGATCATAATCCTCTTTCTTACCTTACCCAGGGCTTGCCACATGGTGCCAAACTAGCACGGTGGGCTTTAGCACTCCAAAGATACAACCTGAAAATTACTTATAGGAAAGGAAGCAAACATGGTAATGCTGATGCACTTTCCAGGTTCCCCTAGGGAAACATATAAAATAATTATGTAAATAATGCATTATTATTCATTATAATATTTCATGTTGAATATTTCATATTGTATCTACTTATTAGTATTAACATTATTGTATATACATATATTTATATTGATTCATTTAAGTATTAAATGTTGGGCTAGCGAACGAGTTCTTCTTTTACGTTTGTGAAATATGCTTAAAAAAAAAATTACTCTATGGTTTTTGAAAATTAACTAAAAAAAAAAAAAAAAAACTTACTTACAGTTGTGTGAAATATGCTAAAAACATTCCTTAGCAGCATAGTCTCTAAGGAGAACTATGTGCTCTTTACGGAGGGACATGTAAGGTTCCACAATTCAAACTTTGACTTAAAAAAAAAAAACAATATGGTTGACGTCGCCAAATAAGAGATAGACTCTTGCCAAGTGGCACGCCCTCGACGAAAAAGAGAACTGCGTTCGGGCAGTCGGGGCCGAGGTGTGATGGAAAAAAAAGTCGAAAAAGCTCTCTTCGTGTGTCGCGAAGAAATATTGTTCTAGTGGAACAATAATAATAATAATATTCATGTAAATGTATTCGACTTCTGTGTTAATGTGTCCGTATGTTATGGTGTCATGTTAATAAATGTTGTTCGTGTATGAATATGGTCTCCAAGTTTCAGAACTCTTCTACATTTGATAGTCACTATAGTGCAAGCAACACAAAGATGTCCTATATTTTTTGGGAGATAGAACAGCGATCCGTATTTAGGGGGCATTGTTCTCAAAAGCTAAAACTTAAGAAACATCCACAGTTTTTATAAAACAGCCAGTGGCCCTGTTACCTCATGGGTCCAGTTGCCTCAGCTAAACTTAGCCTATGTTAGAGCAAGGATGTCATCATAATTTTGACACCATTTTTTTTAAAAGTTGGTGCATTACTTCCCGAGATTGCTTAAAAATCGCTATTTAGAATGTTTTTAGATCGCTTTTTCACTCTATTTAAATTTTGTATTTTTTAGGAAATAGTCTTAGAAATCATTTATATGTTATAAATAATTAACATGCCAAAATTTATGTTTCTAGGTCCTTCTGTATAACAAAAGTCACCTTTTTAGAACATTGTTTGCTCCTGCAGCCCTTTTGGGGTAGTGACAGGGCAGTGCCAGATTTTATATTTCTAAGTTCTTCAGTAACACACAAGTCACATTTTTAGAATGTATTTTGCTCCTGCACCCCTTTAGGATTAGTGGCATCGACATAAAGTATAGCCTGTGTTTGATTCGCAGCAAATACCATCACTTTTGAACTGAAATTTTTTGTGCAACAACCCTAACATGATGGGAGTTCAAAATGACCGTTATTTTAATTTTACTATTTTTTGTTTGTGCATAGCGGCCATCTTTGTTTCATCGTGTTCAGCGATTTTCTCAGATACTAGGATACACGAAATTGTAAATATCTCATCTTTCATTTTCCCAATTGAAATGGGGTTTGCAGCATTTTGTTCAGAATAAAATAGGCTAAATGTACGGTTGTAGAATAATTTTGAAAAATAAATTTTTACAAGTGACATTTTAGTACAAAATGTAAGATTTTTTCCAAAATCTATCCGTTTGCAAGAGGAAATTTTTCATGTAAGGAAAACTGTCAACCTTACAGAATTTTTTCTACAAATAGGTCAAAAGTGTGTGTACTCACACACCAAGTCCCAGATCTGGGAGTTAATTTCTCTTTGCGAAAAAAATTCCGAAATTCTTCAAAAATCGTACTTTTTATGCTTTGATATCTCTGGTGGGGCATGAGATAAAAATCTGAAATTCTGGCCTTTGATAGTATTGTGTAGTATTGTTATGTACAAAAAATTTCAAGAAAGAGATCTGACTAAAAGCTGAGATATGACATGGACAATATGTGAAAACAATACTGCCAAACTATTGTAACTTACTATGTAATTGTTCAACAAGACTGCCAACCTTACACATTTTTTTCTACACATAGGCCAAAAGTGCGTGTACTCATACACCAAGTCCCAGATCTGGGAGCTAATTTCTCTTTGCGGAAAAAATTTCAAAAATCGCACTTTTTAGGCTTTGATATCTCTGGTGGAGCACAAGATAAAAATCTAAAATTCTGGCCTTTGATAGTATTGTGTAGTAATGATATGCACAAAAAATTTCAAGAAGGAGATTTGACTATAAGCTGAGATATGGTGATTAAAAAAATGTTAAAAAATGCTATTAGGAGTACATTAGGAGAAATGAGATTAGTCTCTTTTATTACAATATTTACACAGAAAATATCATTTGTTGAAAACAGGTTGAATAATAAACATTTAATTTACAAAGATACTATATATGCTCAACAAAGAGCTTAACACTATTTATGAGAGATGTTATGAGTTCGACCAGTTACTGTTGTCAGTCCATCAATATGTTCTTTCTCAAAATTTTATTTGAAGCCACCCAAGTCTTATCATCCCTTGTTAACTTGAATGAAATTATTTAGTTTTAATAATTGAAACCATGTAAACTCGATCAGTTGCAACCCATTGTCTATAATTTGCTTTTCTTGAAATGTGTTCCGAGTAAAATTGTTGCAATAGCATTTCTAGTAAGTTTGTTCATCTGGACAAATAGTGTATTGGCTTAGCATACATTCTGAATTGTTTAAATCACACAGAAGCATTTGAAGAAGATATTTGTAATTAACATTTAACTTTGTACCATAAATAATTAATTTAAAATTTTGGAGGTATGAACAATTACATAGTTAGTTACAATAGTTTGGCAGTATTGTTTTCACATATTGTCCATGTCATATCTCAGCTTGTAGTCAAATCTCCTTCTTGAAATTTTTTGTACACAACACTACTACACAATACTATCAAAGATCAAAGGCCAGAATTTCAGATTTTTATCTCGTGCTCCACCAGAGATATCAAAGCCTAAAAAGTGCAATTTTTGAAATTTTTGATGAATTTCGGAATTTTTTTCGCAAAGAGAAATCAACTCCCAGATCTGGGACTTGGCGTATGAGTACACGCACTTTTGATGTGTTTGTAGAAAAAATTGTGTAAGGTTGACAGTTTCCCTTGCATGAATAATTTCTTCTTGCAAACGAATAGATTTTGGAAAAAATCTTAAATTTTGTGCTAAAATTTCACCTGTAAAAATTTATTTTTCAAAATTTTTCTACCACTGTATATTTAGCCTATTTTATTCTGAACAAAATGCTGCAAACCTTATTTCAATTGGGAAAATAAAAGACGAGATATTTACAATTTTGTGTATCCTAGTATCTGAAAAAATCGCTGCACACGATGAAAGAAAGATGGCCGCCATGCACAAACAAAAAATAGTAAAATTAAAATAACGGTCATTTTGAACTTCCATCATGTTAGGGTTGTTGTACAAAAAATTTCAGATTTTTTAAAAATAGTCGAGCGACCAGTGCTGGACCACTTGAAATGGATTGACCCGTATGGATAAAAATTTCAAAGGGTTTAAACAATAGAATTTTTTTTTTTTTTTTTTTTAATTATAATTTGGATCCAATGTAAAAAGAAAAAAAATCAAGAAAAAATATCTTTTTATAAGTGCTTTTACTACTAAATATCAATATATATATAAGGTTATTGTCATGGACCTAGGCAATATGTGTGTCAGTTAACCTTTTATTAATTATATATATTATGAAATATATTATGTAAATTAATCGCCTTTGGATTATTAGTGCATAATCAACCATCTTTTTTATTTTAAATTTTCAAATATTTTATTTTTTGAAATGACAAGGATAGAGGATTTTTTCTCTTAAAAGGAGTTCTTAGCAGTATTTTTGGACTTTTTTCTTTTCTAGTTTTAATTTAAATTTATAAGTTCATTATTTTTAAACAATATCTTTACTAGGAAAGTTTAGAAATAGCTGTTTTAATTTACAAAAATATATATAATTAAGTAAAAATATTATGAAAAGTCATAATATTTTTACAGTATTTTTATATTTATGTATTTTTAAAAATTATTTAAAAACAAATCTACATATTTGTTAGTATTAATATAGCTTTCAATCTTTTATTTTAAAGGACAAAAATGGTATCTTATTTCAAGTTGTTATTGCAACTGACCTTTCAAATATGTCTGTTAGAAAACTACTTTCTGGACTTGGGTGTAATATTGTTGGTTTATCATCATGTCCGCTTTATCCATTCATTTCAGTTGCTTCAAGTTTAGGTATGCTTAGTTTTTCTATCTTAGTCTGTTTCTAAAACTACAAAGTAGTTTAATCCATCTGTTATGTTTGAATCAAACAAAAAGCTTTGCTAACCATTCAATGTAAAACTAATCTTTGATGTTATTTTATTAGATATCACTTCAATACATTTAATTGTGGGTTGGAAATTATGATTGTAATTGCTTATATCTGAATAGCTACAATAGAATAGCTTACTTTTTGTGAGGAAAATTACCTAAAGGAAAAGAGCTATAAAGTATAATGTACTTGTTAAAATTTTCCTTATTTTTTATGTGTAATTTATATCCATAATCCGTTCTCCCTCCCTCCCTTGAAAATTTCATTTCTACATATTTTTTAGGGTTTCCAACCTCAGGGAAAATCAGAAAATTTCAAATAAGTTAGGAAATTTTCAAAATATATGGTAAAAGTCATGGAATTTCTAAAAATTTTTTTCTAAAAAATCAAGGAAAAGTCTTGGAGATGAAAAAAAAAAATGACATTAAATTCATCAAATAGTCTTGGGGAAAAAAATCACAAAATTCTTCAAATGATCACAAAATAATAATAATAATAAATAAATAAATAAAATTTCTAGAAATTTGAAGAATTTCAGAAAAAGTAATAGCTAAATTTGACCAAAGATTGCAAAAATAAATAGTAAATTTTGTTGTATGAATTTTTGGTCATAGAATTTTCCAGTCATGTTTTACTAGGAACCAACCCTGCTTTAATAAAATGTCAGCTTTAGCATTGTATACAGTTACTATTAGGGTAGGAGACTATTTGATCAAGTTTTATTATCGACTGTGGTATTGAAATTGAATCAATGATTGCAAAAACTGCATAAGTTTGCATCTTTTTGTTGGCATTCCTGAAAATGCATTCTGGAAGGTTGGCTCACACATGCAAACAAAAATTACCTAGGTTTATTTGTTCATTGCTGCTTAAAGTTGTCAACTGCAAACTAACATTAGTCAATGTCAGTACTAAGATATATTCAAATGGCTAGCAACATAACAAGGCAAAAATGTAATTAAACACAATGCTGAATATAATTATGTCCTTAATGGATAGGTTCCCAGGGCTTCATGCTTGACACTAATACTACTGAATTAGAGGTCTGCACAGGTCGGAATTTCCAAGCATGGGCCCGGCCTGTTGTAAAACTTAAGTTTGGCCCGGGCCCAATCTGGCCCATTTATACTTTTACATTTCTAGTCCCGGCCCAGCCCGTACAGAAATCGGTGAAAGCAGGCTCGGCCTGACATAATTTCTACTATTTAAAAAAAAATTATATTATTATCGTATAATTAGGATTCCTTTAAAGAATACTGCATACATATCTGTGGGATGATTTTACAGTATATTTTACAGGAAATATAGATCAGCAATATTAATGATTACTTAAATTCTTAAACTTTCAACATTCAAATAAAGATTGATTAAAAAATTAATATGGTTTAGAATAAAAGAAAAAAAAAGTTTAAATCATAACTTTTGCAGCTGCATAATAGAAATAGATTTATGAAAATATTTTGATATAATTTTATAAAAGATTGCAAATCCAAAGGAACTATATTCTGATGCATTTCTAAATTCTTTTTTTTTTTTTCTTAATGCATAAAATTAGCAAGTGTTTTTATTCAGAAACTATGTAATCAAAGGGCATTATGCATTTTTTGATACAAGCAATTTAAGAAAATACTGTCAAAGTTAGCGTTTTAAATAGAATTTCGGAAAATGACAGCATGGGAAAGGAAAATTGAGATTGTCAGCATGATGTAACTTTACAGCGATGTAAATGTAATTGTTCATAAAAGTCTTCCAAACATTTAACTTAATGATACATCAATTGTAAATCTAAATAATACTTCAGAAAGAATGTTAGCTATCAAAATTGTCATGTTTTGATTCCAAATGCAATATGTGTGCACTAAATAAATTAAAATTAACTGAGAATAAATACCTAAATTATTAATTAGTGTGAATGGTTTTCTTTCTCATATGTTAAATTAGTTGAAATATTTTTACTTTCATCTACATACATAAGAAAGTTGGAGTTTCAACGAGAAAAATTTCAACGTCTATCTTGATAAGATAGAATAAATAAAATGATATAGTCTGTCTGTGTGTATGATTTCATGCTATTTTTAAACCCAACCTTTCATATGTGGAAAATATTTTCTCTGTATCATCTTAGTCATATATGAATTCTTGGAAAAAAACTCAGCTATATAAATCTTATGTAATGTTTCTTTATTCACAATTGCCAAGTACATGGACCTTGTTTCTAAGTTGACTAGAGTTTGAAGATTCGGGGGGGGGGGGGGGGGGGGCAGAACTTAGTGTGAAATACTTAAATAAAAATTGAATTTGATAAATATGCGTAATTTTAAATTAGATAATTAGAAAGTTATAAAAAGAGCTTTAAATGGGTATCTGTAATTAAAATAATATTCTGATAAATTAATAATTGAGAAAAAGGACATTCAAAAACAAACCTATCGTTAAAAAGTTTTGTATATTTAAGAAAAATTCTAATAATACCTAGGGTAAATTAAATATTAATGTTTTGGTGTCTTTCCAACAGTCCTTTGATACTGGACAATATTGTCAAAATATAAATTATAACAAAAGGGGAGCATATAAAAAAAATAAATTTCATATTTTAATATGTGTGCATTTTCTTAAAAAACAAATTGCACATTTAAAAGCTGTACTTAATTTGTATACTTTTTGTAATTAAAAGTATGTTTTTTATCATTAGGAATTTAAGAAATAATGCCATTATGTTGAATGAACCATCAATAATGAGGGCCACCAAAAAATTATGGAAGCAACTAGCATTATTTAAGAGGAACAAATATTTTTTGAGAAATAAAAATAACTTTTTTTAAAAATTATTTTTTGATTTTGATGCTCCAGATTCTGTATGTTACAATAGCAAATTTATTTAAAAAAAACTTTTTTTTTAGGAAATATTTCTATTTATGCTTGTTGATAAAATGTTTAAATTTAATCAAGCTAACTGTTTATGTTTAGTGCAGTAAAATGTTTCAAATTTTAATCAATATTTTTCAAATGAACTCTTCTATTTTTTTCTGTCTTTGTAGGAAATGTTGCTGTTTATAATTGTGTTGATCAAACAGTGTCCAAATTTGAAACTTTTTCTTCACCTGTCACATGTATGATTTGGCCCTCAGCTAAGGTATGGAAGCAATGCAAACAAAAATAATCATTTTTATTATGCATACTCTCACTATGGTATATCAAGCTTTCAACATATTGAATTTTGTTTTATTTTAATATAAATTAAGTAGGAATATCCAAAAGTGTAAAATATTTTGCTTGTTATATAAAGAAAGGGGTTAGCCATTTAAAAGGCCATTTAAAGACATAATTGTAATTTTATATAATTAATAAATCAGTAAAACGTTATTAAAGATACTTATAAACATTTAATTAAAAATCACTTGATGACTTAAGGGGGCTCGGGGGTTGAAAACTTTTCAAAAAATCAGTTTTTTTATGATCTAGTTTGATTATTCAATTAATTCTTAACTCAATGCAAAAACCGAATAAAAATATTTGCATTTTTAACGGAGTTATAAGCATTTGTGTATCAACACTTTCATAACCGCACCCATATAATTTCAACTTTAATTCGCATTTTCTCAAAACTTGATTTTTGACGACTAGATTTTAATAAAAACCAAGATTTAAAAAAAAAACTATTTGATGGAATGGCTTAAATTTTTTTTTTTTTGCATGCATATAACATCATTATCTATAGAATGAATTAATGTATTTTAGATGGTTTAATATTTTGAATATTTTTAATGAAAAAAAAAAAGTTTTATTTTTAGGGGTTTTTTAAGTTTTCGAATTTGAGAGATTTTTTAATAATGTTTTTTTTAAGTGATAGTTATATCCTTAATTCATTAGATAATGATGTTATATGTATGCAAAAAGAAAAAAAAAAAAAAATTAATCCATTCCATCAAATAGTTTTTTTTAAATCTTGGTGTTAGTCGTCAAAAATCAAGTTTTGAGAAAACGCAACTTAAAGTTGAAATTATATGGGTGCGTCTATGAAAATGTTAGTACATAAATGCTTATAACTCCGTTAAAAATGCAAATATTTTTATATGGTTGTTTGCATTGAGTTAAGAATTAATTGAATAATCAAACTAGATCATTAAAAAAATCGATTTTTTGAAAAGTTTTCAACCCTTGAGCCCCCTTAACAAACAAGTATAAACCTTCTGGCATCATGTGGTTCTACGATCTACAATCATGCATTTTTAGCACTTTCCAACAAAGTTGAAAAGTGCTTATGCATTCGGTTTGTCTGGCCAGATGGCCGTCTGTCCGTCTGGCCGCACTCTAACTCCCGTAAATATACTTGGATCACTATGAAATTTTTATACGTTATTCAGGTTTACCCTAGCACGAACCCTATTGAAAATGAAGTATCTACCATGATTAGTTTATCTACAGAGAGAATCAAAAGTTTCCCATTACTTTACGGCCTATGGGGAAAAATCGTTAATATACTCGGATTGCCATAAAATTTTAGGACGTTATTGACGTTTACCCTAGCACAAGTCCTATTGAAAATGAAGTTTCTACCATGATTAGTTTATCTACAGGGCGAATCAAAAGTTCCCCATTACATTATGGCCTATGGGAAAAAATCGTTAATATACTTGGATTGCCATGAAATTTTAAGACGTTATTGACGTTTATCCTAGCACGAACCCTATTTAAAATGAAGTATCTACCATGATCAGTTTATATACAGAGAGAATCAAAAGTTTCCCATTGCATTACGGCCTATGGGGAAAAATCGTTAATATACTCAGATTGCTATGAAATTTTAGGACGTTTTTGACGTTTACCCTAGCACGAACCCTATTGAAAATGAAGCTTCTATTATGATTAGTTTATCTACAGGGCGAATCAAAAGTTTTCCATTACATTACGGCCCATGGGGAAAAATCGTTAATATACTCGGATTGCCATGAAGACACCATGCCAACACTTCCCTGGGACATTGTTGACGTTTACCCTAGCACAAGTCCTATCGAAAATGAAGTTTCTACCATGATTAGTTATCTACAGGGCGAATCAAAAGTTTCCTATTACATTACGCCCTATTGGGAAAAATCGTTTCAAAAGAATTTTAAAGATGTTATACCCTGTCAAACATATTAAAATATGCATTCTATAAAATATAAGGTGAAAATGTAGCTATTATTCATTTACAGGGCCACACAAAATAATTCCATTAGATAATGGTAAAAGGGGGAATTGTGTGTGACATATTTTAAATATATTAAGCTTCTTCATGTATAATAAAATTGATATATGTCACTAAAGCTTAATGTAAATTATACGCTACTGTCTTGCATAGTATAGAAGCACATAGCATTTACAGGGCCATACAAAAGATTTCAAATAGTATATTCTTTCCGAAGTACCGTATATGTGTCCGATGATGGCTGATGGAGGGATGAAATGCATTTTAATTAAGATATTCGCATTTATATTTCGCTAAATATATGCACATTATATGGTGTGTATAAATGTTATAGTTGATATACAGGGCTACCCAAAAGAGCTCACCAACATTACTGAATATGAGCGTAAATTATTTAAACGTGGTTCTTAAATAAGCTATGCATTTTTACGCTGAGCTGCATTCAATTTACTGAGAAATGTTTGCAGAATATAGATAAAGGGATATACAGGGCCACGCAAAGAATTCGGTATATGGACGCCTATGAATGATGATTTATGAGAATGTGATTTCAGTTGTTTTAAAAGTGTTTTAGTTTACAATAAATTTTAGCCTAATGCTGACGTGTAATAAAGGTACAATGTAAACTAGAGGGCTGAACAAAAGTATTCAAGTATGTTTCCATCTAATAGTATGAATTGCTGAAAAAGAAATTTCACGCTACTGGGTATTTTCTTGCTGAGCTAAATTTTCCCATTATATGATCTGGCATATGAAATACAGCGCTGTTCTAATGTACTGAAATACATATTTGGGTATATTTGGCAATACACTATTATTTCACTAAGTAACAAAGTTTTGTTAAAGGTTACATTAAGTGTTGGAAAGTGCTTCATAATCTATGCTTAACACATGATTTTTCTTACTTGTTGACATTAAATCCTACATTAGATTCAATCTTAGCACAGTTATTCAATTGATAAATTATAACATGATTGCTAACTTTTACACTTTAGGTTTTTGAATGACTTTGGGTTTCATTGTCAAAAATTATAAGGAAGGATATTTGTTTTTATTATATCTAAAAGAATAGGAAGTATGTTCTGACTACATTTGCTTAGATAAACAGAAAAAAAAAAAAAAAAAAAAGCTATTTATGCAGCTTTAAAAGAAGTTCCTTAATGAGTGTGACAATGTTTTTTGTGTTTTATCATCAAATTATTTTTCGAATATTCATACTTATCTATTATGTATTTTTACTACATCTATTATGTATTTTTTAAAATGTAAAACAGTTAAAAAATCGACTGTCTCTTGCTTAAAAATGGGTTACATGAGTCTTACATTAATATGAAAAAATAAAATGTGTGAATGTGTCGTTTTGCACTTTGGTATTTTCAAATGTTGGCATAACAATTATAAATTTCAAAGTGTTAAAATATGTCCAGCCAATGATTTGAACAAGAAATGTCTTGGCTGAAGTTATCAATGTTCTGTCAATTGAGCCATTCCAGACAAACATGGAAGTCCTCTTCACTTACTAACTTTTAATGATTGTATCATCTCAGTTTGATATTTGAATCAGCTCAGAGTAAATCAAAGGTTACTTTTGGAACTGCAGTATACACTGCATGTGTAATTACATTAGGTTAAATTTTAAAACAGTTACACAATTGGTAAATAAATCGTAACAGTTATTCCATTATCAATTGAATAATTGTGTTAAAATTTAACGTAATTATGCATGCAGCATTTATTGCAGGAGTTCCAAAAATAACTTAAGATTTATTCTGTTTGGTTGATTCAAAAATCGGATTAATGCTATAATTGTTAAAGGTTAGTTGGATGAATTAATCCTCCTGTTTCATCCAGGATGGCTCAGTTGGTAGAGCATTTGCAGCACCAGCTGAGACATTCCTAATTTGAATCCTAGCTCACACTTTTTTCATCTACTTGGAAATTTACAAGTGTTATGATTTATTTACCAATTAGTAACTGTGTTAAAATTTAACCTAATTTAATTATGCATGCAGTATTTACTGCAGTTCCTGAAAAAGCCTTTGATTTATTCTGTTAGGCTTATATTCAGACACCATGCCAACACTTCCCTGGTTTGAATCGTATTCCAGACTTTTTTCACCCACTTGAAGATTTACAACTGTTATTAAATCTTGCAGTTTGGTAAAAGTTTTCATGGAAAATGATTGACCAGATAATGTCAATAAAATTAAGGAGAAAACTGTTATAATTGTGTTAACATGATGTAATTTTCGCCAATTTTTCATTTCTTAATTCTAAAGATTAGAATCAAACTTTAAATCATTATTGGATTATTATTTCAGAAATTGAAGGTTGAGCCAAAAAAAAAAAAATAAATAAATAAATTAATGAAAAATAAAAAAAGCCTTTTTTGTTTTCATAGAAATTATTTGTCATTTTAAAAATGTGCTTATCTACAATACCGACCTTTAAATAATAATATCTTTATGCTATTTGTTTGTATGAAATTTTATGAAAATGAAACACTGATCAACATTCCACTATTTTTGATGGAGTTATAGTTATATACAAGTAATGATAAATAAAACATGAATGTAAAAATGATATAAAATATGCCATGATGTCATCTCTGTATTTACCTTTTAAAGGTATAATATTAATTTATCTTAAAAATGTCTTTTATCTTCCAGTTGGATCTATTTGCTACCAGCTTTTTAATTGGTTTTAATGATGGTACTATTAAGTGGATTTCTTTTTCTGAAGACTTAGATAATTTCATTTTGAAATTTGTTATTAAATCTCACACTGGTTCTGTTGATTTTATGAAAATGAATGAAAATTGCACCATTTTGATTTCACAGGTATCTTTATTTGGAAAAGTTTTTAGTAACTGTATTACTTAATTTTGTAACTATTATTTTTTAAACATTTCTAAAATTATTTAAACTATGATATAATTATGGTGTGTTTCTAAGTATATGCATGTTGTGAAAAAAATCATTAAGAAATGAAATCTATTATTTATGTTTCATTTCTAAAAGTCAGTTCTAAACTAAATCTTAATGGCTATTAAATTTGTCAAAAGGTGACTCTAGCTTATGTCCCTACATTAACGTATAATAAATATTGCTGACCATTAATTTAATTTCTCTATATATTTTTTAAAACTGAGAATGTAGAACTACAGTCGAGTCTCTATATAACAAAATCCATCGTTCAGACAAAAAATTCGTTGAATAGAGGACGGCAAATATTTTTCATTTAATGTTTAAATTTTGAAACAGAATTGTTTTTGGGGTGTTTTATTAAGTTTTTGAAATATTTAACAGAATTTTTTTTTCAGAATCTCAAAGATCAATGTTAAAACTGTTGTTAGCTTTCGTTTTTTCAAAACTAAAAACTAAAACAAAATCACTTCACCTTTTTCATTTACGTATAAAAAACATTTCATATTTATTTACTTAGAACAGGTGTCACAAATAAAAAATTAAAAAGTTGACATGTTTCGGTTCATTCATAAGAACCGTATTCATAACACATAAAATCAATCATCATTTAGTTTTCTACTGATTTTATGTGTTATGAATACGGTTCTTATGAATGAACCGAAACATGTCAACTTTTTAATTTTTTATTTGTGACACCTGTTCTAAGAAAATAAATATGAAATGTTTTTTATACGTATCTCAAAGATCTTCGCCACTTCCTTTTTTTCCCCCAGTGTCTTGTTCATTATTTTCAAAATTATTATTTTATCAGAGAGAGTCAGAGAGTTGTGTTTAAATTAGAAGCGATTTTATGTAAATGCAGTAGAAGATAACACCAGAAAAGATGATATTTGGAAACAATTCTTTATTCAAATGATCTCTCAGAACAAAAAATGCCCCGAGTCACCACAAAAAACAAACATCCTCTCTAAACTCTAAAAGTAATGAGAGTTAATTTAGGTAGATGAAAACCTGTTGAAAAACGACCTTTTCTGCAATTCTTCCTTATTCCTGCTTTACTATCCAAATCAAGAAACAAACACCATTTTAAAGACAATAATGGAATTGTTTTATTTTTTAGGATGTCTTGTGATAGTTGCAAATCGCCCCACTAGCAAGCAAATGTTTCAATCTTTTCCAAGAACGCATGCTCATCTTGACTAAAACAAAGTCAAGTGTAACCATGCAAAAAGATGTTTTTCTTGGGGGGGGGGGGGATAGATGAATGCCTTTTTTTGTACATGAGGAATATGGTAGAGGAATGTAGCTATGAAATATAAACCAGAAATCAATGAAAAAAAATTATTCTACAAATAATTTGAAATGTTTTCTGAACTTATCATAGAACATTTTTGAAAAAATTCATTGAATGGAGATATATATTTTGCTATATGGAGATTATTTTAGTGTAATCATGAAAAAAATTAACCGTTCCTATAAAAAATTCATTAAATAGAGAAATTTGTTGGATGGAGTTTCGTTGTAGAGAGACTCGACTGTAATTTATTTGTAGTTGTGAATTTTGATAAATGGTGAAACAAGTTGTCAAGTGCAGCTAACTTTTTTCTTTTTTTAATTTACTTATTTTTGGTATTCCTTTTAGGTCCATACCCATTGTCTTGGGTCTATGTTGGTTAGCAAACCATTTAATCCGTAAAGATACAACTATCTCTCATCAACTGGTTTTATTCCTTACTTGATTTGGTTTTATTCCTTACTCAATTTTTCTAGTAAAAAATGAAAGTGTCACAACATGGGTGTAAACTTAAATTTAACTGGCTTACCTGTTTTTGACTGATATCAGAGCTTATGACAAAATATGGTTTAGCTGTGACATGGATGTGTCACTTTTTATCTTAAATTTAATTCAAATCTATGGTTTGAAGCAATAAATGTCGAACCAAGAAGCAAATTTAATAGGAGCAAATTAGTTTTAACTATTAGATTTAAAAATTAAAAAAAAGAAATTGTTAATAAGATATTAATTTATCTTTTCAATCATAATACCATATATTTTGCTGAAGTGTGATATTATTATGAGAAATAAAGTGCTAGTTATTTCTACATTTTGTGTTACAAAAATTTATCAAATTAAACTTTGAAAATATTTGTCATATATATTAATATTTCTTAATAGTAATGAAAATTGCATTTAAAGATAGATCTCTCATCTGAAACATAATGAGGTTAATCAAAAAATAGTCTTCAATGACTAGTTAAAACCCAGTAAATTGTGATAAAACATTTATTTTTATTTAAGAAATAAAATGAGTTAGTTTTTTTAAATTTTCAATATAAGACTTGATTGAACAATTGTGCTGATATATAGGGGAGAGTGGGGTAAAAGTGGACCAAGTACACAGTAGAGAACCCCTTATATTTTATTACATAATGCAAATTTTATTAAAGGGTCACAGAAAAAATAGCTAGCGTCATCAAATATCGTAGAAAAAAGCAAAAATTTTATCAAAAAATTGTGTGTGAATGTGGGGAAGGGGAGAAAATACAAATTTTATCATAGTGGTGCGGTAAAAATGTGAATTTTATTATAAGACCATGCAGAAATGAAAATTTCGTCAAAGGACTGTTGAAAAAAAATGCATATTTCATCAAACGATTGCATAAAAAAAACACAAGTTTTATGAATGAATGGCAGAAAAATCATGAATTTCGTCAAAGAATCTTATGAAAAGAAAGTATCTTCTCTGAAAATCAAGGAAGTATTTTCATTGTATTCATCAAATGGTCATGAAAAAACCGGCAAATTTTGTCAAAGGGGCACAGAAAAAAACAGGAATTTTCCCAAAAGACTGGAAAAATGCACATTTCCTCAAAGGATCATGGAAAAAAAAAATGAGAATTTCTACATAGACTTTTTCTATTTTGTTTACAGGTTTTGTTGATGCTTTTACTTTCAGAACCTGTTTCAAAAGTGAAAGTATCACTGTTTAAAACCCTGCAAAGGAAATCAAAAAAGTAGAAAGTGGCCTTTGTAAAGATTGATTTCCACTAACTAATGTAAAAATAAATTAATAAAACAAAATACAAATGTTGAAGTGCCAGTTAGATATATTAAAAAATGTCTTATACTTATTATATTTTTATAAAAAAAAATTGGTATAGAACCTAACTTATTATTATTGCCAGTTGCTGAAAATTTAAACAAAATCAGTTAATTAATAATAAAAATAATTTTTTTTTCTTTTTTTATAGTAAGGAAAAGAAAAGTTGTTCATTATTTCTGCTTGCTGCTCAAGTAATTTTTTTCCAACAGTGTAAAACTTTCTGACTTATTCTATTCATAGGATCTTTTCTACACTTAAAAAAAACAAAATGCACATAAGTACTCAAATGTTTTGGAATTTAAAATCGTATTCCTTTTTTCAATAAATATCTTGAATTTGAAGATTTGTGAATCACAACAAAAACTTTAAAATTGCAAAAAAAATTGCAAAAAATTTAAAAAAAAGTGTAAAAATTCAAAAATTACAGAATAACAAAATGTTACGTTAATAAAATTTAAATTGGATTCCATTTACAAATATCAAATGTGATGTTTTTACAACTTAAATTTGTTATCTTAAAGATTCTGATTAATCATTTTTAGTGGCACAGAATACTATAGCTACTGCATAATTATAATGCTACATTTAATTACATTCAAAGTCTTAAAAAGTGTGCGTGTGGAGGGGGGGGGTGCGATGTTTGATAGATCTTTTGTGTTAGTAGGTGTCTTACATAAACAAAATTGTCCAATGTAATTCTATGGATATGTCCTTACTCTTCATTGTTTCAATTGTCTGTTATGCTCTTCTGTAGCTTATTTCACAAATCTGGAGATTAAAATCTAATATTGTTTTTAACAACTATGTATTTTTACAACAATCAAAAGAGAATTAGTTTCAAATTGAGTAACTGCGTGTTGTATTTTGAATTTTATAAAAATATGGTGTAAAAAACAAAAATGTATATGATGATAGATCTGATGCATATTTTGAAGTATAGATTGTTTTTTGATAAAAAAAGTCATATATATATCAATCAATATTATGTATGGCTTTCATTCCTAACTTGATCGGTTCAATTTATATTATCTAGTTTGAGTGAGCGTTTCGATTTGAGTATTTTTTGGACTAGTGCAGCCCTATTGAAAGTGCGTCATTGTTTCCAGGCGTCCTCGCAGAGAGTAGTTTTTCCCACGCTTTGGCGTCTAGGTGTGCATTGCTGTATTGTAACTTTATCACTGTTTTGGCTTTGGTGGCTGGGATGAATCAACGATTCTGCACTGGTGTGTTGGCCAAGTTCAATTCTGCGGTATTAGTATTTTCGGCTGATGTTTGCCTTCTAGTTGTGTGTTGTTTTAGCGGAGTCTCTTCCTTTTTCTGTTTGTGTGCTAAGCAGACTTGTATAAAACCTAAAACTTTCTGTGCACATAATATTGGGTCAAAAACTTTCTGCAAATTAATTTAATGTTGGGTCCTTAATTTAATTCACATTTTTTGTCGATCCATGGTCGTAATTCGCGTTTTTTATGCGACTTATGAACATAATTTCAGTTTTTTGAGCGATTTATATGCGATTCATGAACGTAAGTCGCATTTGTTACGCGATTTATGGTTGTAATTCACTATTTTTATGCGATTCAAGGACGTAATTTGCGTTTTTTGAGCTTTCTGCCCAGGGCTCGAAAAATCTATTGCCCGACATGCCCGGGGCATGTAAAATTATCGATCGGGCATGTATTATTTTTATCAACATGCCCGAACGGGCATGTATTTTTGAAAGTACCACATTTAAATTTAAATAGGTTGGCATAAGCTAAATCATGAAGAAGAATGATCAAACTTCGTAAATTAATGGACGCCTTACGAAAAGTAGACATTTTATTTACAATACAATCAGTCAGCGCCGGAATACGACTGAGCTTTCGTCAAAACAAGTGAAAATAGAAGAGGAGCATAGCCTTTGCTGCTCACATCCGTTGCGCGTACACACCTTTTCTCCGATGGAACGGCAGAGAAAGACTCTCCGCTAGCTGCTACCGCATTGGCTGCCAGGATAGAACGTCACTCACGTAACTAAGTGCCGTGATCGCCGATGTACCAGTGATTCTTTAATAACGGTTTTCAAAAGTTATGGAGCAACATATTTACCCGCGCAGCAATGGCAGCTCGCATAATGTACGCTATTGACGATTTGAGAAGGTTAAAAACAAAACATAACACGTAAATAAACTTTAAGTACTTTAACTAATTATGAATAATCACAACATCGGTAACAATTATTATGAATGACATCGCAAACTTAGAAGTACAAAAAAGTTGGGCATGTAAATTTTTTATTCGGGCATCTATTTTTCCCTACCACATGCCCGACTGGGCATGTAATTTTTTTCAAATTTTTCTAGCCCTGTTTCTGCCGATGAAGTTCGCTTTTTTGAGCGATTTATTGATGTAATTTGCATTTTTTATACGATCTATGAATGTAATTCGTGGTTTTTTTTACTCGATTCATGGACATAATTCGCGTTTTTTATGCAATTTATGAACGTATTTCGCATTTTTTATGCAATTAGGGAACGTAATTCGCGTCTTTATACAATTTATGGACGTAATTCGCATTTTTTATGCGATCTATGAATGTAATTCGCGGGTTTTTTTTACACGATTCATAGACGTAATTCGCGTTTTTTATGCAATTTATGAACGTAATTCGCGTTTTTTATGCAATTTGAGAACGTAATTCACGTCTTTATACGATTTATGGATGTAACTATGTATGTTTTTATTTTTTCAATTTTGGTTTCAGATTTAAAAAGAAAAAAAAATACTTTCAGAACTGATTTGAACCAGTTATGAAATCGAAACTACCTTAATAATCAAAATCGAAAAAATAAAAACTAGCCTGGCTGTCGATAGTCTTCAGCTATCCTATGCAAAAAAAAATTCATGTCAAAATATTAAAATTTGAGCAAGATATATGAAAAGAACACCCCCCATAGACTTTACATTATCATCCGGGTCTTTTTCTTTCAGTAATGTGGGTTCTTAAATAGAAAATATGAGATTTCAGGCTTGAACTTGAATGCCTTAAGGAAGGGAAAATGTCCTAGCCTACCATCTGGATTCTGAGGTTTCCAAACAGTTTTAAATTGGGTTTTGTGTGATATATTTTCAAGGCACATTTTTTGAGCAGAGACTAATAAGTTTACATAAATTGTTTGTAAAAATGAACATTTCATTCCATATACTTCTGATATAAGACAATATCTCACAACTTTTGTGTGAAAAAAAGAAAATATGTTATAAAAGTAGCAAATACAGCTATTTTAAAGGTAGGTGTAAGTAGGAGCTTTATTTAAAGATGCCAAACTTCTGTTTACATTATAAAAATAATAGAAATCTTATAACTAAAGTATAGGTAAGATTTTTTTAATACAAGTTTATATTAAATACAATATTATCTAAATTATTATGGTAACAGGAAGATTTATACATAAATCAGACTAGAAATTAGTTTATTTTATTGCATTTAATATTGGTTGAATATCTATCCATTTCACACAATGAACATAGTTATAGATGTCCATTCATGGCTCTTAGTGCTTTATATGTCCACCTTTAGCAGTATATGACTACTTTTATAGATCTCAATATTTTGGATTTACTTCTAAATCAGTTAATCCATTTCATCACTATGATGCCATGCATACATTGCTCAATTAAGCTCTTTATTCAATCAAGTCTTTAAGTCAATCAAATTTCAACAACAAGCAAAGTTCAACTAATTCAGCAATTAATTTGTATATGACATCATAGCAATGAAATGGAGCAACTGATTTAAAAGAAGGGATATCAAGACATGCTAAAGGAGGACATACGAACCACTAAAAGTCACGAGTGGGCACTTGTAACCTTGTTCATTGTAAAGAATGCAAATACATTCACCCAATATTAAATGTAATACAATTAATTAACTTCTAGGCTGATTCATGTGAACATTTTCCTGTTATTATAAGAGTTTGGCCAGTACTGTTTTTATCCATTATTGCTACTACTTTGTAATATGTAAAATGGTTTGATTTTCAAAAAATAAAATCGTAACCCATCTAGAATAAAAAATGTCAGATGGCCTTTTTTGTATGTATGTAATTTTCCCCATTTGTGTTGCTTTTTCATTTTATATATTTATCTGTTTATTTTTCAAAAATATACACAATATTTGTATTTCTGTAATTAGTATGCTGTGCATTAAATTCTTTGATTAGAAACAGTATAATTGTTATATGTATTTCCATTTATAATTTAAGCATGATTACAGAAAGTCTTTTTGTTAAATGATGCTACATGCAAAAATAATGCTCACACTTATGTCTACTTATTTAAAAGATGAAAGTTACTCATTCTCAATGATTAATTTTTAAATTCAAATTACAGCAAATAAGAAATTGATATTACAGCAAATAAGAAATTGATATTTAATTTTGTACTTGGCACATGTCCTTTAATTATGTTATCAATCTTTCAAAATTGCACTAAAATTAATGGTTAAGTTTATGTTTGTACATAAAACATCATTTATATTTGAAATTAAAGTTGCTTATGGATATTTTTTTTTTCATTGATTTGCTGTATTAAAATTTACATTTTTCAATTTCTTTTTCTTGTGAGTGTGTTTGTTTCTAAAATCTTTTAAGATGTTTAATTCTTATTACAGTGTTATTGTTTTAATTCTTTAGGGTTCAGATTCAAAACTGTTTTTTTATTCTGCTGAAAGCTTCTCATTAATACCATTGGGATACTACATTAATCACCATGAAGTTGTTGATTTTGTTTTTCTAAAATATTTTTCATCAACATCATTTGAAAAGGTATTATTTTGAATGTTTCTTAGACTTAAAATTTTGTTTTTGAAGTTATTTTAAAAGTATTTTTATTATGTTGTTAGATAGATGAAAATATTATAAAATACAGCATAAACTTTAAATTTATGTGAAATATAGATATTTTATATTATGTAATGTTTTCTCAACAAATTATCTTTTCACATAGAATTCAAATTTTTCTGTTTTGTTTATTATGTTAAAATTTGTATGAGCTATTCCCTCTCAATTCAGGCAGACAGTACTGATATGCGTCAATTCACCATCACAGATTTTTTTCAAAAAAATTCAGTAGTTAGAACTAAGTGATATATAAAATTTCCTAAAAGGATTTTTCCCTAAAAAATTTATTTCTCTGATTACAGCATTTTAAAGTTCATGATAAAATTGACAGTTTTCAGAAAAACTGAAAAACGCTTCATTTTGAAATGAACACAATACCTAACATATTCAACATATGTAGTCAATTTATTTTTTATAAACAGTTATTAAACTGAATTTTATTTTAGTATAGTTTTAAAAAATATAGTGACATTTTTACTTAATTAAAAAAATTAGTTTTTAAGTACAAAAAAAAATAATTATTAGTGAAATTAAGATTTTTTTTCAGAATGAAAAAAAATACTTTAAAGCTAAACATTGATGGCAATCCAAAGACCTTTAATGGGAGTTTTACAGCAAATTTTATTTTAACTCTAAGGTGCTTACAACTTTTGTAATTCAATTTTAAATTATGCAAAATTTTGTAAAATCACTACTTTTGAAATGCAATTTCTCAAAAACACCATTTTTTAAAAATCTGATAATATGCTCAATTCATACCTTATTAGTCTCTAATAAATACCTTACAAGCAAATCGTGTGTTTTTGCTTAGAAAATTTTATATGATTTTTTTAAAGTAACATGTTGTGTGTATTTTTCAACAGACCACAAAGTCAAGCTCTTCCTTATTCAACCGAACTTGTAATGTAATTAATATTTCAAACTAAAAAATACATCACTAGTACATAATTATTACTGTTAAATTATAGCTAATCATTTGCTTAAGTTTAAAATTGCGTAAAATACAGCCAATAATAAAATTAGTATTAATCATATGTCATTTCATTCCATACTCATAAATGTGTTAAATTCATCTACAGTATGTAAAATATTTTGTTATATAGTATGGATATAATATATTAATATGCAAATACATACATAACAGAAGAATTAGGTAGTGAAGGTTTCTTAAATTAACTTCAACTCCTTATCGTTGAAGGTATGAAGTCGCTCAGATTGTCCTATTGTAACTGGTTTTTCTGTTTCTAGAAACACATTTTCCAATGATAATGCACATTCATATTTTTTCTTTCCAGATTCTTTTGGCCACTGGAATGCTTTAGCTATGGACCATGTTGGGTACATGAATGATACTTTAATGTCATTTAGTTATTGTGATTGATATACCATTGATTTGTCCTATCCACCAATTATTTTTATAAATGCATCCAATGAAATCACCGATTTGGAAACTATGTATTGAATATTGTCTTTTCATTTGGCTGAAGGTTTCAACTTTTGTCAATTCATTTCTACTTGCTCGTTCCATATAATTTTCATTATTTACAATCACCCTATAATGTTTAGATCTAATACCAACAATAGATTTTGCATTAGCATATTCTTTCTCATTATTAGTTCTATAGGATTGAATAATATTTCTGTCTGGATGGACTAGAATGTTATTTTTTAGCAGAGAAGATAGTTCAGCAACAAATGAGACAGAATCTTGGATAGCTTTTATTGGCTCTTTTTGTAGATTAAATTTTGTTGCATAGTGCTTGCCTCACTCCCCAATAGCATCACATGCACTTTTAACATGGGCAGTACCGGAAAATATCCACTACTTCAGTACAATTTTATTTTTGTGCAATTCATAAAACTGCTACCTGTTTTTAAAATGTGCTCCAGCTCCATCTGTTATATACACAGGTGATTCCAGCGTTTGTAATTGGTACAACTTAAATAATTCTTTTTTTCTTTTTCTATGTCACAAACAGCATGAGCTGTATCATGAGTTAATCATCAGAAACTGTGATAAAACTCTTTATTTCTTCTCTAAAATATGCTGTGCAGGTAAATAACGATATCTGAGTATTCTGCCAGTGGTAGCTTTGTACTTCATTTGGCAGTATTAGTGAGTAATTTTCAGCAAAGTCAAAATGCATCACAAGCACAGATTTTTTTTTAAGGGGTTTGGCTTATTTAATTTTATGGATAGGAATTTTTGAAGATTAGCTTATATTTATCTGCCATAATAATGTGCATATTATTATTTTTTCATTAAAAAATAATATGATAAATTCAGAGAAATAAGAAAAAGCTTGATCTTCTGGTTTTCTGAGAAAAAAAAAATGATTGGAAAAAACCTAAACTTGAAAAAAAAATCTAATTCAGCTGTAATGTATGTATTTGCATATTAATACATTATATCCATACTACATAACAAAATATTTAACACACTGTAGATGAATTTAACACATTTATGAATATGGAATGAAATGACATATGATCAATACTAATTTTATTATTGGCTGCATTTTATTCAATTTTAAATTTAAGCAAATGATTAGCTATAATTTAACAGTAATAATTATGTACTAGTGATGTATTTTTTAGTTTGAAATATTAATTACATTACAAGTTCGGTTAAATAAGGAAGAGCTTGACTTTGTGGTCTGTTGAAAAATACACACAACATGTTATTTTCAAAAAATCATATAAAATTTTCTAAGCAAAAACACACGATTTGCTTGTAAGATATTTATTAGAGACTAATAAGGTATGAATTGAGCATATTATCAGAATTTTAAAAAATGGTGTTTTTGAGAAATTGCATGTCAAAAGTAGTGATTTTACAAAATTTTGCATAATTTAAAATTGAATTACAAAAGTTGTAAGCACCTTAGAGTTAAAATAAAATTTGCTGTAAAACTCCCATTAAAGGTCTTTAGATTGCCATCAATGTTTAGTTTTAAAATATTTTTTTTCATACTGAAAAAAAATCTTAAATTCACTAATAATTATATTTTTTGTTCTTAAAATCTAATTTTTTTAATTAAGTAAAAATGTCACTATATTTTTTAAAACTATGCCAAAGTAAACTTCTGTTTAATAACTGTTTATAAAAAATAAATTGACTTAATATGTTGAATATGTTTAGTATTGTGTTCATTTCAAAATGAAGCGTTTTTCAGTTTTTCTGAAAACTGGCAATTTTATCATGAACTTTAAAGTGCTGTAATCAGAGAAATAAATTTTTTAGGGAAAAATCCTTTTCGGAAATTTTATAAATCACTTAGTTCTAACTACTGAATTTTTTTGAAAAAAATCTGTGATGGTGAATTGACATGCCCTGCCTGAGCTGAGATGAAATTGCTCGTATAAATATGAAATTCGTAAAAATTAAATCATAATGCATTAAATTTTTTTATTTGTTTTCCTATTAATGTAGAGCAGAAATTTAATTAGACTTTCACTTGTTGTGATCATATTTTGAGAAACAGAAATTCAAATGCTGGTTTCAAAGATCTAGACACACGGCAGTGTGTCAGCCAAGTTCACAAAGTAAAAGGCGACACACCGGCCGTGGGTTATATTACCCGAACCATTTCGAGCCACTTTTGACCCCTCATTAACTTAAATTCTATTTGACCTACACACTTGCAATTTTTTGTGTCGTGTAAGACCATCTTCTAATTTCCGAATCTAAAATTTAAAAAAAAAAAATCTTTTACCGATGACGAGAAATTGACGCCTGAAAACCACTGTTTTTACCACTGACTCACTCACTCACTCATAGAAATGTTTGACTACTTCCACGTGACTTAGGAAGTTGAAATTTGGTGTGGAGGTAGGTTATTGGATCTATAAATAGGAAAAAATCAGAAATCACCATTAATTAAACATTAATGGTTGGTTAGAGGATAAATTATTGGATTACAATGGAAGCTTATGAGAATTTCACAAAATACCAGTAATAGTACCAAGTTGGCGTCACTTTTGGCGAGTATCAGGGTTAATCTCTGAAACTACCGAACCGATTTCAAAAGTAATGGTACCAAAATGATGGTATTCGCCCTGGTTCAAACATAGACTATATCTTATGTCTGTGCCACTAACCAAAAGAGGGTTCAGAAGCGAAAAACATTCTAAAAATGTGATTTTTGTTTTACTGAAGGGCCTAGAAGCACAAAATTTGGCATGTTAATTATTTATAAGATGTAAATTATCACTAATGACATTTGCTAAAAAAATATCAAATTTAAATGGGTGAAAACCCGCGAAGAGCGTTCTAAAAAAGTTCGAAATACCAATTTTAAAACAATCTCAGCAAACAGCAAACCGATCTTAAAAGTAATGATATCAAAATGATGATGACAGTCTTTGCACCAACATAAGATATATGTCGATTACACTAACCCAAAGGAGGTAAAAGAGCATAAAAACATTCTAAAAATGCGATGTCTGTATATTAAGGGACTAGAGTGGAAACATAAAGTTTGGCATTTTAGAGTTATTTCGCGAAATATCAGAAATAGTGCCAAGTTGGCGACACTTTTGGCAAGTATCGGGGCTAATCTCTGAAACCACCGAACCGATTTCAAAATTAATGATACCAAAATGATGGTATTCGCCCCGGTTCAAACATAGGCTATATTTTATGCGTATACAATTAACCAAAAGAGGGTGAAAAAGCAAAAAAATTCTAAAAATGCAACTTTTGTGTTACTGAAGGACCTAGAACTATAAGATTTGGCATGTTAATTATTTATAAGATATAAATGATCTCTAAGGGCATTTGATAAAAAATACGGAATTAAAAATGTGCGAAAAGCGTTCTAAAAATGTTCTAAATTGGGATTTTTAAGCAATTTCAGCAAACAACAAACCGATCTTAAAAGTAATGATATCAAAATGATGGTGATAGTCCTTGCTCCAATATAGGCTATATCTTATGTAGATTCCACTAATCCAAAGGGGGTAAAATAGAAAACTAGTCGTTGGGGGCCACCGTAATACTTACTCATCATGGATATGTATATGAAAATAAAACATGTGAAAACTATTTATACAATGCATTGCAATTCATAAACAAAATTTAAATATTGTTAATATACATGGTAATGCTCTATTAAATAACTGATGATTACCGATTTCGACAAATTATATAAAACGCCAAACTACTCAAGTAGTACCAAACTGCGTAAAAGAAACATCCTTATAACTCCAAAAATAATAACTCTATTAACTAAAAATTAACTGCGTCTTAAGTCCAATTAAAATATACCTCTGAATTGAAATTTGAATCAAATACAGGGCCATGAAAAATCGAAGAATGTGGAAAACAGGATTAAAAATATCTCAGCAACTAATAATCCGATCGACTTCGTTCTATATGCAAAATGTGTGATATTTTATTGCCTTTTACGTCCATTCCTTAGAACAAAAAGTTCGAAAATTTTTATGAACCTTTCATCAGAACGAAATTTTCGAGAGTCCGAAAAAAATAGTTCCGGATAATCGAGGTTGCTAATATTAAATAGGTTTCGTCCCATTCTTACATACTAACTACATACAAAATTTCAAGTCTCTATCTCAATTCGTTCGGGAGATAGAGCGTTTACAGACAGACGGACGGCAAAATTTTGTTTCTAAAAATATGTTTTTCGGAATCTCCACAATCTAAAACGTGTAAATCCGTCAAAAAAAAATTTTTCGATTTTCAAAACGATTGCAAGACTTACCCTATACTACGTATTATGGGTAAGTAAAAGCGTTCTAAAAATGCGATGTCTGTATGTTAAGAGTCTAAAAACATAAAATTTGGCATGTTCATTAATTATAAGATATAAATGATCACTAAGAACATTTGTTAACAAATACAAAATTTAAAAGGGGTAAAAATGCGCGAAAAGCGTTCTAAAAACTTTCTAAATAGCAATATTTAAGCAATCTTGGGTAGTTAGCAAACCGATTTAAAGAAAAAAAAAAGATGCCAAAATGATGGCGACAGTCCTTGCTCTAACAAAATTATTGGATAAATTACCAGATTACAATGGGAATCTATGGGAATTTGGCAAAATACCAGAAATAGAGCCATGTTAGCATGACTTTTGGTGCGTAATTTTTGTCGTCAATATAGTGATATTTCGCCAAGTTGGCTACAAACATTTTTGGTCGACGAAATAATCAAGTAGTACCCAATCACGTAGAAGAAACATCCTTATTAGTGGAATTTATAGAAATATAAGCAGTCCTAATGTTAAATTTTTTAATTTGACTGAAAAAAAAAAACAGTGAATAAATGCAGGAAAAAGCTGAAATTAATATTAAATAAAACTAATTTAACCTACTTATTTCAAAAAGGAAACAAATACCTACTTATTTGACAAAAAATAATGATATCCTATCAAAAACATGAATGTGAAAAAATGCCAAGTTCGTTAAAGGTTTCGCTCATAAAAGAAGTGATTTGACAAAAAATGATATCCTGTCAAAAACATGAATGTGAAAAAATGCCAAGTTCGTTAAAGGTTTCGCTAATAAAAGAAGTGAGATGTAACTGCAAACCAAGTTCTTTCGGAGCTCCTTAAATCATAACTCCTGTCATGCATAATATTATTCAATTCTTAAAATGATTTGTTATGTTACTTGTTATTCAATAGAGCGACTTGGCAAGTTTTCAGTTACCAACTTTAATCTTTGAGTCGGAGTACAATTTAATCTAGAATCTGATTGACAAAGATCTAGTCAATCGAGTGTTCGAATAAGTATATTGAAGTTAAGGTACTGATAAATTAAGGAAGGGAACAACTTTAATTTCTGATCAACTAAATAAAAAAAATTGAATAAGAGAAAACTTGTTAAGTCGCTCTATTGAATAACAAGTAACATAACAAATCATTTTAAGAATTGAATAATATTATGCATGACAGGAGTTATGATTTAAGGAGCTCCGAAAGAACTTGGTTTGCAGTTACATCTCACTTCTTTTATTAGCGAAACCTTTAACGAACTTGGCATTTTTTCACATTCATGTTTTTGACAGGATATCATTTTTTGTCAAATCACTTCTTTTATGAGCGAAACCTTTAACGAACTTGGCATTTTTTCACATTCATGTTTTTGATAGGATAATATTTTAAGAGAAAGTAAACCTATTTCTCATTATTTTCATAACATTGATTTTGAATTCTTTTATATTGTGTTTTGTATGCTGTTTTTTTTTTTTTTATATATATATGAACTAATCTTATGCTGTTTAAAATAGGGCATTTTTTTTTAAAATTGTATTCAAGTTTTTTAAATTATTATTTATGTATTGCAGTTATTTTTATACTTTTCATTTTAGTTTTGTGAAACTCTCTTGATTCTTTGCAAGCACAGTTATGTAATAGAATGTGCTATTCCTGATTTATCCATGTTTAAAGATTGTATGGAGTTGAGGAAAACCTATTTCATTGAATGTGAAGATTATCAAGTGTATAAGATAAATGGACTTAGACAGTATCATGAAGTAATATTTATATAGCCTATAATTATTAAAAATTTGCATATAGATACATTTATAGATTGTGCAGATATATATGCTTTGATGAACTGAAAGATTATATCAATTATTCCTATTTCTATTTCCTAAATATTAATTTTCAGAAGTCTTCATTTTGTACATCATATGTTGTGATTTTATATAATCACTTTATAAACTATTTATTTACTTTAGAATGATCATTCTTATCCATAACAATTATTTATGCCAAATAGATCAAAGCTAATCAATATAAAACAGGGCATGAAATAATATGCCTGATAACTTTAAGAATATAATTAACACAGCTCATTAATTACATAAAGATTCTAAGGGCATTTAAATACAGAAACACAAAATACTTGCAACCTATATTCATTTGAAGATTTTTGTTCAAGAATTAGGAAAAGAAAAAAAATCTTATAAATAATAAATTATGTTAATGAAATGTCCCTGCCATTAAATTTTTCAAAAGTTACATATTTTAAACTTTGATACAATCCTCTATGCAAAATTGATCAATTAGGTTTTTTTTCCATAAAGATCAATACAAAAAAAAAAAAAAAAAAAAAAAAAAAAATGTATACCTATATCTTTAAAATTGAATGAGTTATTAAAAATTGATTATTGTAAATGAAGACACTGTATATTACATTAAAAATTTAGTTAATCTTTAAAAAATTGTGGAAAAAAAAATGTGTTATTGCTTATGGCTTAAGTGGATCCTTCAGTCTTTGAAACCAGTTCCAAAAGTGAAAGTACCTTTATTTAAAATAATAAACAGCCAAAATTGAAAAAGTGTATGACTATTATTAGTGATTAAATATTTACAAAAGCAGTATTTGAAGAAATGTGTTATATATTGCAGTTGAAAACAAAAAGTTTGCGAATTGCATTAATCTTTATATTTATTTATTTATTATTTATTTATTTATTTATTTTTTAAATTGTAATTTAACTAATTACTATAACCATTTGGAAAATGATAATTTCTGACTAAAATTTTAGACTTATAAATAAATTGTATATTTTAAAGAATTATAATAACATCGTTTTTATGATAATCAAAACATGTCTTGTGTTATAACTGTGTCATGTATTATGTACACCATGGATTAAACATTAATATTCCTTAACCAATCATAAACAAATTTTAAAGAAATTTCAGTTTTACAATTTTTGATAATGCAAATTTTTAAACTTCTAAACATCACACATTTTCAATTTTTACACCGTTATATATAGTAAAAAAATGCAATGTGTTAGAAAGCTGTATCCCAATTTGTTTTTGAGTTATTAATTTTTTAATAGTTTTTAATACTGTTTTTGTCATTATGGCAACAGAAGTATTTCATTTCTAGACATTAAACATGGACCAATGGAAAATAAATAAAATCCGGACATCACGAATAAAATCCGGACATTTAGATATGCCTCTAATATTTTTATTCTTAACTGACAGAAACAACCATTTTCCAAATGGTTAAAAAGATTTAAAACTGCATTAGTCTCTTTACAATAAAATAGCAGTTTTGCTAAAAAAATTTTACTATTTTTTTTACTACTTTTAAAATTTTCAATGACTACTCATCTCTAATAGGTAAAAAATCAAAGTGTGTTTCAATGCATTTGGGACCCTTTGAATATGTATATTTTACCAAATAAAAATGCTAGTCTTTTAAACATTAACCAATCTTACACCTGACATTGGAAATAGTGTTTTAATCTTTCAATCAAATGGGTGCTGCAAATAATGTCCAGCTTCTCTTATCATAATTCATTATGCTAGTTGCTAGTGAGGTAAGAAACTGGAAGAGCATACAGTTTTGCATTAATTCATCTTTATAAACTGATGTTTATCAAAACTCTTTAGTTAGGTGATCGGATTTATGATAGTGATTGCGAAGAAATACCTGACTTGACTGAAGCTGGAAAAGCAGGCTTATGTAAACTGAAATATGATGAAAAAAGAGGTAAATGAACTGTTTTGTGCAAATTTAAAGTGTGATCTATTAGTTTTCTAATTTTATTCTTATTAATTTTTTTTATTTTATTTCATGTGCTTAACATGGTGGGCAAGTTGCTAATATCAGTTAGATAAATAGACATATCTGTCTTACAGATTCGACAATAGATTTGATTACTATGTACTGCAAAGAGATGAGACAAGCTTATGTCCAGCCTTTGTCCTGAAATAGATTCAGCTTGATTTTTTATAAGCCCCTAGGTTCTCAGACTTGTACCGAAAAAGAAAATATATATATATATATTAGTTATTCATAAACTGACAAAAGAAAATAACTTGCTGATTGCTATTCTATGTTAAAACAAATAATTAGTCCTGTTTCTTTATGTTTTTTCATAAAATTACTGTAAAAGAGTAATCTATAAAAATTCAATTAATCATGAATTGAATTTTTATAGATGAGATAAGAAGAAATACTCTTTGGTTCAAACTATGAATAGACATCAAATTTCAAGTCATTTGAATGATAAGTTTTTCTATCACAAACAATCAAAATTTAGTGCTCCTAATGTTTACATTTTTATATTTTTATTAATATCTCTGGAAATTATACTACTAATATACTAATTTTTTATGTTGCAATAATGTTAAAATGCCCAAACATAAATATAATTGAATTTGCAATTTTTATAATTTTATCATATGACAGGGTTCCCAGCGTCATGGAAAGTCAAGGAAAATCTGGAAAGTCATGGAATTTCAAAGTAGTCAGGGAAAGTCATTGAAATTTAAAAATATATCTGAAAAGTCAGGGAATTTACAAAGATTTTCTAAAAAGTCATGGAAAAATCTTGTAGAAACAATAAAAAATGACGCAAAAGACATCAAATGGACAGTTTGAAAAAATCTCAAAATTCATCAAAAAATCAAAACTAGAAGTTTGAAAAACATTAGTTTTGACAAAGGATTGGGAAAATAAGTAGCAAATTTTACTCTATTTCCATTTGGTTAAAGACATTTTTGAAATTTGGTCAGTGAAAGTCATGGAATTTTTTTGAGATTTGGTCATGGAAAATCAGGGAATTCGCCCATCATGTTTTGCTGGGAACCCTGTGAATCATGAAATTAATATTAAAAAAAAATTATAAATTACAAACATTTATTTTGATGGATTTGCATTTATTAAGTGCTGTTTTATGAAAATCCAAAATTTTCTAATTTTTTTTCCAAGTAGTTTTCAAATTATGCTTAAAAAATGGCAAAATGATGACTTAAGTGGTTATCTACGATAGAAGTGACTGGATATTTTGAAACTTCTTATGTTATACTGTAATCAAGCAGTCTTCAGTGACTATTTGAGTACTGCCTAAGATACCTTGATAAAGAAGGAGGCTCTCTCGGCCAAAAATCAAGTACTGAATTTCCATTTGATACAGCCCCTAAAATATGCTCATTTTAAAATAATTAACTTCTTGAAAACTTATTGTGCAAATTGCATAAAAATTTGTCTTTAGGCTAATTTAAAGTTAGTTCATTTATGCTGTCAAACTCGGGTATTGAAAAATATTGAATTGCTATTGAAAAAAAAACAAAATTAGGGTTTGTTTCAATATGTAGATAGACCCCTAAGCAAATTATATATACATCATTTTAAAGTAGACTTTATTTTCAATCGTTTGGTACCAGTAACTTTCTTATACAATAATTTTTTGCTGTGTTAGTGAGTAGGGGGTGTTTACGTTTTTTTTCCATGACTGTACATTGCATATTGCTGACTGGTAAAATAAATCTTTAGCTGGTAAGATTTTCTGAAAATTCACCAACCACCCTTGTAAATGGTATTAAGAGTGACAGTTCAACATTAGCAGATACTTGTCATTTGTGGTGTATAGAATCCTATTTTGCCATACTCAAAACTAGTGATGGGCGATTTCGATTTTTTAAATCGATTTAATTGATACTACGGCCAACTCAATTTAATCGATACTTTAAAATTTTTAATCGATTTCTCTGAAGGTAATATAATTTTCATTTTCCTTCAAAAGTCGAAGATAAAATAGACGGATGTGCCAATTCCAAAATTTCAGTGTATTAGTTTCTAAGATAGAAGAATTAAAGAAACCTCAGAACCCCCCCCCCCCCCCCCCCGTTTTTATAGCGTTTTTTGTTGAGTGATGTACACCAAAAATTGATCAGGATCAATTTTTATTAAGTACCAGCTGAATCTGAATTTTGATGAAAATCTATGAAAGCGCGAGATACAGCTATTGCGAAATCATAAAAAATGCAGCATATCAGCGCCACCTGTTGGGCAATTTACACCAAGAACTAAATAACACTAATCTATGTCAGAGATTTACTGAATCTGAATTTTGATGAAAATTCGTTCTTGAGATAGCGCTATTGCGTTAATCATGAATAATGCAGCATAGCATCGCCATCTCTTAAGCGATTTCCACCAAAATGTAATTAGCATAAAATAATATCAAGGACTAATTGAATTTAAATTTTTATGAAAGTCCGTGCATTAGTTCTTGAGATAAAGCTAAAATGGAAACAGGGGCGTGCGAAAAGAGAACTGCGCCCAGTTCAAAGTTACAATTTAGCCCCTCCCCCTATTAACTTTTTCTTGTGATAGGCTAGAAGTGATGTTAGTAGTAAAAATTTGGCGCCCCCTAAATTTCCGTGCTCGGAACGACCGCTTCCTTTCCCCCCCCCCCCCCCCCCCCCCTTTCATATGGCGCTGAGTGGAAATTGTGAAAAATTCAGTATAGCACTGCCATCTGAGAAGCTATATACATCAAAATGCAAAAAACATCAATTCATGTCAAGGACTAACTGGATCTAAAATGTGATGAAAATCCGTTCATTCGTTATTCAGATATAGCTGTTGCGCAAATCGCAAAAAATGCAGCATAGTGACAGGATTTAACATTGACAGGACACTATTGGTTCTTATCACTTTTATCTCTTTTTAATATTTCTTTTTCATATTAAAGTTTAAATGATAATTTAAAGTAAAGGTTAAAGTTCATTTATTATTTATTAAAAGTTAAATCTAAACTTAGTTTTATTTAATTTAATCAATAACTGAAATTAAATATAAAGTTTTTCTTATTTAATTGTATTCTCAAACTATATTTTTATTAAAATTATATTTATTCAAAATTATATTTACTCAAAATTATATTTATTCAAAATTATATTTATTATCGAAATTATAAAACTTTATTTAACGTTATCCTTTATTAAGGTCTCTTTCATTTAAACGTAATGTAATAGTTTTTATTAAAGTCTTTCATAAATACATCATTAATAAATTAATTCCACTTTTATTTATTTGAAATATAATACATATTAATTAAATCGGTTATAAATTAAGTTATTACCTTTTTCCAATAAACTTTATTTTCCTTTTATTTGCTTGAAATAAACTTTTAAATGACCGGGCATATGTTTGTTTATTTTACATCGTACGTCTTTTGACTAAACTCTCCACTGGACTGAGGAAGTACATTTTACGACCGGTAGATGGCGTAAGGTGCCTAGGTCGCGTTTTCAGCTTCTGCGTCTGTCAGAGTTACGTCACTCGGCGGATTGTTCCAGATGGGAGAAGAGAGGGCACGTGGATGTCGACAGAGTGTGTATATATACCGCGGTCATTTGAGTGAACTTCAGTTTCGTTGTTTCGTTTTCGTTTCGTCTTTCTGTGCCGTATGTTTTTACTTTGCCGGGTAGTTGGAAATATGAGAAGCTGCTCCGTTTTATTTATTCATGTGTGTAAGCTGTAGATCCCTGGGCGAAAGAAGTCGTCTCCATTGATTGGGAAGATGTGACATTTTTATTAAGTCCACGTCTGCAGGAAGTTGTTTTTCAGATGGCCGGTGAATCTTTATGGCAATTGACGTAACAGGTGCTTTACGGTAGAAATATGAGAAGTTAATTGTTTTGAAATGGTTCCATTTTTCAGCGGTTGGTATCATTAGATATAATTTTTGTCATTACGATATTTAGATATTTAATTGGTTTTACATTTTAATTATTTGAGATAACTTTAAGCTTTTTCGTGGTTTTTCTAAATATTTAATAAATTAAATTGAGATTAGAGTTAATATGAAAATGGCCGTTGTTCCAGTTTATCCTTTCACCTACAAACAAATGTAAATTTAAAAGATCATTTTGAATATTGAATTAGATAAAAGATATTTTTGTTAAGAAGAAATTGATGTTATATTTTATTGAAGATCTGCTTAATATGTAAACATATATCTATATTTTATTTTAAATAAATGTTTGTTTGTTTTTAAAACTTGTTATCTTTATTTCTGAATATTTAACTTTTTCTTACAGAGTAAATACAATTTAATATTTTTTCAGAACAATTTAATTAAAGATATATTTTTTGAGTTAGAGCCTAATTAAAACTTAACCAGCTTTCTTCCATCTGCGTGACGATCTTTAGATCGTGCTCTGCTAGTGTAAGTTAGTGTTAGACTTTGATACGTCAGTATCAAACTATCACATAGCACCGCACCTGTTAGGCTATATGCACCAAAAATTAATTAGATTCAGTTTATATCAAGGTCAAACTAAATCTAAAGTTTTGTGGAACTCCGTGCATTTGTTCTTGAGATAGAACAGTCAGAAATTTTTGTCGTATACAGACTCACAAAGTGACAGACACACCCACAGACAGATATTTCTTAAAAACCATGAAATCGTGTTAAAGACCTTCTAAAATATATAAATCCATCAAAAACGGAAAGTCAAAATTTTTCACGAATCTAATACTCTCTTCTTGTAAAGTTACAAAAGAAAGTAAAAATGTAAAATCGATTCTGCCCATAAGATCGATCTTTATATTCGATGTCAATCTTTAGATTCGATGTCGATCTTTAGATTCGATGTCGATCTTAGATTCGATGTCGATCTTTAGATTCGATGTCGATCTTTAGATTCAATTTCGATTTTTTTTTCTTTTTTTCTAGGCTAAATTAGTGTTGAATGCAGGTATTTTTCAGCGACTCCGGAAGAAGGCATCATGTTTTATAGCTCTGTAAGAGAGGGGGAATCGCAATTTGTGCATTAAAAAGCATAAAATCTCATAACTTCTGGGGGGGGGTAATCCCCTGCGGGCCACCCCATTAATTCGACACTAGGTTAAATCGTTATATTTTTGTTTAGAAGTCCAGTTATTTGAAGTACAGTAAAACCTCCATAACGGACACTCCCGAATAGCGGACACCTCTATTTAACGGCCAGTTTTCCGATCCCCACTCCCAAAACCTAAATTTTTGTATCTTTAACCTCTGAATAACGGATATTCCGAATAGCGGACACTATTTTCGGCGATAAAGAATGAAAAATATTTTTTTGACGAGGGAAAAAAAAGTAAAAATGCTTCTAAATTTATCAGGGCAATGTGTCACAAATGTTGTGATCACAAATAAATGTAGATCGGGGTCTAGGGAAAATCACTCCTCAACGTTCAGTGTTGAATTCAGGGGAGTGCCCGGGTGGGACATTTTCCAGAGCATTGAAATGTCCCCCCGGAAGGTTTAGAGATTTTGTGCTTTTAATGTTCAAAAAGTGCAAACCCTCTTTCCCGCCCGAAACTCTATAATGTCTAATTAATAATGTCACACTGTAAAACAAATTACATGTAATCGCAAGCAAAAGAAAACTTTTGCAACAGATTTTTTTCATAAGAATGTAATAAACAGTGGATGAAGGTGTGCACAATTTTATTTCAGTTTCATTTTTATATTGTTAAAAAAATAATTCTAATTTTTGATTAATCATATAATAGAAGTTATAGGACATATAAAAGTCAATTCATGACACATTAAACATTTCTTAGTGATTTTTGTATCTTTGTGTTTTTCCCAATAGCGGACACCTCCGAATAGCGGACAATTTCTGCGTTCCCGAAGTGTCCGTTATTTAGAGGTTTTACTGTATTAGTTTATTATGTTTTATTTTTCACGCTCGTCTCTTCTAATCCCCCCTTCCACGTCAGTTTTAACTTACAGGGCGGTTCGAAATATGCATACAGTTTTAAAAATGTCCAGTTCTCGGTCTATTTTATTTTAGATCCACATTTTAAATCCTTGACAAAAGATAAATAAAGGGTCGCCCTTCCGACCGTTTGGGATTTATCTGCGCCCCGCCGGGGGGTATATTTTTTTGTTTCTTCAAAAGAAACAAAAAAATTTTGAGGGGGGGGGGGGGGTCTTGCACCCTCCCCCAATATACACCTTAAAATTTCGCTCATTTAATTTTCTACAATTTTTAACTTAAAAGTTTAAGCTACATGGCACCGTCAGAGCTGTGGACCCTTCCCCCCCCCCCCTGTCGACCACTCACCTAATTTTGCTTATTTCTTCACTTCATTTCATTCTTTAAAAGGCTATAACTTTGCTTCTATAGGAGTTACAGTGATGAGAAAAATTCTAGTATAGCTAACCATTTCTCTCCGTTTTTTTTTTTTTTTTTTTTTTTTCTTGGTTTTCCCTATAGGACCTTTTTTGGGGGGGAGGGGGGGCAGAGGGGGGTTTTCTTCATACAATATACCTATTGAAAGCTTATGCTTCATACATTACAAATCTAGCAAAAGAAATTTTCTCCCATCATTTCAGGTCACGTTACGGACCCATAATGTGTTAAAATTTTAATTTTTCAAACTTCTTCAAAAAAAAAAAAAAAAAATTAAAGATACATATTAGCGAAACTGGGGTTCGAACCCGCAATCGTTTGATTGCACACGTAATCCCTAAGCTTATTGACCACCGAGTACTCAGCAGCGCTATTATTTCTTTAGATTGTCATCTTTTAATTCATAATATCTTTTGAATGGAATGTCCGATTTCAATAATTCAAAAAGTAATCTACAGATATTATAACAGGCATTAATACAAAATGATTTATTTGGATAAGGATTAAGGTATCGATAATATGGTCTAATTTTGGTTGATGTATTTATCGCGTTTTAAAATGTAAGAAAGTAGTTATAGTGAGTTAACTACAATAGCTGGACATATGGTATCGCACATTTTTTTTTTTTTTTTTATAGACATTAATATGTTTTTTAATATTATAGAACCTTTTTTTATTCATTTAAAAGTATTTCCTGGTGATTCAAAATTATATATCTTAACGATTCAAAAATACACACGTAATTGTTCAAGGTTTCACTTCTATCGGCACTCTCAGAGTGCCACTATTTTTTTTTTTTTTTTTTCATGTTCGTCCGTCCTACCGTTTAGTAATTCCTTATCCATTTTTAATACAGTATTTATTTTTAAGCTGTTGAATTAATGTACAAGTTCAAAAATAAATTGTAGTATTTGTTGTTGTGCTACATACATTCTGCTGCTGCGTTTATTATTTAAAATTTTTAAACTTTAATAAAGAAAATTCTTGTATTAAAATTTATTTATTATGAGTTTATTTTATTATCAGAAAAAAGAGAACATCGTCGTCTTGAACTTGGCTTCAGTGGACCTGTTACACCTCCTGAAATTCTTTCTTACCTTCCTTCAGCTACTTCAAATCACATTTGGCTTTCTTTGGTACTTTTTTTTTAAAACTCAATTATATTTTTATGCTATTTATTTATGATGTACTCATTTGGTTAGTGATTAAAATTTTACATCACCTTTTTACATCAATTTTTATCACCCATTTTTTCTGTCTATTTCAATTGACAGTGGCTCAGATAGATGGTAAAACTTCTTCTAGCTTTATCTGGATTAGTGTATCTGTCTTTAGGTTTATAAATTAGGATCAATAAATATCTAACATACATTCTGCATTCAGGGTATCCAACTAAGCCAGATAATTGCCAGTAGTCAGATATTATAATTACGGGTGCTCTACCTTAAGAACTAATGCACAGAATTTAATAAAAAATTATATTCAGGAAGTCTGTGATATAAATTGGTACTGATTAGTTTTGATGTAAATCATCCAACAGTTGGCTTTGCTGTGCTGCATTTTCCATTATCTCCGCCATAGCTATATGTAAGAAACTAACACACAAAATTTTCACAAACTTGAGATTCAGGTATACCTAGATAAACAATGTGAATTAGGTTTGATGTAAATAATCTAACATCTGGTGCTGCTATGTTATATTTTGCAGGATTTACATGATTTTAGCAATAGTCATATCTCAAGAACTAATTCATGAAATTTCATAATTTTAGAAACCTCATGGTGGGCATAGATTGTCATTTAATTTTGGCAATCTGTTAGTGAATTTTGAAGTATTAACATGCATGAGATAGAAGAAAATTTTGGATTTGCACATGAAATCTCTTCCCCCCTTCGAAATCATTTGAATATTTATTTACAAAAATTAAACTCTTTATTAAAAAATGCATATTATAATATTTAGTTTATTTAATTTGTAGGTCCTTACATTTTTTTTTTTAAGTCCTTGAAAGTCCTTAAAAGCCCTTGATTTTTATTTAAAGAAATGTCTACAAACCCTATATATATATATATATATATATATACACAGGGTGTCCGAAAAGTCTGGAAACGGCCGAATAACTCGAGAAATACATATGAGATTGAAAAACGTAAATATACGTGTTAAATATTTTTAAATAAGCTACTCTGTGATACCAAATTTGACCTTCGAAACCGACCCCCTGGGGGTCAGAGGGGGTCCAACTTTGAAATCTTAAATTATAGCCCCCATTTTTTATTGCAGATTCGGATTCTACGGACAAAAATACGTAACTTTTGTATTTGATGTTTATTTCAAATCTTCGTTTATCACGGTGTAATCGAGCATATTAAATCGATACATATTCCCACTTTTCCAACGGGATTTTCCCTAATCGAAACTGATTGGGCAGAATTTTTGATGTCAAATTCCCCGTCTTTTGTAGGAATAGTGTTTCCTGAAAATCACCCGTGGCGATTATTTCAATAGTGCTACACTGTTAAAAATTTGACCCATTTGCTGCAGTGTCACTCCACAGCTATTATAGAATATCTCTTTTGTGACCAATGAGAATGTTCCATAACACAGTAAAGTAATAGTTTTCTATAAAAGCGGTGGAGTGACGATGCAGCAAAAGGGTCAATTTTTTTACAGTGTACTTTACTGTGTTATGGAACATTCTCATTGGTCATGAAAGAGATATTCTATAAAAGCTGTGGAGTGACGCTACAGCAAATGGATCAAATTTTTAACTGTGTAGCACTACCGAAATAATCGGCACAGGTGATTTTCAGGAAACGTTATTATTGCAAAAAACATAAATGTCTCTGCAACATTCAAATAAATGTTTTGTAACCTTATACAGTTATCTAATAGCCTTCATATTAATGTTTAACATATTTACAAAAATGTAAATTATGTACATCCTCATTGCTAATAATTTATTGTAATAGTAAAACCATATTTCTGTAACACTGTAGCCATTACTGTGCAATTGCCATTACTAGCCAATCCATATACGTTTTTTTAAGTATTCAGTGTATTTGTCTGTATAATTTAATGAAATGTTTAAAGATAGTCATTAAAATTAAGAAAAGTACCAAAAAAAAAAACCACTAGCATTGTAATTTCTGAAATAGCGGAAATATTTTATCTTGAAGGAATGAAAGTTAGTAAAATTATGCAAACAAAATGCATTATATTTAATATGGAATTCTTGAAATATGAATTTTCCATAACTCTTTTATTATGATTAAGCAAATAAATTTTTAATTATGAATTGTTAATTATACATTGTGAACTAGTGTTGTGATTGTTTTTTTCCCCTTGACAGTAGTCACTTTTATTTTTTTTCCTTTTTACCATCGTATGTTAATTATCTTCTTTCTGTATATCATTGTAAAAGTAAGATGCCCACCTACCAAAGCTTGAAAATAATTTATACCATGCACTTTATTTTCAGGGCAAAGAAGATTTTGGATATATTTTTGAATTTCAATTTGAAGGAACGTTTTCTAGCGAACCATTGGAATTGGTTCCTATTAGAGCTCTAGAGATATTGACTACTGAAGTTATCCCTGTTTTATCCATGCAGTATAGGTAAATATGCTATGATAACTTACAATAAAATTAACTTTTTATTAATTATACAATGATGCAGAGTTGCCAAATCTCCAGCTGTTTGCATACCTCTATTAATATTTTTATTTTGCGAAGCAGAGAAATTCTGACAGTCTGCAATTCTTTGAAGAAAAATCCCATTTTCTCTGCAATTCTTTGAAAGAATTTATGTTTATCTGCAATTTTTTAAAGGAATTTGTAGGTTTTTGGAGTTTTGACGGAATTTGTAGATTTCCTACTATCAATTAAAGGAATTTGGTTTTTCTTATGTAATTATTTGACGAAATTTGCAGTTTTTCTGCAATCTTTTAATAGAATCACATTTTTTTTCTCTCAATCCTTTGAAAAAAAATTAACATTTTCTCCACAATCTTTTGGTGAAACTCGCATTTATTTCAGACTGATTTTGAATTTTTGGACAGATTGATTTTTCAATTTTTTGGAACTGAATGTCTTAGTTTTTTGGAAAATTCCAAACAGAATTTACCCTTGCAAGAAATGACCAATGAAGCAGGAAAGCATATCCATAGAAGAATCTCGTACCTATTTTGTGCACTTTTCTATATTAATTTTTTTTTTATTATTTTTAACAAAATTTGAGCTTGCACATATTTTCTAATTTTTTGTTCTTTACCCACTCTCACGCGTGTACCATGTGTAGAATCTTTCATTGAAATGCAGACTGACACTTTCAATATATTTTTATAACTATTTTGCAAAATATAGAGAGATTTAACAAGATTATATAATGTTTTAACTGCTTTGTAGCTTGTGTGTTTTCTTTAAAAGTCTGTTGTATTGAGTGATGCTATTTTTTTATAGTCCATGTGGAAATTTTATATTTATGGGTCTGGAAGATGGTTCTCTCAATTTATGTTGTTTGGAAGAAGCATTTATGCCATCTTCTGCCTATGATTTTGCTAAGTTTCAACTTCATGATCCTGAGAATGGTGCTATTGTACACATTAAAGTTTCACCTGAAGGAAGGTAAATGTTTTTAAAAATTAATTTCATTATTTATTTTGAAAATATTTTATTTTTAAGGACTTATTATGTGAGTTTGTAATTGTGTAAATATGCAGCACCTATAGTTGTCATTCAGTATATCCGTCCACCTGTTTGTCTACATACAACAGAGCAAAAACTACTCAACCCAATGGGAAAAATAGTTGCAAGCCCATTTTAACCCTCTAAGCGTTTGTCCCGTAATATTCCGTACACTAAGCTCCAGGTTAAACTGCAATATAAGTAATGTTTAAGGTATTATAATTCTATAAATTTATTGAATTTTCAAAGCATTGAAGAATGACTAAGACTCTCAAGGATTACATTTATATTCCTAAATAAGATTTTTTATGCAATATTGAAAGAATAACATTTTATTAGCATTTTAAATAAAATGCAGAGAAAACAACTTTACAATTTTACCCATTTGCAAGACGCTTGGAGGGTTAATAATGTTACAGTGTTTCAAACATAATAAAATTGATATGCATCTATGAAGTATATACTAAAATACACATTCTGTACAATCTGTGGTGCAAAAAATATTTGTTATTCATTTACAGGGCCACACAAAAGTGTTCCATTACATAATGATATAGGGGAAAACATTATTTGAGGCACATTTTAAACTATTTCATATTTTACGAAACTGATATACGTTGCCTAAGTTTACTACAAGTTACTTCCTTGGTAATAGAAAGCAGATAGTATTTATAGGGACACACAAAAGATTTGAGCTATTATTCTATATCCAAAGTACTGTATACTATTACACCAAGATCTGAATATTTTTATAACTTTGTTTAGTATATGAACACACCTCATTTGCTATGCTTGACATGCAATTTCTGACTTGTTTCTTATAAATTGGTTGTAGAGATCTAAATGGGTCAAAATTTCTGAGCCAAGTAGTTACTATATGTTCGGTATATTTTAGATTACTATATATTCGTAAGCCAAAGATAACAGAATAGTAAAATTAATGATTGCTTAGACTCTTAGACATTACATTCTAATATACACTCTTTAAAAAGTTAATGTAGTTCAGAATAAAAGAAAAGCTATTGTTAAAAACACAAACTTTTGAAGCTGTATAGTAAAAAAAAAAAAAAAAAAAAAAAGAAAAAAAAAATCTCTAATTTAACATATTATATTTCCAAAAATTTTATTAACTGAAATTTATTATCGCTATTACTGTTTTTATAAAACAAACTGCAATTATCATCTATCTTGTGCACAGTTAAGTTAATTATCAACCTGGCTCAAATATGTAGTATAACATGTAAGCTTGTTACTGGCATGACTTCAATCTGCTGAGATAATTAAACACAGGCTCAGACATGATGTAACTTCGGATGCCAATCTTTATGCTGGACATATTATATTTCTGTATTGATGCTGTCATTAGTCATTACATTTATCCTTATTTTTTATTCAGTCATGAACATTTAAAACTGTTCATATTTTATTGACTTGACTTGACTTGATTCTTTTTAATTTGTTATATTAGGCTGATTGGTCAGCTTAATTTTTTTTTTACTGGGCTGACTGGCCCATTTAGTTTTTATTGACCCATCCTATTGAAAAAATTACCTTAATTCTGCTAAGCTTTTGCAGACCTCTGATTGAAAAGTATGCATTTTTTAATTTAATGTAACTGCTCACAATTTTAATAAAAGTATTATTTTCTCTTTATTTGCTATACAATTTACTAGTTAACATTGTTATTTGAGTACTTTGAAAATATCCATACAAATTTTAATTATATTAAACTTGCAAAATTGTGGGCAGTCATGATTTTGGAGTGCTGCATTAGCATAATTTCTATTACACCCTGTTACTAAGCAAAGTGAACTTTTCATTCAGCACAAGTGGAATAATTACCTTTTATTTGCAGATAAAACTTTTACTGCTGTAAGTGTATAGAAACTAAATGACTACTAAAAGGTTTAAGATAAAATACTAACTTTATTTAATTTATTCAATGTAGAAAATGTATGTATATTGTATTCAAACTTGCAGTAAAATATTTCATATTACTTAGAAAACTTCAAATTTCAAAAGCACTGATTAAAAGGGATTAAGAGGGGCACTCAGTAGCTTTTTCAAAAACGAATGTGAAACTTTCAATGAAATAAAATGATAAATAAGTTATTCAATAAAGTAAGGTCGGACATTTAATAAGCTTATAAATACTTGATACTTAAATAACAGATGAAATTACTTGATGAAATTCATAAAATAGTCAGTGTAAGAAAATAAATAATTTATCATAATCACAGTCAAAAGAGATAACATATTACTGGAATTATGTGCTGTAAAATACATCATAAGCTGCTAAAGCTGAAAAGCGTTTTTTATAGAGTGTCTCTTGCACTAATTGTTCTTGTATTTTGTACAGAGACATGATTTGCTGCTCGCGGAAGTAGCTCCTCTGTTGCATGCCTAAAATTAATTGTTCGGTATAAAATATTAATTTTTCATTTGATACCTTTTCAACTGCTTCATTCTGCTAGTTGCCCTTCTTATCATCACTTTCATCAGATATATTGTTTGTCATCATTTCATAAATCTCATTTTCAGTCATGTGATTAGTGACAGGAATGTTTTCATTGGCTTCTAAACAATCTTCCATTGCTTCTTGACTAAGCAATTTAGCTTCTGGACAATTAAAGCCTTTGGCATATGCCAACAGATCAGCAATAATTTGCTTCTCTTTCGAAATCTTGAAGCCTTCAAACTCAGGCTCATTTTCGTCATCGAAAAATAATGCAGATGGCCACAAATTATACCATCCATGGATAAGTGTATCCTTATCCACAGCCTGCCATGCTTTAGCAGCACTCCACAAAGCATCTTTGATTGTGAAGCTTCTCTGGAATTTTTTTATCCCAATTCCTTTGTTGCACTCTGGGAGCATTTTTTTTAAGAAGTCATTTTTGTAAGTTTTTAAAGATCTCAGAATCTCATGGTTGAATAAGTGATGTACAATTTGGAGGCAAAAACTCCGCAAACACATTATCCATTTATAAGAATTCTGCTTCAGGATGGGCCTTTTTTTCCTGATCTTTTAAAGAAATTTGCCTTTTATCGTGATTTTTGTAACGAAAATTGCTGTTTTTCGCGATTTTTTGTTCAAATTTGCCATTTTTTGTGATTCTTTTGTCAAAATTTGCCCTTTTATTGCAATTTTTTGGACTATATTTGTTATTTTTTTTTGCAATTTTTTGGGGGAAATCTACCTTTTTTGGGGATTTTGTGACGAAATTATCCATTTTCCTGCGAATCTTTTGACAAAATTTGTTGAAAATTAGTCGCTATTCCTTGATTTTTAACAAATTTTGGTCGTTTTTCAAGGATCTTTTGACGAAATCTGCCGTTTTTCGGAATTTTTTGACAAACTTTGCTGTTTTTTTGTGATCTGTTAAAGAAATTTGCCTTTAATCGCGATTTTTTGAAGAAAGTTGCCGTTTTTTGCTATCTTTTGTTGAAATTTGCCGGTTTTTGCGAATCTTTTGTCAAAATTTGCTGTTTTATTGCAATTTTTTGGACTATATTTATTATTTTTTCACGATCTTTTTGGGAAATCTGTCTTTTTGGGGGATTTTGTGATAAAATTGCCCATTTTCTCGCGAATCTTTTGACAAAATTTGCCGAAAATTAGTCGCTATTTTGTGATTTTTAACGAAATTTGCCATTAATTACGCGTCCCAAAGGATGCATAAGAACTACTTTTTCGTCCCGTCGCTGATTTTTTGCACAATTTACGTGCTAAAAAGTGTCCGCGGCATCGCTAATAAAAAAAAGTTACCGATTTACATTCTGGTTTTCGGAGCGCTCTGGATACCGGGACGCTGGATAATGAATCCTATACTGTATTTGACAAAACCTGTTTATCTTGAATCTCACAAGAGCTGAATAAAATTTTGAGATAAACAGGTTTCGAGGTACACAGGTTTTATAAAAATAGACTAAGAAAATTTCTTTACGCTAAATACAAAAGACTGAAGATTTAAAATGGCAAGTTTTAATTATATTCCTTGCAAAAATTAGTCCTTTAGTACTATTTGATATAAAGCTTTTTTAGGTGGAATGATTTTTTTGCAGTTTTGAAGCAGCAAGGAAGTCAGTCATCCTGATCAATATTGTCCTGGGAATCATGTAAAAAAATAAAAATTCTCCAATGGCTTTTTCTGTTTCTTTTGATGTAACAACTTTTTTTACATCAATGTTATTCTCATTATCATTTTCCTCTTCGTCATCAGAAATTCCTAGAGCGTTTTCTAAAGTTTCTGAATCAGTTAGTAATGACATGTTCTGCTTGTTACCAGTGATTCCTCACCTCAATGTTTACAATATCTTTAAGTGAACTATAAATATTTAGTTTATTGCTGATAATCATCCATTCCTTTGAGGTTTGATCAGTTTCCTCGACCAATTGTTCCTTGATTTCTCTTAGCTGTTGTTCTTCGACACTGCATGATTGCTCAAATCTGGCCTTTTTAACCACTTAACCGGTGATGGGTATGGGGAAACAATGCTTTTACCCCCGACTTATCTCGGGGCAGATGGTGAAGTGGTTAAAACAATTCTCTTAAGTTTTTCCATGACACATCTCCAAGCATAATCTATCATTCTCATAGCATTTAAAACAGTTACGCTTAGAAAAATTTCACCATCTTCAATCACATTGAAGAGTTTTCAAATGAGGTCTTTTCTATATTTAATTTTTAAACTTTGAATACTCCATTGATATAAAGTAAATTATATTTGGGGAGGTGGGGGGGGGGGAGTAGAAATTTTACTGTAACGTTCTTTGTTGAAGGAAGATTCTTATGAGAGCTTGAGTTATCGCTGAAGAGAAGAATTTTTCTATTTTTTAAGCCGACCAATTTGTCAACTTTCTTTAACTACTCAAAAAAAAAAAAAAAATCGCTAGTAAATAAAAATTTTAAAATCCATAAAAGATTAAAAAGAATGAGTGATCACAATAAATGACGCCGATACTGATAACAGTAGAATGATGCGTCTATTTGCATTTTAAGAACAAGTTCTCTTTCGGGAGATAAATTAAAATAGACTGCCTACATCTTCTTCCTTTAACTCCCGAAAGCCATCATCGAATCCATCTTAATTCACATGTATTACCTGACCAACCTCTGCAATGTGGAAAAGGGCATATCACCAAAATGAGAACTGGCAAGTTACAAACGTTTATTGTTGCTATAGTGGGAATGTTTGTTACAGATAAAAATGATCGGATCTTGAACTAAAAAGTAGTGTTCCGTCTGAAAATTCGAGCTAGACAGGTTTGAATAAATAAACTTTTCAGCCAAAAATTGAACCGACTTCAAAAACTACTGCAAAGTGAAAAGTTACATGTAATTTTCAATAGCCACACATACAAGTATCTACGAGTTTTTTTACAATTTAATATTTAGTTAAAAAATTTAACTTTATTCTTTTACGATTTGCATTGGATACTTAATTTTAACTATGTAATTAGCTTGGCTGGCACCGACTCCAAAAAATCAAATTAATGTACATAAACATAATAATACGCATGGTAAATACTACGCTCTTAATTTAATTTCTTATTACTATTATCTAAAAAAATTATTTTTCACTTTGCAGTAGTTTTTGAAGTTGGTTCAATTTTTGGCTGAAAAGTTTATTTTTCTCTTTTTAGTTAAAAGTTAATGATTTTTTGTAGTCAGTTAATAAAAATTATAATACGGAAAAAATATTATATATTATACACGTAATTCAGGAGGAGTTCGAACCCACACTCTCTTTCGAGAACCAGAGCTTAAACCTTGCGCCTTAGAGCACACGGCCATGTGACTGCACTCCACTCAGCGAGCTTATTCAACATCCATGTTACTTTTAATTTGCAAGAAATTCCTAATTTTATTAGTTTTCGCCTAGTTACTAGAAAAATACTGAACCAATTTCGATGAAATAGAAGTGGTACCAATTCGAGTAACCTCTTTAATTTAACACAAAAACCAAATTAATCGGTTAGATAGTTTCGATTTAATCAATGAACATACATAAAAAATATATATATATACACATGCGTCAAATCGATAACCTTCTCCTTCTTTTTTGAAGTTGGTTAATAAAAATTACAATACGGAATTTTTTTTTTGTAAATTGTACATGGATGTAAATAATGTCAGGAGTGGGCTTAAACACTAGCTCTCTTTCGATAACCAGAGCTTAAATTGGGTGCGTTAGACCACTCGGCCATCCTGACTGCACTCCATACTTCGAGTTTATTCCACGTGCATGTTACATTTAATTTGCAAGAAATCACTAATTTTATTAGTTTTTGCCCAATTACTAAAAAAGTATTGAACCAATTTCGACGAAATGGAAAAAGTACCAATTCGAGATTAACCTTTTTCATTTAATACAAAAACCAAATTATTCGTTTGGATAGTTTCAGAGTAATCGGTGAACATACATAGAAAGAAAAATACATACGCATCGAATTAATAACCTCCTTCTCCTTTTTTAAAGTCATAATAAGGAAAAGATTATTGTACACATGTATGTCAGGAGTGGGGTTTGAACCCACGATTTCACCCGAGAACTAAATTTTAAACCTTAGACCGTTCGACCATCCTAACTGTATTCCGTTCTGCAAACTTATACAACATCTGTGTTACTTTTAATTTGCCAGAAATCACTAATTTTATTATTTTTTGCCTAATTACTAAAAAATCTTAACCAATATCGATGAAATGGAAGTGGTACCAATTTGAGAGTAACATCTTTCATTTAACAAAATTATTAGCTTAATCAGTTGGATAGTTTCGTTGTAATCGGTGAACATGCATAAAAAAAAACTACATATGCGTCGAATTGATGATATCCTCCTCTCCTTCTTTTAAGTCTGTTAAAAAAATTTAAAAAAAACGCTACATATTATACACATATGTCAGGAGTGAGGTTCGAACCCACGCTCTCTTTCGAGAACCTAAGCTTAAATCAGCCGCCTTAGTCCGCTAGGCTATCCTGACTGCAAGCTTTTCAGCGAGCTTATTCAAGGTCATGTTACTTTTTGCAAGTCTATTATTTTAGTATTCTTTCACTGATAAAGTATTGAATTGATAAAAGATCTCTGATACTTTGTGCTGACGGTTAAATACAAAATATTCTTAATAGCCAAATTAGTATTTAATTTGTAAAATATATATGTAAAAATTATAATACGGAAAAGGTTATTGTATACATATATGCCAGGAGTGGGATTTGAACCCACTCTCTCTCTTTCGAGATTTGGAGATTAAATCTGGAGCCTTAAACCGCTTGGCCATTTCGTCTGCATTCCATTCCGCAAACTTATTCAACACTTTTAATTAGCGAAAAATCACTAATTATATTAGTTTTTGCTTAATTACTAAAAAAGTACTGAACCAATTTCTATGAAATGGAAGTGGTACCAATTCGAGAGCAAGATCTTTCATTTAACACCAAAACCAAATTAATCGGTTGGATAGTTTTGGAGAAATCTGTGAATATGCATTAAAAAAAAAAAAAAAAAAAAAAAAAAAAACATACATGTTGAATTGATAACCTCCTCTCCTTTTTTGAAGTCGGTTAAAAATAATTTGCAATAAGTTTGGAAAATACATTGAATTTGGAATGAAAATGCAGGGAAACTTGAAATTTTCAACATTGGCAGGTTTTCTAGATAGACATGTTTGGCTGTATATATATGTATATATATATAGATATACAAATTCCAAATAAACTTTTTTGAAAAAAAGTTCGGAATTTTCTGTAGTGTGCTAAAAGTTTGAATTTGTATTGCTTTTATAAGTGGCTCAAAATTGTTGATGAACTTTGAAAACTATGGAAAGAAAGTAGAGCCTGTCAAATTTCAACAAAAGAAAATATTTTAGAAGAAACTGTTTCATTGATTTTATAATTGGCTAAAAAATTAGTTACAATAAAAAATGCACCTTATATTGGAAATGTAACTCTCAAACAAATGATATTAATATGTAAGTTAATAAAATACTATTTTCATAAAACTCAGTTTTAGAAATTATTTAAATTAAACTTTAATCGTAATGTAAGCAGTTAAATATTATAAAGATCTGTTATTTTGATAAAGTTATCAACTAAGGTTCTTATGCTTGGTATTTCAAAATGAAAATCACCAAAACTTATTCCACTTGAAAATTATTTGATTTTTTTTCTCCTACAGTTTTATTATTACTGGTGGATGTGATGGGAATATACTGTTATTCAAGTTTTCAATGTTTGAATATCAGGAAATTGAAGATTATGGAGAAAAACCTATTTTCAGTGACGTATGTATTTATTTGGATTTTTTTTTTTTCTTTTTTAATCTATTTAAGAAATCATCTACCTTTGATGTAATTGCAGTTATTTTCATTTGTTTTAATATCTTATTTATTAACTAGGAAATTTTATGCAGATCATCTGCACTGAAAATAGCACACCTCAGTCATATTTCCATGGCTATGTTCTGGGTTTTCAGAGATTTGTATAAAACCAAAAACTTTCTGCATACATAAATATTGGGTCAAAAACTTTCTGCAAATTAATGTTTAATAAAATTACATGTTACATTATTTTGAACATGGATGAAATTCGGGTTTTTATGCAATTCATGGACAAAATTCGGGTTTTTTATGCAATTCATGGACAAAATTTGCATTTTATACACAATTCATAGATGAGATTCCTGTTTTGTTCACGATTCATGGATGAGATTCCTTTCCTTTACACAATTCATGGACGAAATTCACATTTTTTATACTATTTTTGGACAAAAATTGCATTTTAAAAATATTCATGGACGGATTTCGTGTTTTTTTGCAATCATTTGTCGAAATAAGAGATTTTTACTCATCTCTTTGTTGAAATGTGTGTTTTTTATGCGATTCTTTGTCGAAATGTATGGGGGGGGGGGGTACATGATTTTTTGACGAAATTTGTGTTTTTCTATGACCTTTCGACAATATTTTGAGCTTTTTCCATGGCACTTTGACTAAATTTTTGTTTTTTCTGTGATAATTTGATGAAATAGAAGATTTTTTTTTTCTACAAACGATTGATGAAATTGATTTTTTACAACAACCGTTTGTGTTGGCATCAAAAGTCTCAAATTTTCAGAAAATTCAAAAATTGATCCTGCTTTTAATGTGCGCTAACACTAAATAATTCGTACATAAAAGTGGAGAGAAAGTTTTTAATTTTTTGGTACTAAAAAAAAAAAAGTTAAGTAAAATTTGTTTCTTTCCTAAAATTTTCTGCATAGTCCATAAAATTTGCTGTGCATGGCTTGCGTGCGTGTGTCTATATTATACAACTCTGGTTGTTCACTTCATATTGTGAATTCATACAGTTTCTCCTTCTGGATAAGTATGATCAGAATGTTCTGTGGCTTACTTAAGTCTCTCAGCTTCATTTCAAATGGAACACCTCTCAATCCTTTCATTCATAGTTTCAGCAGCACATGCTTGTCTTCTGTGTAAATTATAAAGTTCGTGCTTTAAACTCATTTTTGTGAGGAGGGGGGGAGGAAATTAAAGGATTAGTGAAAAGTTGGTGATTTTTATACATCAAAATGTCCCCTCCTCTAATCAAAGCATGAACTGTCGCATCACAACCTGCATTACATCAAGAAAGTCGTCATATCAAAATTCTGTAATTGTAAGTAGCTTATTTTTTATGAGAAATAAGCAGAATATTTCACATCACAATAAAAAATGAAGCTGGCTAAAATTAGATTTTGCAAATTTGTTTTTAAACAAACCACTCATTGCCATCGTCAAAGAGAAATAGCCACTACATACCTTAGCATTTTATAATACCAAATTATTGTAATCATAAGTAAATCATTTTTTTGGAATAAACAAAATATTTGACACAAATAGACATAAATATAGACCAAATATTTCATTCAACAACAAATAACAAAGCTGGTTAAAGTTAGTTCTAACAGGCTTTGTCAGCAAAAGATAAATGATTGTTTTTTTGGCCACACACCTCAATATTATAGATAGATAGATTATTTTAAACAGCTGTAAAATTTTTATTTAGGTTGCTGAAGCAGAAGATATTCCTGCCGAAATGCTGTCACTAGAAGAAGATATAAAACATAAGATGAATGAGAAATATTCCAAAATGAAGGAAAGCAGGATAACTGCTCTTGAAAGACTGAAAGACGAGTATTCAACATTAAAAAATGAAGAGTATAGTGAATACCTAAATTTATGTAAATCATCCCTCAAGATGTTAAAAGACATTCCAGAAGAGTTGAAAATAAATCCTGAAGTATATAAATTTCTTTTTTTGGTTTTAGAAAAATTCTATTCCATATTAAGGATTTAGAGGATCTTCATTGTTTATAGATGCTATATATGTTGAGGAATTGTATGTTTAAATTAAGACTTTGAAAGGTTTTTCTTTCTTTTTAACTTTTTAAAAATTTGTATGAGCTTGTCATTGTTCTTTCTTCAGTATGTAAAATCTTTGGTGGTATTTACTAAAGCTGACATTAAGTAAAATAGCAGAATCACATAATCTTGAAATTACTACATTTCATCTTGTTCCATAGATGAAAGGCCTAAAAATTATATCTTTGTAGCTCCAGATTGAAAGAGAAAAACTGAAATAACAGTTAATTTATGTTATTCATTACAAAAATTTATTACTGTATATAGTCCTGTATAAGTCAAGGAATTTTAAACAGAATTTAGGAGTTGAAAAAAAAAAGGGGGGGGGGTCTACTTGTACATGAGTTAGTAAAAAAATAAATTTTTCACAGATAATTGGCGATGGCAAGTCTTTTAAGTAATCACATATGAATCTAGATTGAGGAGAGAGGCAAAAAAATATCAACATTAATGTCCCTGTAACTGTTCTGTACCTTTTCACTTTTGGGATAGAATTTCCTTCAAAACAGGGTCATTTTTTAAACATTTTAATCCTTTTTTTTAAAAAAAGAGTTCAATATAAGAACGCTTCTAGATATCACTTCTAAAAGTCCAAAGAAATACTGTATTTGAGTAGTCAAAGAAACTGTTTACTCTTGTAAATAAAGCTTGAATAGATTTTTGAAAGAATTTTATTATTATTATTATTATTATTAAATTGATGTGAATAGGTTTGAAAATAGTTTAAGCTTCTATGGTTTTATATAATTATGCAGTTTTAAAACACTGAATAAAAAAAAAGAAAAAAAAAAAAGTCTTATTAGAAATGTAGAAAAGACATTTTTACTAATTTAAGGAAAAATTATCATTTTTTTATCCCCTATTGTAAATTATTTTTTAATGTACTACCAGAAATGGTTCAACTTATACATAAAAATTCAATTTTTTTTTTTTTTTTCAAAATTTTGTGTAAGAATTGGGGGGAGACGTCGACTTATGCACGAGTATGTATATAGTAATTTATTTTCACCAAATGAATGAAAATCACATTGTGTGTGCTATGCAGCACCATGATTGACAGCATGTTTGTGTGTTACTGATCTTAAATGACATTGCTTGGATGGCAAATTTTGTTTATTCCAAATGATTGATGAAAAGTAAACAAATGCTAAATAAAGAAGAAATAAATTTTTTTAAAATTATTGATACCCCAAGAAGCTATTTGTTGTGTTGCAAGTTGATTTGCACAACAGTGTTTTCTATGGCATCCCTTTTCGTTATTCCCGATTAGTTTAGTCCTCTAAATGTTTAGAAGGTAATATTCCATTCACTAAGCTCCAGGTTTCACCGCAATATAAGCAATATTTGCGATAATATAATCTTATAGATTTAATGAATTTTCAATACATTTTAGAATGATTAATGCTCTCAAGGATTACGTTCATATTTTTAATTATATATATTTATACATATATATATATATTTATAATGTTGAAAGTATAACATTTTCTGAGCATTTAAAACAAAATGTGGAGAAAACAACATTACAATTTTACCCATTTGAAAGAGGCTCAGAGAGTTAAACCAAGTTGTTGCCAGCTCATTTTGAACATACAATAAACAATCATAGGTTGAAGTCCTTTTGGCATGTGCCAGAAGAAAAAAGGTAACTTTTCAATTCCTTATTATTTTTTTTTAATTTAGCCTTTTTTACTCAAGGACACAAAATTAAAATTAGTAGAACTCGATTATAAATGATTCAATGAAAAATTTCTGCAATACTGAATATGAATAAGGATTTTGCCAAATTAATTAGCTAAATCCAATTTGGTTTCATTTTGGGATGATTTATGCTTTGTTGCCAAATTTGGCAATATCTTGATGCACCCACTTTTTTAAAACAACAAGATGGATGAAGCTAATTAATTAACTTTGTTGAGTTCTTGGTATTTTGTGTACACATGCTCAGTCATATCCAAATCCATTGAAAAAATAACATGTTATCGCATGAGCAAAATCAGATTGTTTAAAAATGTCAGCAGACCTAGGAATTCAAACTGCTATATCCCCCACCATTTTTTATAAAAAAGAAACAAAAAAGCACCTGCATCCTTGTTTCAAGTTTAAACACTTAAACAAAAAGTTTTCTATTTTTTATACCACTTTTAAATTTTTAAATATTTTTAAATCGTTACCATTTTGAAACAAAATGGCATTTTAATGAGCTGCTTTCAGTTTACTAAAAAATGTTTGTTGAATACATAAAATGATATAGGATCATGTAAAGAATTAGCTACATGGTCATCTATGGATGATAATTTCTGAAAATGTGATTTAAATTGTTTTAAGAGTGTTTTTGTTTGAATTAAACCTTAGCAAAATACTGGCGTGTAATAAAGGTACTAGGTAAATTACAGGACTGAAAAAAAGTATTGAAGTATTTTCCATCTATTAGAATAAATTGTTGAAAGAGAAATTTCAACCTGTGAAGAGTTTTCTTTCTAAACTAAATTATTCCATTATTTATTATATATATCAACTGACAGATCAAATACAGGGCTGTTCAGAAATATTGGAATGCATATTTAGCTATGGACAGTTCATTTTATTTCCCTAAATAATAAAGTTTTATTAACGAATTCAGGAAGTGTTAGAAAGTGTTTTATATTTTGTGCTTAAAGCATAATTTTTCTTACTTGTTTAAAATAAAGACTAAACAAAATGTGCTTTGGAATTCTTGTTTAAGGTCAAACTCTTTAGAAAAATGTACTTTTCAGTTTTTAATTTATTTGTACAGTTTTTTTTTTTTTTTTTTTTTTTTTTTTTTTTTTTATGTCTGTTATTTTTAAACAAGATGGCAGATGAAGTTGTCCAACAAACTCAATCAAAGTATTGGTGTGTACTATGCATACAATAAATCTCATTCAAATTGGTTTATAAATATGAGAGTTCTGACAAATATATATACAGTGATACATATGTATATATAAAGTCAACATTTGAGTGGAGGATGGTTTTGAGGTCTATGACTCATGATCAGTGAAAATATGCCAAAATTATTCAGAAATGCTTTCCTTCAGACAACTGCAATAGATAGCTTTTTACTTTTTGTAATGAAAGCAACTACATAAAAATGTATGTCTTTGTAATATTTATTTACTTATTTCTGTGTCCAGTCCAGCAATCTTAAATCTGGGGAAATTCTGCAGAAAAATGTAAGTTTGATTTTGATTTTAACTATGAATTTCTTAATTCTCCAAAATAGAAAGATCAGTTTGACGACCTTCACAAAGTCGATCTCAAAATAATATATACTGTGTATACTCATGCTTAAGTTGAAAAATTTTGGAGAGAAAAAAAAAATTCTATACCTATGGTAATACAGAATTTATGTAAGCATATTACATTTGGGTGAAAGTTTTCCGTCTTTTAAAAATTCCCTGGGACGGAAAGATCTCCGAGGACGGAAGCGGATCGCGAAAGATGCTCTTTTCGTCAAATAATCGCGAAAAAACCCTGCCACTATTTTTGTCAAAAGATTGCAGAAAAAACGTGATTTTCGTGGAATGATCGCAGAAAAAAGCGATTCTTCTGTCAAATGATTTCTAAATAAGATGCATTGTTCATAAAAATGCTGCGGAAATAACGCAATTCCTGTCGAAAAATCACAAAAATCATGTCATTTCCGAAGAAATAGTGCGAAAAACACACCAATTCCGTCAAAGAAATGCCAGAAAGACTCGTTTTTTCTCAAAAGCTTGCGAAAAATGCGATTCCTGTTAAAGGAACACGAAAAAGACGCGATTTCCATCAAAAGATCGTGAAAAAGATGTCTCGGTCAAAGAATACAAAATAGACGCGATCTTTATCAAAGAATCACAAAAAACCTACGATTTTTATCTAATGATTGCAGAGAAAAGCAATTTTTATGAAATGATCTCAAATTTTAACAAATAATCGTAGAAAAGACGTGAATTTTACCAAAAGATAGAGAAAAAGACTCAATTTTTTGTCAAAAGATCGCGAAAGAGATTCGATTTCTTTCAAAGGAATGTGAAACAAACGCGATTTTTGTCAAAGATTAGCGAAACAGATGCGATTTCTGTCAAATTATCACAAAACAGACGCAATCTCAGTCAAAAGATCGCAAAACAGTCGCGATTTTTGGTAAAAAATTGCAAAACAGACACGATTTCTTTCAAAAAATCGTGAATTTTGCCAGAGGATCGCGAAAAAGGCACATTTTTGTCAAATGAGCGCTAAAAACCCACGATTTTCATCAAATGATTGCATAGAAGACATGATTTCTGTTAAAGGTTCGCGAATTTTGCCAAAAGATCGTATAAAATGCGTAAATTTCAACAAAAAATAGTAAATTTCGGCCAAAGATCGTTGAAAAGTCTCAAATTTTGGCTAAATATCGGAAAAAACAGGGTCGTAGAAAAAACGCAAGTATGTATGTGTTTATTCAATGAGGACGAGGTGGGGAGGAATAAAATATTTTCAGTCTTGACAATACTTCAAACTTGCACCCATGATATTACATATCATAAAACTTTGGTGAAATTTTTATGTGGATGGGGAGAAATATTGGGAGTAAAAACATTTTCTGTACACCTCTGTACATTTATCTTAACAACATATTTAATGGGAATTTTTTCAAGTCTATCAAAACAAAACAATAAAATAATGAATGATGATGAATAATAATAAAATTAAAGTGATAACACAGAGCAAAGAAATAAAAGCAATACAGTTAGTAATGAATATCAAGGCTGATGTAATTCTTTTTATTACGTTCATTTATTGATTTATCTTATTTTATCTTCAAATATTTAATTTTATGCTTTTTTCAGGAACTGAGTTCTTCGCAACTTGTAGTTGAAATATTTTCCAAATGGACTAACAAGTTACAGAAAGAAATTGATGTTCTTTATCAAAAAGACTTAATCAAGTTAACATTGCAGTTTGAGAAATATTTTAAATTGTATGTATTAATTATTTTTATAGTTTCCTATGTTTTTAAATATAAATGATTTCAATAAAGAAAAAAATAAGAATCCATCATTTATAATTACTTCCATTTTTTTAGCTACTTTATTAAGTTGTTTGAAAAATTGTTTCAACATAAAATTCATTGCTTTTTCTGTTTGTTTTATAAATTTTTAATGTGGTTGACAATGAAATTGAAATGCAGAATTTTCTTCAGCTTTTTCTTAGGAAATGGAAAGAAACTCTTAGAAAAATAATTTGCTGTTTGTTTCATCTATGCAATTTTGGTTTATGTTTTAAAATATTAAGAAAAAACACAGTTTCACCTTTTTTTACTGTCTACATTTTCATAACTTTTAAAAAATAAATTATTAACAAATACAGTCGAGTCTGTGAAATCTCCTCACTTAGAGACTAAGTGTTTATACATCAGCCCTTGGTTTACATTTTCTTTTTTTAAGCCTGGTTAAAAATTTGAAACAACTCTACAAAATTACATTTATAATGAAAAAAGAATAATACAACATTAGTTTAATATAGTTAATAACTAAGTTAATTTAAGAGAATATTAAATTATACACTATACAAATATTTCACTTTTTTAACCATTGACCCAACACATTGTCATAAACAGTTCTTGGACTTAAGCTGAATTTGTTTTTGCAAGAAAATTCCCTTATGATCCAGCCTCGATTTTTGAATCAATTGCACTTTTTGAAGAATAGAAAGTATTACATGAATCATGATTAATTTTCAGAAAATCTTACCAGTCAAGGATTTATTTTTTCAGCCAGCAAAATGCAACATACAATTCAAAATTCACATGCCAAAATTTAACTGTCTGCAAAAAAAGTTAATTAACTACAATATATTACTACAATGTATTTTTTTTTTTTTTTACCCCTCTATAAAATTAAATACTACAGAGGAAAGTTTAATATAGGATAGAATTTAGTATCATGTTTACATTGCAATACTTTGGAAAGCTTCAAAATATAACTAATTAGTTTTTAGCATATCTCTGTAGCTTGCACTTTTCAAAAACTGCCTGAAAATTTATTCGCTCTGTCAGAAAATTTACTCATCCTAGGTGAGTTAAGTGGTGTATTTCCTCACCCATAGATATAAATAAGATGCTGTTCTAGCTTGACTAATGTTGTTTGCAGATATTCTTATCATTATTTTTAATTTAGAAGTTTAAACCTGCATCTAAAAAATATTAGACTACAGTGTGAAATCCTCACACAGACCCACTTGCTATATTCATGTGTCTTGTTTTAGCGCAATAGCAGTATCAGCTTTTATTTAAAAAATTCTATGCACTTTATTATTAGAATTTTGCAATAAAAAATAATTATTCTTTCTAGCTTTAAAGAAAGGATTGAGCAAGAGGTAATGACTGTAAAAGATGATGAAGAGAATATTTTTCTATCGAACTTTCGTAGTTGTGTACTTCCTTCAGTTTTACAAGGTATTGAACTTGATTCCTATCCATGCCTGATTAAACCTAAAGAAAAGGATTCTATACATGGTAATATATATATTTTTTATTATTACAATTTTTTTTAAATGTTGTTTCTAAATAATAAATTAACTGAAATAATAAAACAGTGATATTTTTAATGTTATGTTTTATTTATTATTAGATATTATTTATTATTAGATTAGATTATTTATTATTAGATTATCATGTCATATGATTTTCACTGCCATTAATTCAAATCCATTTGACTATTAATTCACAATTTTTTTTTTCCAACTGTTTCTTTAATCCATGAAAAATGCTTTGCATACATATTTATAAAAAAAAAAATGTGGGCAATAAGTTTGCTTTAGAATACAATATAATATCATTTACCACTTCATCAACAGCAGATATAAGGAAATGGGGCTTTTGCCTTTGACTTATATCTGGGCAAATATTAAAATAGTTTTTAATGCTCATTTTATCTCTTAGTCTGTCACGTTTAAATATAGAGATTTATGCTAAAACTGTATAATTAAAAAAAAAAAAAAAAAAAAAAAAAATAGATTTTTGAAAATATTTCTCTGTGAATTATTGAAATAAGTTATATTTAAAGATTCCATTAACAAATGTGCAATATCACTATTCTTACAAAAACCGCTTCAAAATAGCTCAAGAACAATTACATTCAGGTCAGACATAATCTTGCCGAAATGCATTAAGCACGAGACTACTTGGACATGACATAACTGACCCAGATTGATATAGATCTTTGTATTGGGCACAGGGCTCGAAATGTACCGGAGCAAACCGGAACGATGTTCCGGTTCGTGAAATTATGTAAAATATCGTTCTGGTTCGTGAAATTGTGCTAAATATCGTTCCGGTTCGTGAAATTATGCTAAATATCGTCCAAAAAATGGCTCTTACGCGTCCCACAGAACGTGTAATTTCGTCAAAAAGTTGCGAAAAAAAGTCAAATTTCACAAAAAATCGCGAAATAACGACTAATTTCCGGTAAAATTCGTGAAAAAATGGTTAATTTCGTCCAAAAATCGCAATAAAATGGCAGGTTTTATCAAAAGATTTCTGGAAAATCGCAATAAAATGGAAAATTCTGTCAAAATATTTGCGAAAAACGGCTAATTTTGCCAAAAATTCGCGAAAAAAAAACGCAAAATTTGTCAAAACATCCCAAAAAGACGGCAGATTTCGTCAAAAGATGGCGAAAAAATGGAAATTTCGTCAGACACACACAAAGAAAAATTTTAATGCCAGAAGTGAATTTTTCTGTTCTAAAAACTAATTTTCCTGCTTCAAAATTGTGTTTTTACTGCTCAAAAAGTGGATTTTTACAGCTTCACAATCAAGGCGTGTGAAAAGAAAATTGCACCCGGGGCTTAGAATTTGAGGCCTCTCCCTCTCCCAACTTTTTCTTGTGACAGCTCAAAAATGTCGTTTGTGGTATGAATTTGGCCCCCCTAAATTTCCGTGCCCGGGGCGACCTCCTCCTTCTCTCTCCCCTCCCCCCTGTTCACAATCATCTTTTGATTGTCCAAAACTTTCTAAATGTGAATCCTGAAAGCACCCGTTTATGAAACAAAAAGAACCCTGTATTCAACAAAAGTATTCTTTTTTTTTATATCTTTTTCAATAAATCAGGCTCGCCCTTTAACAATCTCTTAACAAAATCGGCCGTTTTTTTGCAATCTTTTATCAAAAATTGCCGTTTTTTCGCGAACTTTTAACAATAATAGTCTTTTCTGCGATTTCACGAAATTTGTCGTTTTTTAGAGAATTTGCCAGTTTTTTGCGAGCTTTTTACAACATCTGCTGCTTTTTGCGATCTTTTAACAAAATCGACCGTTTTTTCGCGATCTTTTAGCAAAATTTATCATTTTGCTAAAATCATTTCTTTCTTTTTGTTCAATTTTTCGGCGAAATTTGTTTGTTTTTTTTTTCTCGATTTTTTGACGCATTTTCTGCTTTTTTACGATTTTTGAACCGCTAGATTCTAGGTTAAACTCTATAAAAGTGCCCTGAAAAATGTAAAAACTGCTCTTTTCAGAACAATAGCGCCTTGCCCATTTTAAAATCTGGGGGAAACTCTGGAACAAGTAGCAAAAATGATTGCAAAACAGATGAAGCTACTCCACCAGCCAAAAAGCAGAAATTGAATCTAGAAGAAAATGTACCAAGTGAAAACGTTGAATTGCCTGACTTTTTGAGAGAAGAAAAACTAAAACTATTGAAAGATAATAATGCTTGGTTAATTGTAGACAAGGGTGGATTAGGTTGTTTAATCTGCAGAAAAGTAAAAGATTTAGGAGTACATAGTGATAGAAATTTAAGACTTTCGTAAGTATGGCAAAATTGTTCTATCATGCCAAGTGGTAAGGCAGGCTCCGTACAATCCAGTTTGAAAAAAAAAGAATACGAACACAAAAACATTGATGCACATAAAAAAGATGCAGAAATTTTGGAAAAATCAGCTAAAAAAGAAATTGATAACCACATTGAAAATATGAACAAACCGCAATTTTCGAATAGAGAAAAGCTTTTTAGGACTGTGTATAAAATTGTGAAACAACAAAGACCATTTGTCGATCTTCCAGTTGACTTTGATTTGCAGAGATTAAATGGAATATCAATGGGAAATATTTTGCACTCTGATAAAACATGTGCAGAAATTGCACTACATATTGCGTGTGAAATTAATTTAATCTTATCTTTTTGTTTATATTCAGCACTTCTGTTCCTTTCAATGAACTTACATCTAATCTTAAACTTTAGTTACTAAATAAATATGACATCCACACACATATTTAAACTTTTTTATTTTAATCTTTTGTTATAACGGAGATGGAATTGTTTACATGCCGTATGTTGTTATCGGCAAAGTAAAAAAAACAACCTTTTTAAACTTAAATCGCTGAATAAAGGTGAGTCTTCATATCCAGACTTTTAAAATTTAATTTTTTGATATAATGGAGATGGAAGCAGGCGAAATTTTGGCCTTACTGAAGACACGGACCGTTTACATTCCGCATGCTGTTTTCCGGCAAAAGGAAAAAAAATCGGCGTTTTTTGTATCGCAAACATATTATTTTACATGTATATAGCATATTCTGTTCAATGTAACCTTTCAAAATTGATTTTGTCAAGTTAAAAATAAATTTAACTATACTTTGAAAAAAAAATTATCAAATTTTTTTTTGAAAAATAGCGTTCCGGTTCGTGAAATTTTCCATTGTAATTTTGAAATAGCGTTCCGGTTCGTGAAATTTTCCATTTCGAGCCCTGATTGGGCATATATTACATTTAGTAGTATTACATTAATTCCTTGGGGGTTTTTTTGGGGGGGGGGGGGTGGTGATTTAATATGATAAATAATCATCTGATCTATATTGTTAAAAGCTTATTTTAAAGATATTTAAGTTATAAATTTGTTGCAGTATAAATTATAGATTGTCTATTAATACTCTTATGAAAGTAAAAGAATAAAAAACATGTCATGTGTGAAATATCTCGTAACTTAACTCTTTCTTAATTTATAGTCACTCCTTAAAACTGTTATTTACACCCTCTTCCTTTATATACTTTAAAGCTATTTTAATTTTCTTTCAAAAGTTTCTTTTCCTGCTCAAAAAAGCAGTTCTTAAGCTTTCAAATTTTATGTTCATGCTGATTGATTACTACAATATTAATCAAACTTTTTTTTTTTTTTTTTTTTTTCCTGCTTGTCTAAATATGTGATGCAGTTTTGTTGGTATTTATAGTTGTTTAAATTAATGTGATTTTGATGTTTTTTAACTAAAGATATTCATAACTTTGCTTAAAAAAAAAAAAAAAAAAAAAACATGCATTATTCTTTAAATAATTTCAGGAAAAAGGAAAACAAAAAAAATTTGGAATGAAAAAATAAAGTTAGAAAATCAACTAGCTACTACACATAAAGCAATAATTGAATATCCTAGTGATACTCCTATATCGGAGCTTATTTCAAGATATAATAGGAGAAAACAGGAAGAGATCAAACGATTACAAGAAGTAATTTTCTTTTGTTCAACATCTTAATTTAAATAGTAATTCATTTTTATGTTTTTGTTAGTCAATTTGAAAAAAAGTTTTTTAATTAATGCAGCTATACAAATGATTTTTAATATCTGGTACTTCAAGTTGTTTTGTAAGCTTAATTTTTGTTTCTATATACATAAAATTATTGTTTTTTATAAACGGCCTGTACTTTTTGTTTCACAATTTTCATAAGTGCCAAAATAGTTAAGCATAATTTCACAATGAGAAAAAGAAGCATCTGTAAACAATCTTCTGAGCAAAAACTTAAATCCTTAGCTGTAGTTGGCATATACTAGGTTTAAAGAATTTCTTTCCAAATCTTAGAATTTTTTTAAAATCTAAATGAGGATATATATCTTATTCTTTCTCTTTTATCTTGTATTTTCATAAGGTCACAAAAATTTATGTTTAAGAATTTCAAACAATTCAAAATTCAAAAAAGAATTAATTGGTTATGATAAATAAAAATGTATTTCAATTATCAATGTACTATAAGTAATTATACTTCTGCTCTGAAATTCATTTGTCTAAATCAGGAGTTCCCAAACTGCAGTACACGTTCCTCTGGAGGTATGATGTGGACCTACTGGGGTTATGTGAAAGTAATATTGGTAATGGCGAAAATCACAAAAATGTTTGGAAATATCAGAAAAATGTTAGAAATGACAATGTAATTTGTATTGATTTGTTATATCATCTTGATAAGAAGATTGCTAATAATAATTTTAAAAGAGCATGTTTGTGTTTTCTAGTTGAATAATGGGAGAAGGAGGGGAGCATGTTTATGAGAAATGAGGGTACTCTGAAATAAAAAGTTTCAAAAAGGGGTGCATGAAACAGAAAAGGTTGGAAAGTGATGATCTAAATAATAACATTAAATTAGAAGAATTTAAAAAAAAAAAAAACTATTTAATTTTTAATATTCAAAGTAATTGTAAAAATTAGAAGATATTTTCTTAAATTATATTTTATATAATCTTACTATAACCATACTTTTAGCTTGAATGTAATACTTATGAGTTTAAAATGTCTGTTTTTTAGCATATTGTTGAATATGAAATTCTTGAAAATATAGCCATTGATGATAAAAAATATAATGAAATTCTTCAAGAAATCAAAGCCTCCCAGTTTAAATTTAAAGGAAATGCTGATCATTCTGCTTCTGAATATTGTTGTTCATTTTCAGAAAAGAAAGCTGAGACTGCTCTCTACTTTAAAAAGGTAAGTACTGTATTGATGTTACTAAAATCTGAATTTTAGAAAAATTATTAATTTATCAGATGTTTCAATTAGATATTATCAACTGTTGAACTAATATGTTTCCACAGGACTTGATTAATATAGTTTTGTACCTAGTGCATTATCTGGTTTTAAAATTCTTTAAATTGGTTACTGGGTTCTTTTTTGGACTTTATAATTTTTTTTAAGGTTTTGTATAAGAGGAAAAAACAGAATCTGTATAGTCTTGCTTTGTTGTCCATTTGTCAATACCATTTTTTTCAGGAACAGCCGAGGATAACAAGTTGAAATTAATATCAGATTAAAAGGTTCGTGGGCTATTGTTGTGTAAAAATTTTAAGCTTCTAAACTATTCTAACGAGCTTCTAAAACGATTGGAGAATAACATAATAAATCAACATAGATTTATAAATTATTTTCAGATTTTTTTCCTTTACATGTGCCATAAGACCTTCCTTTGTGCCAAATATTAGGTTCTATTTCAACCAAAAGTATCCTACAGGTTTTGAAAATAAAATGTATAGTTTACTTTTGATTGATTTAAAACTTTGAGCAGGATCTTATAGCACATCTAAATAAGAAAAGGAAAAGGCTAAAAATGATTAATTTATTAATCTATATTAATTTATCATGGAACTAACTTATGAATATCATAAATTAAATATCAATCATGTAATATATATAAATCAAAATAATAATAATTGGGAATACTTATCTCTCTATTCTAAAAAAAAGAAACTAATGCTGTCATTGTTTTTGACAATGAATTTTTTGTGACTGGAAGTCTTTCTTCATTAATATTAAAAGAACCATTGCATACAAAAATATGAAAATTGGTGGTGTTATAGAGAAATATTTGATAAATATGATGGTGCAGACAATTTTAAAATGAAATAATTATTTTAAGAGGTATTTGATATTAAAGTTGCTCAAGATCATTCTATAAAAAAGTTTTATAATAACATAGGAATTTATTCATTTTTATCATATCATTCATTTTATTCATAGTTATTCATTTAGATCATTTTATACATTAGAATTTCCCGGTGTGCAGACTGCATTTATTTTTTTATGTGTCTCATTTTATGAGGATTTATTCACATTTTAAATTAAAATTTTCACCATTTTGAGAGATACTTTTTACATATTTTAGAAAAGAAAATAATTTTAAATTATTGGCAGCTATTAAAAAAATACAAAGAATAAAAATTTCTTTAAATTAAAAATTTATTGACATGAGACTATTATAAATAGAAAGAACCTTCAAATTATAATTAAATATTACATATATACATTTGAATGCTCATATAAACTGTTACAAAACTTTCATGCTTTATCACTTTCATCCTCATTGGAGGTCTCGTGACCTCCCTGCGTGGACCGCATGGAGCCACTCGGCTCTGGAACGGGAAACTCACTGTTTTATCACTTTCATCCTCCTACTCATCTAATATCAAGATGGTTCTTTTTCCTTTGGTTTCTCCTTTTTTACCTCAGTTTTTTAAGTTTTATTCTATCATTTGCAAAATTTTTTCGTTTTACGGTTTAGTCTTTCTTGTTTATTTTTTCACCCTTTTTTTCTTCTAGTTTGAGTTCTAGTTTGTTGGAGTGTAAGGCAAGGATGGAGGTTTTCGTTCGTCATTTGTCAGATTTCTAGATAGCCCTAGAATCAATTTTGACTGAAGTTGCCTTCATATCATACAGTGAGGTTGTAAAAACACACTTGATATCTTTGTCCAAACCTTGAAAATTCGTAGAAATTTAAACAGGAACCTAGAAGTCAACATAGTTGAAGTTTATCGGAACTAGAACTTTCAAACTTGGCATTAACAGCTTCTCTGTACACCTGTTACCTTTCTCAGGCTCAGTCTTCTAATTTCCTAGAGGCAAGTCTATATCAGGATTTTGTTGTTGGTCAGGCACTGTTTGAGGCTTGGCCAAAGAGTTTTTTCCACTTCTATGGGCCTTGCATCACCAAAAAAATCTAAAAAAACATCCTAAACCTTTTTAGCCTTTTAACAAACGGCTTACTTAATCAAATGATATCCTTGAATGTACATCTATATTAGGGATGCACAACCTGTGGCCCGCGGGCCATTTTTGGCCCGCGATGGGTTAACGTGTGGCCCACAAACTTCGTCAATTTACAACTGGAAAAAATTGCAATTTTTGTGCATAGGTCGCAGAAAAAATTCATAAATTTCGTTAAATTACCGTGAGAAAATATATAGCTTTGTCAGTCACATAAGAATCGCAAATTTCGTAGATTGAACACAGAAAAATCGCAAATGTTATTGATCAAGTGCGGAAAAAAAGCAACTATGTCGGCGAGGCTCAGAAAAAATCGTGAATTTCGCCCATGTGGTTCGGAAAAAATGACAAATTTCGCTAATCGCGCACAAAAAAACTGTGAGTTTTGTCGATTAGACACGGAAAAATCATAATTTTTAATGATCGGACGCAAAAAAAATGAACATTTCGTTGATAGGGTAAGAAAAAATCGCCAGTACGAAATGTGGTGATGTACAAAAAATCTACTGTACGAAATGTGTGACGTACGAAAAATCATTGGCTGCGGGAAAAATCGCATGTTTTCTTGGTTTATCGCATGAGAAATGCGTGAATTTCGTTGATCCTGCATGAAAAAATCGCAAATTTCGTTGATAAGGCACGGATAAATTCCGAATTTTGCGATGATGCTCAGAAAAATTGAAAACTTTGCATATCGGCTACGAAGCAATCGTGAGTTTTACCATTTATCAAGAGGAAAAAATCGTGAATTATATATTGTTGCATACAAAAATGCAGATTTCGTCACTTTGTTAAAAATTGCGAATTTATTTGTTTGGGCATGGAAAATGCGTATTTCGTCAATTCAAGATGGAAAAAACGTAAAATTCGACGATTGGACATAGAAAAAACGCAAAAATCGATGATCGGACATGGGAGAAAAGTAAATTTCGACGACCGGACACGGAAAAATCGCGAATTTCCTCGATTAGCTTTATAAAAATCTCGAATTTCGGCGATCGACTTCGTAGAAATCACGAATTTTCTCGATTAACTTCTTAAAAATCGCAAAATTTTTCCGATCATGCTGCGAAAAATTGCAAATTTCATCGATCATGCTCGGAAAATTCACGAATTTCGTCGATCAGCCTCGGAAAAATCGTGAATTTGCATCGATCATGTTAGGAAAAGTCGTGAATTTTGTTGATCACGCGAGGAAAAATTGCGAATTTCGCGATCAGGCTCGGAAAAATCGTGAATTTCATCGATCAGTCTCGTAAAAATTACGAATTTCGTCGATCAGGCTGGGAAAAATCGTGAATTTCGTCGATAATGCTTGAAAAAATAGTGTATTTTGTCGATCATGGGGAGAAAAATCGCAAAGTTTGTTGATCATGTGATTATAAATCACGAATTTCGTCAATCAGATTTGTAAAATTCGTGAATTTCGTCGATTGGCTTTATAAAAATTGCAAATTTTGTTAATCAGGCATAAAAAAAAAATCTCAAATTTCTTCAATCAGGTGCAGAAAAATCACAAATTTTATCGAGCATGTGAGGAAATTTCACAAATTTCATTGATCGGCTCTGTAAGAAACATGAATTTCGTCCATCGATTTCGTAAAAAGTGCAAATTTGGTCGATCAAGCATGAAAAAATTGCAAATTTTATTGATCAGGCATGGAAAAATCTTGTTGATCAACTGCTTCTCTCTCTTTCATTCATAAAGTTCACATTTTTTTCGGCTGTCTCTGTTATATATATAACCATAAAAACTGCTGATATATCCTTACCAATTAAATTGGAATCTTTTGACTGGGTAAGCGAACTTAAAGGGGTACTCTCCTCCTCCCTACTCCCCTCTGAAACATATTTTTTATCCGATTATAAGCCACATATCACCTTGAAATTGAATTACCTCTGTGTTATTGATGTGGCCCTTGACCACCCAGACATATTTGTAAGTGGCCCTTCTCTCGAAAAGGTTGTGCACCCCTAATCTATATAATAAATGTCTAAGTCATGTGACTGTCATCAACAGTTCCAATCTGACCGCTTCACTTTTTATGTACCAGGCGACTATTTTAGTACTTTAATATTAGCCAGGCACAGGTGATAAGTCACCAAATATGGTTCTGTTGTGTCATTTCATCTGCATTATAGTAATCCAAGTCATGTTACTGTCAATGTCATAAACAACTATGAGCTGATTCTATCACTTTTCATATGCAAGGTTTCCCTTTTTAAAAAATCAATTTTTTTTTTTTTTTTTTTTTTTATAAAACTCTAAAAATTGACATGATCACAAAGAATTCTCTCTATTTTTATGTTAGCCAGGTGAAATTTTCGCCAGTAGTAATTTTTAACTTGCCAGTTAGCATTTGTTTTTCATTTTTCATATGGTAAAATAAAACAATGCTTTGAAGTTGAAATTAAGTATCAAAATTTGTGGCATTATTTAATGTTTTTGTTTTCATTAAAAAAGAAAGCATGATGCGAATGATGCAAGTTTTAAATGTTTCATTTTTAAATGAAAGCACAATCATATTTTTAAATGAAATTAGTGAACAGATTATAATTTTAATGAAATACATAAAAAAATGATGGGAACAATGTTTGACGATTTATCACCTGCGTCTTGGTACTTAAAAAAATGAATTCCTGATTTCTCTATCTAAATATTTTGTTTTGGCTAAATATTGAGTAAGTAAATTGAATTATGGATAAATTGCTTAGCATGCATTTAATGGAGACCAAACTGGTCACTAAGGGTGGCTAGTTTTTACATAATTAATTCGTATGAAGGTCATTCTCATGCTTAATATATTTAAATAACATTTTTTAAACAAAAAACAAAAGGATTCTCTTTTATTTAAATGTTATTCTAAATGTCTTTATTAAGTTATACTTAAAAGTAGAAGTTGTGTTACATTTTTAAAAAATATTTTTGAACAGATTTTTTGAACTTGATTTGGTTGAATATTCAGGGCTGAATAGGCTACCAAAGAGATATAGAATATTCAATGCATCCCATATTTGATTAAATGGAATGTTTAGCTAATTAATAAGAAATCAGATGCCAGCTTTTTTGTTAAGTCTTTTAAGAGAGAAAGTTTGAATTGCTGCTACTAGATGTAAAAATATCAGAAAAAAATGTATTACTAAAGAAGTAATTTTATTATATTTAGATTGTTTTTATATAAAAAAAAAATATCATTACTTTTTTTATGAAATTTACTTTCAGATACATAGATTTCAGAATAATTTTACTTCTCTTTTTCTTACTGCTTTGAAATATAAAAAACAGGATAGTGAAATTATTGTGACTGATCTAGATATGCAAGACAATACAATAAAAGATTCATCACAGGTAAATAATTGTTTTCCCATCTTACATTAAAAAATATTTATAATACCTCAACTAGTATGCGAGTTGTTTAATTAAGATCAACTTTAAATAAATATTTGATTAAATAGATCACAAAGTTAAATTAGGCTATGATTAAGAGTTAAATTTAATTAATTTTTAATTTATATCATTAGTACTAATAACCTTATTGAAATAATTGTTATTGTTTTCTTATGTTAAAATGTTAACAGAATCCTATTATATTTTTTACTCTTCTAATAAAGCAAATATGGGTATAATACTGATTGTTTGCAAATTAATTTGCTCTTAATATATATATATTTATATATATATGTACACAAACTGATTCTACAAGAATGTAGTGAAATCTAAGACATATCATAAAAAGTTCTATACATGTGTTCAAATTATTACCTTGGTGATTATTGACATGTTTTCTATACATTGATTTATAAAAATAGCTTTAAATTTTCTAGAAATTTTTAAACATCTAAACTGAGCTCACTACACTCACACTAGCACATAAATTTTAGGGAATCAGTTTTATATAGATACAGTAAGTAATATTTAGGAGATGCATTTTTTATAAAAATCACGTTTCTAAAAAAAAAAAAAAAAACACATTGAAAATTTTTATTTCTTAAAAACAAAAACTGTTGGAAATATCTACCTCTCTAAAGTTTTTAAAACTGTCCAGATTTTTATTTTATACTTTCCTTAATCTCAGTATAAAATATCTTTTTTGTAGTAATGTCCTTAAGCTGAAATTTTTATTTGTCAATTTAAACAAAAACAGTCACAAGTACAATTCAAAGGATTTTTGAAACCGCTTTGGAAGTTAATTTTAGAATCTTTCAATTCAAAATATAAAGAATAGTGATATTTGCCTATTATTTAAATATAGTAGGATATACCAATTGAGAAATATATATAAAAGTGTGTTTTTTATTTGGGGAAAAAAATCCATGTAAATTCATGAAAGTAGTTATTAAAATCAAATGAGAATTAAAAATTTTCTTATAATTACTGGCTGTAGTATTTTAATTTAGTATCTATATATTTAGAGTTTCTAAATTTTATATACATATATTTTCTTTTTGCTTGTTTATTTCAGATTGTAAATTCTCATATTTATTATAAAAAGGAAAAGAACTTTGAAGTTCCCAAAGATGGCTTTCAGGTAACTGGCATTTGTATTTAAATTTGAAGCCAGAAAATTTTAGGATTTAAATATACTAGACTCCCTCAAATTTGCACATAATCCCCGACGTAAACAGTGAAACTTTCATTTAAAATGTACAGAGAATATTTAATTTTTAAAAAAATCTTATACTAGCTGACTTGCTCTGCATTGTCTGAGCACATGTTGAATGTCTCTTAAACGAACCTCAAATTTTTATGACTTTATATCTTTAATTCCATTTTGTCTGAATTTATATTTTTAAATGAGAAAATACTGAATTGAAAGTTTTTTTTTTTCTTGCATTTATTTTCTACATAATTTCAGGGTTGCCACGCCACCTGGAAAACCGGGAAAACACAGGGAATTTTAAATCTCCTCCCAAAACAGGGAAATTCCAGGGAATTAAAAAAAAAATCCTAAAAAATTTGGAAAACACAGGGAATTTGGTAATGGCAAATTATAACATTTCTAATTAGCCTTCATACACGCATATATTTTTTCGCACTCGACATGGAATAAATGCGTTGCAGTACAGGGAAAATACAGGGAATTTTTTTTCAAGATTAGAGTGGCAACCCTGAATTTGATTTTTGAGTCTTTGCATATCGAAAGCAAGCGAAACCCCGGTGAGGTCACTCAGATTTTTACTCATTTCATTGAAATTTTCATACATTTTATTTATTTAATTTTTTAATCTTCTGACCAAATGTTTCAAGAGTTTTGTGTTTGTTTGATGTAAATCTCATCTATTGGGAAACTTTAAAAAAATTGTGTGTGTCTGTACGTTGATTCCTTTCTCATAACAATCTTCTGTGATTGACAGCTACCCGAAAATGTCAATAACAATGTCAATTAAAAAAAAATTGACATTGTTTTCTTAAAGTTCCAATGCTTTTCTAGGAAAAGAGGAAACACTGATCGATTGCTTTCTATCGCAGTAACAAGGTAATTATATTTTCTTATGGAAGAAAGTGACTTCAAAAAGGTACAGCATTCTGAGCATGAGCAGAGTTCATCATGACAAATAGATATAATTATCACGAACATTATTTTCATATGAGAAACTACTATTATTTGTGCACAAAGATTAAATAATTTACAAACTTCCAGCTAATTCATGTCTACCGAAAACAGAAGAAAATATTCTCTTTGTGTTATGTAATTAAATAATAAATAAATAAATGATCCCATTAAAAAATATCTTCTGCTAACGAAAAGCTAACTAAAAACAATAGATCGTCGCCGAAAATTTCATAGACATAAATCTGTAATTATCACAACTTTTCATTTACAATGGCAATGAAATACTAAAATAAATAAACAAGCATTCAGTTTTCCCTGTAATTTTGATCAAAAAGAATTAAAATGACTTGAAAAGGAATAAGTACACAGTTTTAAGTGGAGAAAAGTTCTTTCAATCTTTTCTAAACAAGAATAAATAAAATTTTCCGGCTTCTGCCTGGGAGCCTGGGTCTGCCTGAGCTTGAAGACTAGAATAAAATTAAAGCCTGAGCTCAGGCTCAGGCTATGCCTATTTCATCTCTAGTGCATTTCATCCAAAAATCTGAAAAACATATGAATTCTGTCAAAATCACGAAAAACATTCAAACTTTATCAAAAGATTACAAAAAAAAAAAAAAAAAAAAAAAACTCTCCATGTTCATCAAAGGATTGCAAAAAACATTGTTTGTCTAAAAATCGCAAAAAAAAAAAAAAAAAAAAAATGCTAATTTTGACAAAAACAAACAAAACATGGTAAAAAAGATGTGAATTTCCTCAAAAAAAATTGAGAAAAAAATCCCCCAAAATGGCTTTTGTCAATGGCACTTCCATCACTGAATAAGAAAATTAGTTCTAAACATTACAGAGAGAATAATATTCTGTAAACTTTTATTTATTTTTAAAGCATAATTAATTACATAGCAACAAAGAGTGTTACCCATTAAATGTCTGCTTCGTTTTTAATTGAAAAATTTTGACTCCAATTATGGGGTGCATACTTGCTTATGCAACATATTAATTCCTATCAAAGCTGTTTTTTTTTGTGACTTCCTTATCAAAGATAATACAGTAGAATCCCTCAAATTCGCACAGCTTGGGACCAGAGGTTGTGCGGATTTTAGAATTTTGAGAATTTCTGGTCATTGCTTTTTTTACATTTTTTAAACAGTAATTTGAGTGCAATTAATAGTGCAGTGGACTAAAATGAATGCTTACAATATAATAAAATATTAAAATAAGTAATAAACTAAAATAATAAAAATTTAGATAATTTTTAAAATGATTAAAGTACTAATAGCAAAGGTCAAATTAATAATCAATAGTGTAGGATTAAATATTCATTATAAAGATTAAATGTATTTCTCCAAAATTATTCAACAAAACTTGCCTGATAAAAGTACATTACTAATTCACATCAAAATCATAAAATAAGGATTTTTTTTTTTTTTTTTTAAAGTTTAGCCAGGCTTAATAACTAAAAAATCTTGATTAATGCATAAGTATATTTGGTAAAAAGATTGTGATTACCAGTAATATCAGCAATATTTTGAATTTTTTCCAAAAAAAAAACTATTATTCCTTTATGGAAAAAAAAAAAAAAACATGAATAGAGTATTATTGAGAAAATTAAAAATTAAAAAATATATGAAACTGATACAAAACTAAAAAAAATCAAATTTTGTCCCAATGTTCGATCTGAAAGTTTCATTGTTTACATCCAAAAAATATGTGCGGATTTTAGAGAGTTGCAGATTTCTGGTTTGCGGATTTGAGGAAGTCTACTGTAAAATGAAAAAGAATTGAACTTTTAACTAAGAGAAAATTTTATACGATATCCTTGTTTATAGAAAAACAAAATAATAATGACAGAAAAAATGAAAATTTTTCCTGAACATTTGTAGCTTATGAAGCTAACGATGCGTTAGTTTGTCTAATGTGATTTTATCATATATTGCCAAATCACAAAAATATATAGATGACCTTTAGTGTTTTACACCAAGATGTATGAGTATCTTATAGGAATATAGACAAGAAAACAATCTGAACAGTTTGGTTCCAAATGTTTTACAAATTAGAGATTTTTTGCAGATTACAGATCATCTATATTTAATATTTCTTTACCTTTATTTTGTTCATATTTTTAGCAAGTTTGTTATTATCATCAATAGTTTGTATTAAAACTTGTGGTCTATGTTTTTATATTGTATCTTGTAGTTTTCTATACATAGCCTTATTTAACTGCTAAACCAAAAGATCTTGCTTTTGTAAATTTAAATATCCTTTTTCAAATATTATAAATGAATACAATATATAAATAATAAATATTAATTTATTGATATGTATAATTATCAATATTCATTAAGGAATTAAATTGCTTGGATTTTGTATAAACTGTTTTACCTTAAATTTCATAAATTTTAATTATTTCTAGATAGGAGGTTTTATATATAGTACTAAATCTATAGTTCAAACATCCAAAGTTTAGACTTTCTAGCAGCAGTACTCAAAAAAAAAAGGGGGGGGGGAATTGTTGAAAAAAACAAACAAAAAAAATATCTAGACCAAAGATTCTTTTTTGCTAAATCTTAACTCATATTTTTGTGCTGAAGAAAAGAAAAATTTCTTGATGATAAACCTAAATTAATAAAGCAATGCACATTAACTGAAATGTCTTAAATATATGTTTTTATTTTGCTATGATTTATTCAATGAAAATATCTATTTATTTAATATTAATAGTTGTTGTATGCAATTTTTGTATATGAGTGTCATATTTTGCCTTTTTAAGCAGTGAAATTTTTTCTTCTTTTTATTGGGAAAGCAATATTTTTGATGACCCAAATGTTAGGTAACATTTGTTAATTTTCAAAATTTAAATAATTTTACTTTAATTTAATATTTAATCCCTAATTTAATTATCAAAACTTTATGTTAAAAATAATTTTATTAAATTTTTCTTAAAAGATCGTCAATATAAATTTAAATAAATTAAATATCTTAACTCCAATATTTACTTAATTAGCACTTTTAACCATAATTTATAATAATAATTTTCAAATATTTTACTAACGATCTTTTTTATCAATATTTTTAAATATCTCTAACCGCTGATCTTGGTCAATGCTTGTCTTTGGCGCACATTTGATTTTGGCCAATCAGCGTAGCGCATTTTTACCGCTCTTCGGAATGACACTCGAAAGAGAAGGACGCTATCTCTCTCTCTTGGACATTGGATTTGATAGTGAACAGACGTGCAGGCTTCGCTGGGATGCTGTATTTTTATACCGGCATTCCAGTGGAGTCCTCATTGTCTTGTTACATTCGTAATCTTTGTAAATATTCCTTCCTTTTAGTGTAAGGTATTATGATAAACATATTCTTTCGTTTTTTATGTCGCTCTACACTCAACACTTGAAAAAAATAGTATAGTGGCTTTGGCATACCGCCACTCAAGGTGTATGGTGAAGTACAGCTAAAATCTCACTGTGTGTTGGCAGATTGTGCTTTAATACATCCAAAAGAAGATTAAATCTCCAGGACCATCTGATATTTACGAGACACAATTACTCAGCAAATTATGTTGCAGACTCCCATTTTCAAGGCAATATATACGATGTCAACGTTCAACATACATCGGATACTTGCGCCGATCTACATGTCCCTTTGAGGTAATCTTTGCATTCAAACGGTAAGAGTAATCTGAAACTTATCTCTCCCATGTTTTGATGGTACTGTCATGATGAGAATCTGTCCATCCTCTAAATACTTTCCATGAAAAAAAACTGTACAAACGAGCACGACAATTCTCCATGGTTTGAGAACTCTCTACATTAGTTGGTCACATAGACTGTGGACATGAGTAGCTCCACCTTTTTTATGTAAATGTTAATACCTTACAGCTTCTTAATATTCTGATAATTAATGATGTCTTGAAAAAAAGGAAGAATGAAAAATCTATTATTTGTAAATTGGTGCACTAATTATTACAACGTCCTCCCTTTCCCCTCCTTGATTTTATTATGAAATTAAATAAAATATTTCATCTATATATGAGTTGTTATTATTTGGATTTGAGATTAAAATCTTTTTGTACATGATTCTGTATTTGAGCAACAATCGTTTCAGTCATTAACAGGATAGAAATATTTTATGTGAAAATATAATGTTCATGATCCAGGAGATATCAAGTCTGCAAATATATATAAACTCATGAGTTCCGGTTCAGGTGAGTGATTTGTTTCCATTAATTATCCACCATGTTTCTTCCCCCTTCTACACGCACTTTGTACTACTACTATCTTAAATAGAACTTTAAAATTATAACTTAATTATCCTTTTTCTATAACCCATTTTTTAACCCCTTTAAACCAATTAATATTTAATCTTATTTTCCTTTTATTTTTTTTATAACCTAACACCAAAGTTTAAAAAAAAGTGAAATTCGGACATTAAAATCTTGAGGATTCAAAACTTTAGACTTCATACTGTATTGTCTAAGTAACCATCTTTGATCTGAAAGGTCTTGGGTTCGATGCTCAACATCATCAAAGACAGATCGAGTGCAAGCAATGTATGCGCTTGTTAAATAAAAAGAGTTTGAAATTCCTGTGGTCGGTCTTAGCAGTTACTATGGTTATTGATCAGTGGAGAAACCTTTCCCTCCCTTTCAGAGACATATCAAAATTGAGGAAGTGACAATGTTTGGTGCAGCCAGCTGTTGGCGGCTTTTCCCGAACATCTTCTTCTGCAGAAGTCTGACTTTCAACCCCTGGGTGCAATCCAATGGAAGCTCCAGCACCACTTCTTGCTCTTTGGGCACACGTCAACAACAGCAGCCATCTTTGATTAATACAAATGCTTTTTAAGAGTAAATTTTTAAAAAAGGATTTTCTTTTAGTTATTTACTATATAAATTATTAAATTAATAAATACTTTTTATAGAATACTAATATTTTAAATGGTAAAAAATATTGGTTTTATTAGTGTATGATGGAAAAAATTGTCACCTGAAAAAATTGTCACCTGAAAAATTATTTTTAAAAAATTGAATTTCTTTGCTTACATTTATTCATACAGTGCACATTACAAGAGTTTGTGAATTACTGGTTTGTGGATTAGCAGTACCGTACTGTATTTTGTCAATAAATACTAATGTGAAATTAGCATGATTTGCATTTATTTTATTTTTATTTTATTGTGGTATAAAGAAAAGGATACAAAAGTAAATATTGTATTCTGTGTTAACTAAATGTTATAAAGTTAATTTCAGCACTAAAATAATTAAAAAAATTAATTGTAGTTTTTAATTAAATTGTTTGTGAATTTTTATACTCTACATATTTAAAGTTGCGGCAACAGTTTCCTCGTACCAGGAGCTATAGATTTGAGTACCCATAGTCTGGCTACAATAATACCATCATTTAACATTATTGATGCATTGATGGTGTGCAATAAGGGGTTTTATACCAGGCACCAATTGAGTTTATTAAGTATATATTATTAGTAGTAAAGCTTTAAAAATATATGATAAGCTATTTTAAGCATGTTATTATTTATTTATTTATCCATGCATGCATTAACTTTAATGTAGCAAAATTTTGTTCTTAATTTTTGACTTATTAATTAAATTTTTCTTTTTTAAAATAGATTCTGTGGGGAGAATCATTGAATTTTAATAATATGTCATTTGGAGAAAATGTAAAGTAAGTTATATATTTTTTATATGAATTAACACATGATTAAAGCAAAATTTCTTTTTTACACTGTCATTGTAAAATTATATTAACTTTTGTTATGCATTTCCTAGTGATGATGACATGTTAGAATTGGAAAAAGAAAAAATAAAGTTCCAAGAAAACATTCATCGTTATTTTATGTTGGTTTTGATGACTGCAAAACCTAAAGTGGATTGTGAAAAAAAGTTCTTTGATACAAGGTAAAAAATTTAAATATTTTAAATTGGTAGAATTTACTATTCTTGATTAATGACTTGTATTTAATTTACTCTTCTGATTCTTGATAACAACTGCAGCTATAACATTTCATTGCAAATTTCTAGAATTTTCTTATTTTGTGGAAATAAATGAAATTTTGAAGGAATTCTGCAGCTGTGTTTAATGTAATTTTCAATTGAATGCTTTTTTAAAATGACATATTTTTCACATTTGAAAGCATATCTTCCATTAAAGATTTAATTTTTAATTTCAGTGCTGAAGAATAAAAACTATGCAAAGATAATGTGATTTTGAAAAATTTAGAGGAAAATATCACAGTTTTATAAATTGACATAGGTGAATGAATTAATGAAATAAAAAAAGTTGCAAATTCATTTTAGAGAATTCCTTTATAATTTTAAGTATCACCCATTGAAATTTAAATTATTATGAGAAAAAGACATAAATAAAGATGCAATATTCCTTATTATTTAATCTTTTAATACTTTTATGTAATCAATAAATTACAATAAAATATCCAAGGTGCTATTACTTGGCAGTTTTTTCTTGTAGAATATTGTAAGTTCATCTGCTTAGGAGAGTCTTGATTTTCTTGAAAACTCCCACTCTGTAATGTTAAACGAATGGGCAGGTTAATTTTGAATTACTTGTTTAAATTTGAATATTTTAAAGAACTTTTTTATTCATAAGATAGCTGAATTCGATCTTTAGTATGATCTTTTTTACTTCTTCAATTTTGGTTCCAGATTTTTTTTAAAAAGATACTTCCAGTTTCAAAACCAGTTTCGAAAGTGAAAGTACCTTTAAAAAAAAAAAAAAAAGTTTAAAAATATTTAAATTTAAATGCGAAATATGAAATTAACCTGCCCATTGATTTAACATTACAGAGTGAGAGTTTTCAAGTGAGTGAAGACACCCCTTAAATTCGACAGATTCTACCTTCTTACTTTTAAAATCTTATGTATCACACTTTTTTTTTCAGATTTATTCTGAAATGCATTGAATTAAATTCATTTAAACTTGATCTTGCGAAAGAGAAAAAGCACCTTAGGGTCATAAATGAATTAAAGAGCTTGTTACATGAAGAAAATCTTAAAGTGAGTGCATTAAAATATTAATTATATAAAATTTGTCAATTGGTTATGTAAATATGTGTACTTTTCTGTTAGTCAGGCACATGTAATGCATTGCAAAACATCATTTCAATTGCCATCATTTATGCAAAAAAATTACACGCAATGCTTGTTTATGGATTCATATACAATTAGAGAAGGAATGCTTGAAAAAAAAAATAATAAAAAATTCAGAAAAAATCTTTTTTTTTTCTTTTGAGAGAATTATTTTAAATTTTTCCAAATTGGAAAAAATTAAAATTTCGTTTATGAAATAATGCATTAAAAATTTTATGAATACTACATTGTAATACTTTTTTCTTTGTATGTTTTGTGTCCCCCATGAAAATGTTAAAAAGGAAAATATGATCTGTAAGCAGTTTCAAGAGGAAAATTATCTATGGGGAAAAAAAAAAAAGTTTTGCATCTTATTTGTTAATTTTTAAAAAGCATTTCAAATTTTTTAAATCGAAAATAGATGACATGGTTCAAATTGTGTGGGTGGATGTCCTAACACACACACCATGCATTTTCAATCGAGCAGGTTCTGATAGATCATCAGAGTCATCTGCAATCAATTTTCGTTAAGGATTATGAAAGTAAATAAAGTTGTTTTGGAGCTTCAAGAACTTTAGAACTGATTATGAAGTGACCTCATAAAAAAATTCTACAATCATAAACTATGAAAATGAAAAATGCCCGTTATCTTATGCAAAAAAAAAAGAAAGAAAGGAAGAAAGAAAAGAAAAATAATACAGTCAAATTACGCTATAGTGAACTCTCAAGGGACAAAGGGTATTCATTCAGTTCACTATAATCCAAAGTTCACTAACAAACAATTGTTCCGTAAAAAGTTTTAACTAAATGTTTCTGAAGTCCTCCCTCGAAATACACATCACTTAAATAAATGACAAATTAAATGAAATACAAAATGATTGAAAAATAATAACATAAAGCATGTTAACTTACATTTATTATATTTTAATCTATAACTTGCATAAAAAAAATATTCTTTAGCTGACGAGAGGCTGGTTCATTATTGATTGCCTATTTTTCCACATATTACAATTTGTAGATTTGGATAGTTGTTAATTTCTGCAGATATCAGCTTGATTGCATCCATTTTCAATTTTTTTTTACTATACCCATTTTATCTTGAATGGAGCAGTGGACATTTTACATTTATTCTTTGCCATAGTTTAAAATTAGCTTGTTTAACTGATCTAAGAGTAAAAACAGGATGAAAGGAAGACATTTTCAATACAGATCAGGGCAGGATGGCGGGATTCACGCCCAAAATTTTAAAATCCCACCCAAAAAAATATCGTAGGCGGGAGGCTCCCGCCCAGAAAAAATCACAAACTTTCTGGAAAATTTTGCATTTTGAAACTAGGATTAACTCCCACGTTTTTTGCGAATTTTGTGATGTTTTTGTACAACAGAATGACATATTTTGAGAGTTTTTTGCTGCAAAAAATTGTTGGGATTCACATTTTTTTTTTTTTTTTTACACAACCAATCGTCAAATTTCGCATTTAATTTCTGCAGATATCAGCTTGATTGCATCCATTTTCAATTTTTACTTTCTTCTATCTTTACAAGAAGAAAGTATTGGATTCATGAAAATTTTCGACTTCCGGTTTTCGACGGATTTATACGTTTTAGAAGGTCCTGAACACGTTTTGACTATTTTTAGAAAATGTCTGTCTGTGAGTCTGTCCGTCTGTCTGTCTGTCTGTCTGTCCGTCTGTCTGTCTGTCTGTGTGTCTGTCTGTCTGTATGTGACAAAAAATTTGTGGGCGCTCTATCTCAAGAACTAATGCTCGAAATTTAATAAAATTTTATATTCAGTTAGACCTTGATATGAATTAGTGCCTATTGGTTTTTGGTGAAAATTGGCCTGCAGGTGGCGCTGCTATACTACGTTTTTCATGATTTTCAAGATTGGTATATCTCAAGAACTAATGCACAGAATTTTACCAAACTTCAGATTCTGTGACCCCTTGATATATATAGACGCTGATTAAGTTTTGGTGTAAATTGGTCAGCAGTTGGCGCTGCTATGCCACGTTTTTCATGATTTTCATGATAGCTATATCTCAACAACTATCGCACAGAATTTCACCAAACTTCAGATTCTGCGATACCTTGAGATACATAGCCGCTGATAAGGTTTTGGTGTGAACTGCCCTATAGGTGGCGCTGCTATGCTACATTTTGCACGATTTTTGCGATAGCTATATCTCAAGAACTAATGCAGAGAACTTTATCAAATTTTAGATTCTGTTACACTAGAATATATAACATAATTAGACGCTGATTACATTTTGGTATTAACCTTGCAACAGGTGGTGCAGCTATGCTGCATTTTGCAGGATTTTTCCGATAGCTATATCTCAACAACCAACGCACAGAATTTCATCAAACTTCAGATTTCGTTACAAAATGACATATAATATAATTACACGATGATTACGTTTTGTTATAAATCCTTCAACTGATGGTGCTGCTGTGCTATATTTTACACGGTTTTTTTTAAACTTACTATATCTCAAAAACTAATGCACAGAATTTCATCAAATTTCAGATTCTTTTACACCATAACATAATTAGACGCTTTTTTACGTTTTGGCAAAAAAATTCCAAGAAATGGTGTTGCTGTGCTACGTTTTGCAAATTTTTTGTTATAACTATATCTCAAGAACTAATGGACGAAATTCTATCAAATTTCAGATTCTGTTAGGTCTTGACATAAATAGATGCGTATTAGGTTTTAGTATAAATTACCAACATGAGGCACTACTAAGCTCATTTTCTCAGAATATTAATTAAATTTTGCGTTTTAGGCTTTTCGGATACCAGAATCTCATTAGGCTAGGTCAAATGTTCGAGGAAATTCGATAGTGGGTAACTTTGGGGTCACCACATTTTTTTTTTTAAATATTAAAATGTACTTATGAGATAGAAGAAAGTTTTGGGATTGACACATCCAACTAGTTTTTTACTATACCCATTTTATCTTGAATGGAGCAGTGGACATTTTACATTTATTCTTTGCCATAGTTTAAGATTAGCTTGTTTAACTGATCTGAGATTAAAAACAGGATGAAAGGAAGACATTTTCAATACAGATCAGGGCTTGAATTTCAGGGCGGGATGGCGGGATTCATGCACGAAATTTAAAAATCCCGCCCAAAAAAATATCGTAGGCAGGAGGCTCCCGCCCCAAAAAAATCACGAACTTTCTGGAAAATTTTGCATTTTGAAACTAGGATTAACTCCCATGTTTTTTGCAAATTTTGTGATATTTTTGTACAACAGAATGACATATTTTGAGAGTTTTTTGCTGCAAAAAATCGTTGGGATTCACATTTTTTTTACACAACTAATCGTCAAATTTCGCATTTAATTTCTGCAGATATCGGCTTGATTGCATCCATTTTCAATTTTTCAAAATTAGCGCAATTGATTCCAAAAGTTATGAAATATCATTTATCAACCCCGAAATTTGGATAGTTATGTCCGAATTTACGGGCTAATTACTGATTTTTCATAGCTTTTGAACTGAGCTGAATTACATGTTTTCACAATCAATTTCATCAATCGCATGCAGAAAATTTTGTTAGATTATCACAATAAAAACACCAATTTTCTCAAAGAATCGCAAAAAAAACCTCCACTTTCCTTAAAAAATCTTGATAAAACACAAATTTTGTGAAAGGATCGCCATATAAACAGCGTCATGTGAAAGGGGGCAGGAGGGGAAGAAGGGATAGTCACCCCAGACGCAGAAATTTAAAGGCGCCGATTTTCTACTACCAACATCATTTTTGGCCGGTAGGAAGAAAAAGAACATGAAACTGAATCTTTGCCCCGAGCACAGTTTTCTCTTTGCACATCCCTGCATATGAACCCAACTTTATAAAAATGCGAATTTCATGAAAAAATCTCGAAATAAATGCGAATTTCATAAAAAGATCGTAAAAAAGTGCTAATTTCTTTAAAGGATCACAGGAAAATGCCAAATTTGTCAAAGAGTTCTTCAGGGGTGATTCTCAGTAAAAACTTTTTTGAAATTTGCAGCAAATTTTCTGAAAAGTTACTGAAGATTGTGTAAAAGGAGGGGGGAGGATTTACTTTTGACTCTGTGTTTTTTCTGCGGCCCTTTGATGAAGTTTGTAATTTTTTTTTTTTTTTTTTTTTTTTTTACAATTTTTGGATGAAATTATCAGAGATTTTAGATTTTTTGATAAAATTTACGAATTGTTCACTTTTTTTGACAAAATTTGTCGATTTTTCACAGTTTTGTGATGAAATTTGTGGATTTTTCACGATCTTTTGACAAAATTTGCAGATTTTTCGCAATCCTTTGTTGAAATTTGCGATTTTTTTCGCAATTTGTGTTTTCCCACAGATTTTTTGACGATATTTTCATTCTTTCTGTAATCCTTACCTGAAATTTGTGTTTTTTTTTTTTTTTTTTTTTTTTTGCAAATCTTTGATGAAATTTGTGTTTTTTTTTTTTTCACTACTGGTTCACGAAATTTGTGAGTTTTTTTCACAACTATCTAACGAAATTCACGTTTTCCCTTCAAACCTCTTACGATTTTTCTGCGAACGATTTGCGAAATTGATTATTTTGGGCGACGATTTGTCGAAATTCATGGTATGTTTCTTGTCTAAATTCCCAGATTGATGCCAATTATTTTTTGAACCAAAAACCTATGATTTTTGGAAAATACAGAACAAAATCGCCTTTGGGTCGCTTAATGAATGCAAAATTCGTCAAAGGATTTCTTAATAAATACAAATTGTCACAGAATCGTGTAAAGGATGCAAATTTCCACAATGGATCGCAGAAAAAATATGAATTTCGTCAAATTGTCGTTAATAAATGTGAATCTAGTCAAAAGGCTGTTAACACAAATTGCATCATAGAATCACAAAAAAGATGTCAATTTCATCAGAAAATACAGCCATCTGGAAAAGAACACACACACAAACATATCTGTATATTGTTGTAACTTTTAATTGGAAATAATATATACTGAACTAACTTTTGAAAAATTAGATTAACCCGAACACAACTTGCAGCAATCTACACTCAACCTAAAATCAACCTGAACCAAAAACAGAGTTTATTAGACCTGAAACAAAAGTAATTAGCACAGGAAGAGAATTTATCCCTTTGAAAACTAAAAAGACTATATAAAATCTTGACTTACTCTTTTTTTTTTTTTTAAATAAAAAACACATTTTGAATAATTATTTCGAGTTGATAAAAATTGCTTCAGCGGTATTTTGTCATGTCTGTATTTGTGTAATTCTTTAAACAGCACATAAAATAACAGTAGGTTTTAAAGATTTTTTTCTCCCTCCGAAACAGCTAAACTCCCCTTCATGTATAAATGTTGGGAGGGAGACACCCCTCCTCTGGAAAATTGAATTTCAAGCCCTGCAGATCTGTGTGGACTTAAAAATAAATGGGGAGATGGTTCGCTTCGGCGATGTTATGTATTGCCCAAGTTTAAGGCACAATTTGATATCTGGCCCTAGGCTTGATAAAACTGGTGCCAAGTTCAGAGGAGGTGAGGGTAGGGTTAAAGCATATCGTGACAGTGGTACCCTATTTCGAGCTTTTCTTAAAGATGGCATTTACTGCCTGTACCCAGATCCTAACCCTAAAAATAAAAATAAAACTCAAAATAGTCAAAGTCCTAAAAAGGTGCGTTTTCAAGCCTCTACTGTCCAGAAGGACGACTTTAAGTTATGGCATAGACGTTTTGGGCACATTAGCTCCACTTTAATCGAACATACTGTAAAATGTAATGGTGTAAGGGGCTTACCACCTATTAAAAGTAAAGACTTTGAATGTGAGACATGTAAAATTAACAAACACAGGCGAACTTCCTTCCGTCCTATAAATCAAATAAGATCCAAACGACCCCTTGAATTACTTCATACTGACTTGTGGGGACCGACACAAATAACAGGTAGAAACGGTGAGAAGTACTTTTTAACCATAACTGACGACTTCTCACGAAAAGTATCAGTCTATCCCTTATGTAATAAATCACAAGTATTCAAGGTATTCACTAATCATGTAAAAAGAGCTGAAAGATTTTTAGGCACTAAGGTAAAAGAGGTCCGTAGCGACAATGGGCGGGAGTTTGACAATGAAGCCTTTACAAAATACTTTGAGGAAAACGGGATACACCATGAGTTTACCAACGTGTATTCTCCGGAACAGAATGAGGTCTCGGAACGTTTAAATCAGACTATAATGGACGGGGCCCGCTCTATACTTAATGAAAGTAAACTCAGTTTAAAATTCTGGCCAGAAGCAGTTCTGTACATCGCGTACACACTAAACAGGATATGTCATAAAACACAGAAAAAGACACCCTTTGAGTATTACTGTGGTAACAAACCCTCAATAAGACATCTACGCCCTTTTGGTACTGTGGCATACGTGGGGGTGCCCAAACAATTAAGGAACTCAAAGTTTGATCCTAAAGCCAAAAAGGGGGTTTTAGTGGGTTACGCGATGTCAACCAAAGGCTACAGGGTATGGATCCCCGATACAAATAAAATAATAGAAACCATAAATGTCAGATTTGGAGATGAATCTGTACCAAGAAATGTTCACAGACATAGCGAGCAAGGCCCAAGTTATTCAATAGGTACAAACCCTTTTACTACTTCAGAGTAGCACAACGGAAGCGACCTGGGACCAACATATATTTTAAGTTCAGAGCAACCAGAAATTGACCCTTTGACCGACCTTCAACCTGACAGATTTCCTTCAGAAAAATCACCATCTCCATCACCTAAGCCAGGCACCTCAAAAACTGTTGAGCCCGCCTCCGTTCACTCATCTGAGGATGAAAGTGACGAGGATGGCGAGGAATTCTCGAGAACACTGAGAGATGCTGTATGGTTCCGTAAGGCCATAACTAGGCCTGATAAGTCGAGAACCGACATCTACTATTATGAGATGGGTGAAACGCAACGTTTAAGATCACTCAGAGAAGTGCGGGAATACTGTCAGTCTAATGGTATCAAATTTGATCCAACCATGTTCAGTTTCAAAGGGGAAAATAAATACCAGGGTATTCTAAAATCTACTCCCAGTGCTAGTTCAAGTCCTAGTTACACACCTCCACACTCATCTTTATCAGAAACATGTAAAACCAATATATGACTAGATGACTCCATCCCAAACACATGTAAGCAAGCCTTAAAATCCCCTCAGTGGGAACTCTGGAGACAGGCAATGCAAGAGGAAATGGACGTAATAAATAAAAGACACGTATGGGAATTAACATCACTACCACCCAACACTGAACCTCTAGGCTGCAGATGGGTCTTCACCATCAAACGGGACGATAAAGGGCATGTGGCAAGATATAAAGCGAGACTAGTAGCCCAAGGCTACAAACAGGTCAGGGGTGAAACTTATGACGAGACATTTTCACCAGTTGTAAATTTTAGTCTAATCCGCTTTTTCTTTGCCGCCCTAGTCTCATGTCTCGGATGGATTCACACGCAATTCGATGTGAAAGGAGCCTATCTGTACGCCCCTCTCTCATATAACATTTACATGAAACAGCCTCCAGGTTTTGAGATAAGAGGGAAAGAGCATTTAGTCTGTAAACTCCAGAGGGCATTGTATGGCCTCCATCAGAGTGGCCGGGTGTGGTTTTATGAATTGCATAAAATTTTAATTTCTCTTGGTTTTAACAAATTGGATTGGTGTAATTGCGTTTACACATTTTCTAATTACGTTGTTTTATTACTATACGTTGATGACTTCGTTGTTTTAAGTAACCATCAGAAACACATAAATGAAATTTTAAAATTACTAGCTGAACATTTTGACATCAAAATCCTGGGGAAAACACGTAAACTTCTTGGGGTTGAGTTTGAGGAAGACAGGGAAGGTGTAGTGTCGATTCATCAAATGCAATATATTGATGATATCTGTGCACGTTTTAAGGAATTTAATTTTCCCATCACTTCACTTCCCATAAGTAAAGGAGTAGTGTACTCCAAGGCACAATGCGCTCAAACAGACACAGAAACCCAGGAGATGTCAAAGTATCCATACAGAAGTGTTTTGGGATGCTTATCTTTTCTTACAACCAGGACTCGTCCCGACATATCCTATGCTGTAAACATCTTTAGTCAATTCCAGAGTAATCCTGGTATCATCCACTGGAATGTTCTCTTAAAATTACTAGGGTATGTACAAAGCACCAAACACTACAAACTGAGGCTACCTTGTCATCATATAAATCTAATAACATACACAGATGCTGACTTTGCCGCCAATCGCGATGACAGGACGTCAATGGGGGGACAACTTTTAATGCTAGACAAATCTCCTATAATGTGGAGAGCTTTCAAACAAAAATCTGTCTGCTTGTCTACCATGGAATCAGAGTTTGTGGCTTTAACAGAAGCAACTAAAGAGCTTCTTTGGTTCAGTAGAATCATAACTGAATGTTATGACAAACACATTTTTACAGGCCCACAAACTAAACCAACCCTGTTAGTAGACAATATGGCCTCCATTGATTTCCTTAAATCTCCCATAGAAAACTATAGAACAAAACACATTGACGTTAAATTATTTTTTGTTAGAGACCTGTTAAACCAAGAGATATTTAATGTAAAACACGTAACTAGTAAAGCTAATCTCTCAGACATCTTTACAAAACCCTTAACGAAGTTTGATCTTAAGAGGTTCATTGAAGTGATCTTTAGTTATAAGTAATTATATAATGTTTTAAATACACATTATTTAAAAGTAAAATGTATAAAGAAAAAAAAAACTCCCCCTCCTTTGGACTTGGGTCAAGTATTAAAATACTTGTTTAGTTTTTTAAGTTAAACCCTGAAGTTTAACACGTTTCATTTTTCAAATCTGAAATCTTGTATATTTCAGTGTTTTTTTTAATAATGTTTGAATATGTGATTATACACTTGTTTTTCTTGTTATTTCATATTTTTGTCTCATATGCATATGTTCTAATGTCATACATAAGTTTTTCAATACCCTCATTTCCAACATTGCGGACAATTTAACTTCCGCTGGAATGTGATCAGACCTCAGGATGGTTCATCCTCCGGGGTCCGAGCAGCCCCAGGAAGCGGCTCGCAGGGGTGCAATTGTAAATAGCCAGAGTGGCCTGCAGGGGGTAGTGGCCTTCTTGAGTGTTCTGATCACAGGAAGGCCTGTCGCGGGCATCGTTTCTTTTAAGTTTGTAAGTCCCTATTTTGAAAAATGGAAATGTTACATAGGTCCCGTCTGTGGTGTTGAAAATTGAGTTGTATATTTTTTTTGCATATATAAATATGAAAAGGGTTGTTTTACTTTTAAGAAACTGCATAACAAGTGTCCTTCACATTTTAAATCTTGGTTAAAACATTTGCAAATGTGTATTATTACAAAAGCCTAGGCATGCATGTTGTTGTTGTTTGTTTTTATGTGAGCGCTCACCGTCCCTATCATTATCATAATCGGTCATTATCATGATCATTAGTGTTATTATCATTGAATGTGTCTATTTTGCATATCATGAATTTCCCATACATTATCAAAGTGTTTTTGCATTGTAATTCATGTTTTGCTATTCTTCATATTCGTAATGTTTATGAATCTATCGCATGGTTATCATTTACTCTAATGTAATTATGCAAATGTATGTAAATATAATCGTGTATTGTCAAGGCCAAGATCAAGTAAATCGACATACTAAAGAATGTTGTGGTATGTACTGGTAATCGTAGTCACTTGCACTTGACGAGGTAAAACGGTAACAAATTTTCATGAACTTTTTTTGAAATGTTTGTTTACCTAAAAGACTTTCAAATTTTTAAGTTACTATGGTAACTAAAGACTTGTGCTATGAAAAAAAATTGTTATTCTTGTTGTTGTATAGTTATCAAATTGTTATTCATATTGTGTGGTTATTAACATTGTTAAAAAGTTGTTCATTTTTGGAAATTAACCTTGTTATATGATATTGTGCATTTATTGCATTTATGCACGATAATGTTGAGTTATTCTTCACTAGTAACTGTCAAAGTATGATAGTAGATATACTGATATCTTATGTTGTTCAATACGATCTTTGATATTGTTTATATTGTTTGATAATACTTGGTAATTAGTTTCTTTTGAGTACGAGTGTTAAGGGGGGGGGGGCGATTGTCAGTTATACTCATACCCTTAACACTCTATAAGCATATATACATATCAGGGCCGAAACTAGAGGGGGGCAGAGGGGGCAAGTGCCCCGGGCGCCACAGAACAGAAGGTGAAGGGGGCGCCAAATTAAGATTTTGTTTGGTGTCTTTAATACAAAGAATGCATATATGTGGAGAGTTGGGGGGGGGGGGGGCGCCAAAATCCATGTCTGCCCCGGGTGCGAAAAAGGCTAGTTTCGGCGCTGATACATATTGTAATAGAATAATATAGCATGACTTACTGGGTTTTATTTTATTCCAATCTTATCTTATCTTTATCTTATTTCCAATCCCTTTATTTTGTTTTTCCTTATTCCATGGCATATTCTATTTTTAGTCGGTTACTTATTTGTTTACTTTCGATTTGAACACTTACATGTGCGTTCATGATCGTTTCCCTCTGTCTGATCGCGATTTGCGATCTTCGCAAATCGCAACTTACGAGTAGCTGCATCTCCATATCGCAAGACAGGATCGCATTCGCTCAACTTCGGCAGACGCAAAGGGGGCGTTGCTCTCTGGCGATGTCTAGAATAGCGAGGGGTATTTAAAGCAGTTGGTTTGTTTTGACTGCCGGTGGTCTGACAATGTTTAGGCTGGCAAATGCCGTTAGTTGTCTTAAATGTTAGTTATGAAAGTTCAGTTTGTAGTTTATTTTAGTGGTGAAAGATGGTGTTGTCTTATGAAATGAATCCTGTTAGTCGATAGCGGAAATATCGTGATGAATATTTTGTTGTCATGAATTGTTTTAACATCCAAGGTTTTTACTTCCTTTGAACATTTTCCGGACATTATTTTTTCGTCATCACCTGAATCAAGAAGCCTGTTTTCTTCCAGTTATGCTATAGTGAGTAGTTTATTTTTGCAACCTGTACCAGTCATTTTTCTTTACCTTACGTCATGCTGTTTAATTAAGTATTTTTATTGTGTTTAAGTATGACTTTAGTTTTATAGATAATATAATTTCGGAAATTAATTTTTTTTGGTTGATTTTACCAGATATAGTTTATCATTGTTTATTATTTTATATATACATATATTTTTATTTTGAATATGTTTTTTTTTAAATAAACGTTAGATTATCTTTTAATTAAATGCTTCTTTACTGACTTTATGACACTACCACAGATTGCCAATATTTATTTCAGGTCACCATCTCTGCTTTAGTTTTATATATTTTTAGAACGGTTCTGGCTTCAGAACCGATCACCGTATATTCGTGCTTGCTGCGCGGGAGACTTTCTCCTTAATGTGCGTAATATAGCCTTTAGAGGTCTATATACGCTGAAAAAGTCCTTACAGTAGCAGATTAACGCTTGTGGAGCTTTAGCTGGCACCTAACGTAATCTTGGAAGTCAAAAAAATGTAATTGAGCAGAGTAAGTGTCGATCTCATTAACAATAAACAAAAGTCAAAAATAAAATTAAAGTATTTATTTATTACTTGGAGAAGTTGGTTCAGCATTACAGACGACTTTATACGGCGAACTCCATCACATTAGCACAGATGAACATATTGATAGTTGAACTTACAGTTGACATCAGTATGCATGTTAAAACAATTAAAAATAAACTAATTAAAACAAGTATAAGTAAATTATACGTCCAGATTGAAGTCCAGCTTCAATACAGTTACTTGATATCCTTCCATTTGTAGGAAGATAAAAGCGGCGAAGAACAGAAATCAACATCGTGTATTTATACTAAGCTAGCCGGATTGAAAACATTGTTTGCGAGCACGTCCACGAAACGAGCCAATGAGAAGACGACATGTGTACGAATCGAAAGATCGATTCGGTAAAACGAATGAAAGATTCGATTAATGTTACGATATTCCAAGTCGCCATCTGGCAGGGAAAATATCGTTACGGAAAAATATGATTAGTCGGAGATAAGTTATTGTCGATGTAGGTTGAAATTAAAGATGGAGTCCGTTGAACAAATTACGAAAGGCTATTGAAGTTAAATGGATTATTGGATGTTATGAAGTTGATAACGGCCGGAAAGGATTTGAAAGGTAAGTTAATATTTATTGGATATGGTTATTATGAAATAATAAATAAATAAATGTTAAAATAAATTATGAGTGAATGAATTAATGAATAAAAGAATATAGGAGGCGATGAGAAAACCATCTGTTGATGGAATTCCATCACTCCTGCTCACGGCGGATGCCGTACGTGTGCATTTTTTTTTTCCCGTTTCGTTATCGCTCTTTTGGCGAGAGCGCTCCACCTAGTTGGCCAGCTTCTTGGCGTGTTTTTTTTTCTCCGCGTGCCGAGCGCGCACGAAAATTTTAAAAGTCAGTTCGGAGATAAACTTCAAATAGCTATGAGGGCTCCCTTAGCTCTCCCGGGAGCACGTGTTTTTTTATTTTATTTACCTCCCGGCAACGACAATAATTCTTTAGCCGTAATGGCCTCAGCTACATTTTTTTTTGTAAAAAAAAAAAAGGATCGATAAAATTTTATTTTAATTTTTTTTCCTTCAAGATTGAAAGAATGAAGATTTATGAAATATACTGATCGGTTCTGTAACAAGAACCGTCTAAAACGAAATAAAATTTAGCAGTTTATAATAGTGCAACTTCGGTGACCTAAAAGAGTAAGTATTGGTGACATTGTGACAGTGTAGTGTAAGACATTCATTAAAGAAACTGTTTTTCAGTAAAATAAGACTAACGTTTATTAACGGAAAAATAAGTGCAAGTTTAAATAAAACATGTATAAATCCAGGTAAAAAATATAACAGGCATAACGTAAACAGAAACAAGTTCAGTTAAAGTTATTCTATGTCATGAAATAATATTCCAGTTTAAATAAAAATATGTATAAACTTAGATGAAAATATAACTGGTAAAAATGTAAACAGAAAAATAAGTTCAATTCCGTATTTAAATTAAAATCATTCTATATAATGAAATAATATTACTTATTAAATGGCATGGCATGGCATATAACAATATTAGGATAGCACTGAAAACAAAACGGACTCACTTATGGATGACAGCTATCGACGTACTGGAAAAATTCCCATGATACGGCACACCAACTATTTCGATGAAAAGTCTTGAAAACATATAGAGTTTTTAACTGAAGATAATAATTTCCACAAATGAATATGAAAACTTAATTAAAAACACAAATGGATTATGACTGCTGGTAAAATGACACACGGGCGAAGTTGATAAACCATTTTCACAATTAAATGTCCAGCAACGGATTTGGCGTAATTAAACAACTAGATGTTAACTTTAAAACTTTAAAACTGGATGAATTTAAAATACATTTCTGAAACTATATCATATTGACTTTAACATCAATTATCTTGAGACATAACATCACTTCAAAATCCCCGCACAACATATCTCCGCCGGTTTAAATAGCAGCGGCAATTCCGAAACTGGATACGCCCCTCCGAGTTGAGCAAGCGAGCTCCTGACTTGCGATGGAAGAAATGCAAGACAGCCACTTACGAGTTGCGATCCGCGATGCTTGCGGATTGCGATCGAACGGAACGATAAAATCAGGATGAACATACCCATCAGCGACGATCGGAAAACATAAGATAAGCGATTGATTTGAACATGTAAACAAAAGATCGGAAGATTGGAAAATTGCCGGCAAATAAGAAAAATGGAAGTTGGAACAAAATATAAGATAGTAAGCCATGCCATTTTACAATATTACGATATATATAATTAGAATTATGTATTTTAGAGTGTTAAGGAAAAAAAAATGGCTGACAATCGCCCCCCCCCTTAACACTCGTACTTAAAAAATAAAATGGATAATTAACAGATATTGTAAATTATATATATATATAGAATAATGTAAAACATTAGAATATCAACTATCACACTTCGATAGTTATCAGTAAAACAGAAACTTAACATTAACAAGTATAAATGCAACAAATTCAATAACTTCAACAGGGTTAATCAAAAACATCAATTTTCAATAATGTTAATAACAATATTCAACAATAACAACAATTTTTAACAATTATATAACAACTAGATTAACAATTTTTTTCATCTCATGAAAGTTCAGTTACAATTGTAACTCTAACGAAAAGTTCTTTTTTCACGTCGAATAATTTCAATAGCAAAAGTCTATAAAGATAACATTTTCCTGAAAAAAACCGTGAAAGATAATTACAATTACCTCGTCACGTGCAAGTGACTACGAGTTACCTTTACATAACAATTTAATATGATGATTTTTCCTTGATCTTGTCTTGTACAATATTCAAAAGAATTTTAAACAATCATACATTTGCATATTTATTCTGGAAGAGAATGATTATCACATAAACGCAAATTCAGGATAATATGAAGAATAAATATACATGAATTACAATATGAAAATACTTTGACAATATATGAAAGATACATGTTATGCAAATGAGAAAAATTCAATAATGAGAACAATAACAATCATGATCATGATAACGATTATGAATTATGATTATGATAGTGACAGAGTTAAATGACTGTGAGCGCTCACGTGAAAGACAACACAGAAAAAAATATGCTTAAGCTTTTGAAACGATATACATTTGCAAATGATTTGGCCAATTTAAATATGAAAAAAAACTTGTCATATATACTCTTAAAACGAGAAGAAAAATTTTCATATTTACATATGCAATAAAAAATACAACTCGATTTTCAACACCACGGACGGGACCTATGTGACATTTCCATTATACAAAAACAGGGACTTACAGACTTAAAAAGAACGATGCCCGCGACAGGCCTTCCTGTGATCAGAGCACTCAAGAACGCCGCTACCCCCTGCAGACCACTCTGGCTATTTACAAGGGCACCTCACGAGACGTTTTTCGAGGCTGCTCGGATCCCGGAGGATGAACGATCCTGAGGTCTGACCACATTCCAGCGGGAGTTAAATTGTCCGCGATGTTGGAAATGAGGGTATATCAAAACCTATGAAATGATATTATGAAACGTATGCATACGAAACAAATATGAAATAACAAGAGTATAATCACATATTCAAACATTTTTTTTTTTTTAAAGAAAAGTACTGAAATATACAAAAATTTCAGTTTTAACAAAAGATGCTAAACTTCAAGGTTTAACATGAAAAGTTAAACAAGCATCTTAATGCTTGACACAAGTTCAAAGGAGGAGGAGTTTTTTTTTTTTCATAGCATTTAAATATTATGTATATATAATTACTTATAACTAAAAATTACATCAATAAATTTTTTAAGATCAAACTTTGTTAAAGGTTTAGTGAAAATGTCTGAGAGATTAGATTTACTGGCTACGTGTTTAACATTAAAAATCTCCTGGTTTAAAAGGTCTCTAACAAAAAATAATTTTACGTCAATGTGTTTCGTTCTGTAATTTTCAATGGGAGACTTAAGAAAATCAATGGAGGCCATGTTGTCTACTAAAAGTGTTGGTTTAACTTGTGGACCTGTAAAAATATGTTTGTCATAACATTCAGTTATGATCCTACTGAACCATAGAAGCTCTTTAGTTGCTTCTGTTAAAGCCACAAATTCTGATTCCATAGTAGACAAACAGACAGATTTTTGTTTAAAGGCTCTCCACATGATAGGAGCTTTGTCTAACATTAGTAGTTGTCCCCCCATTGATGTCCTGTCATCCCTATTAGCGGCGAAATCCGCGTCGGTGTAAGTTATTAGGTTTATGTGGTGACAAGTTAACCTCAGTTTATAGTGTTTTGTGCTTTGGACATACCCTAAAAGCTTCAGGAGACCATTCCAGTGAACAATCCCAGGATTGCTCTGGAATTGGCTGAAGATATTTACAGCGTACGAAATATCAGGACGTGTCCTGCTTGTTAAAAATGAAAGGCAGCCCAAAACACTTCTGTATGGATATTGTAACATTTCCTGGGTTTCTGCTTCGGTTTGAGGACATTGTGACTTGGAGTATACAGTACCTTTAGTTATAGGGAGTGATGTAATGGGAAAGTTGAATTCTTTAAATCTTGTACAAATATCATCAATGTATTGCATTTGATGAATTGAAACAGTGCCATTCCCATCCTCCTCAAATTCAACACCAAGTAGTTTGCGTGTTCTCCCCAGGATTTTTATGTCAAAATGTTTTGTTAAAAGGGTTAAAACTTCATTAATATGTTTCTGATGGTTACTTAATATTACAAAGTCATCCACATATAGTAATAAAACAACATAGTTAGAAAACGAATAGACGCAATTACACCACTCTAACTTTTTAAAACCAAGAGAAATCAAAATCTTATGTAATTCATAAAACCATACTCGTCCACTCTGGTGGAGACCATAAAGTTCCCTCTGGAGTTTGCAGACTAAATGTTCTTTACCTTTTACCTCGAACCCTGATGGTTGTTTCATGTAGATGTTATCAGAAAGAGGGGCGTACAGATAGGCTCCTTTTACATCACACTGAGTGTGGATCCATCCGAGACATGAGACAAGGGCTGCAAAGAAAAAGCGAATTAGACTGAAATTGACTACGGGCGAAAACGTCTCATCGTACGTTTCACCCCTGACTTGCTTATAGCCTTGTGCTACAAGTCTCGCTTTATATCTTGCAACCCGTCCCTTGTCGTCTCGTTTGATGGTGAATACCCATCTGCAGCCTAGTGGTTCGGTGTTGGGTGGTAGAGATGTTAATACCCATACTTGTCTTTTATTTATAACATCCATCTCTTCCTGCATTGCTTGTCTCCAGAGTTCCCACTGAGGTGATTTTAATGCCTGCTTATATGTGTTAGGTATGGAGTCTTCTAGTCAGGAATTGGTTTTATGAGTTTCAGAGAAAGAGGTGTGTGGAGGTGTGTAACTAGGACTTGAGCTAGCACTAGGAGTGGACTTTACAATGCCTTGGTACTTATTGCTTCCTTTAAAACTGAACAGTGACGGATTAAATTTGATACCATTAGATTGACAGTAATCTCTTACTTCCTTCAGTGATCTTAGACGTTGTGTTTCACCCAACTCGTAATAGTAGACGTCGGTTCTCGATTTGTCAGGCCTAGTTACAGGCTTACGGAACCAGACAGCTTCCCTGAGAGTTCTAGTAAACTCCTCGCCATCCTCGTCACTGTCACCCTCAGATGGGTGTGAGGAGGCAGAGTCGGAAGCAGAGGCGTAGCTACAGATATTTTTTGGGGGGGGAGAATTTAAAAATTTCCCAACTTGAAAAATATTGTTCTAATTTCCAATTAAAATTATACAATGCAATGTGCTTATAATGATAACAATACTTATGCATTAAAAATAATTTCTTTTCCAAAAAAAAAAAAAAAAAAAAAAAAAAAAAAACTAGATTTATTGCTATTTTTTCAGCATGAAAATAAAGATCAGAAGAAAAAGAGATAAAGATTATACTTTTACCACAAAGGTTAAAGAAACAATTTCAAATAATGCAATAAATGTAAGATTCAAAGTTAGAGACATTGCATACATTCAAAAAAAATTATATAAATATATGAAATATGAAACAAAAAATGTTACATAAAGAAAAATTGTAACGATTGCTAATGAACACTTACATTGTAATTTTTTTCATTTAACACTGATCCTTCTGTTCTTCAAAGAAGCCCACCTAATGATCACATCGTCCAGTTTAAGTAAGTCCGCTATTTTATTTTCACATTTCAAAAGCATTAAGCTATCCAGTCTGTCATCGCTCATGGTAGTTCGTAATTCATTTTTTATAATTTTTAGCTGACTAAATGTCCTTTCATTTGACGCAACACCATAAGCTGCTGTGAATGTTAAAATGCACAGTTTGAAGGCTTGACCTAAATAATTTTTGAATTTTTTGGCATGAACGAAAAGTCCGTTAAGAGAGTCAACATTATTGTTTGAACACAAGTCAAAAAGTATTTCCATTTGACTCTGCAAGTCGTGTATGTCAGGTTTATCAGATCCAGGAGGAAACATGTTAATAACTTTTTCTAGATTACTTATGCTCAAATTTGCTTTGGTGAATGGTAGCTTAAAAATCGAATGTATCGGTTCAATAGTATCTTTGATATATAAAACATTGTCATTGAAACCCATTATTAATGTGTCCAAAACTTCTTTGAATTCTTTCCTGTAAAAAGTATTTAAATCTATGTCCATTGCTGTTCTATTGTTTTCATCAATTTTTTTAGGTGGAACCCTTTTTCTATGGTGTTTTCGGAAGTCTGATTCAACATCTATCCCCATTTTTTCAGCGAATACAATTGAACTTTTTATAAGATTATTCATTCCAGTGGAATCATCACTAATTGCTTGTAAGCTTTGGACAGTACTTTTTATTATCGCAATGCAGTCAATGACGTTAAAATCAGGTGTCTCCAGAATTTCAGTTAAAATTTTTATTTTGCTTAAGATGTTTTTCATGAAAAAAAATGATGCAATAAAATCAAAAGTTTTCATTTTTTTATAAATTCCAAATGCTTTTGTTCTAGTAGAGGAATCAAAAGTCTTTTCATTGAAAATATTTTCTAATAGTTCTATTACCATTTCAAACGATTGAGTTAAGGCTTTGACCGATTCAGCTCTTGCGGTCCATCTGGTTTTTGATAGATTTTTAAGTTGAATTACTTTATCAATGTTCTCTACACTTGACTGATAATGCTTAAATCTTTTTGTACTTGATGTGAAAAAGACATAGAGCTCTTCAAGGATGTTAAACAAATCTTGAATTAATATGCTAACGTTGCAAGCATGTTCTAGAGCAGTATTAGTGCGGTGATCTTGACAAGGTATGTAAGGAACACTGTGACCGACAATCTCAGATATATGTTTTTGTACACCATTGAACCTCCCGGACATATTTTGAGCAAAATCATAAGACTGGAATGCAAGCTTCGAATAATCAATTTCTATTTCATTTAAGCACTGTAAAATTAAATCTGCCATTCCCTTTCCAGTTTTGTCACTACATTCAATTGTTTTGACCAATCTTTCCCTAATTTCACCTTCATTACTTACACTTCGGATAACAATAGACATTATATCTTTGTGTGACAGATCTGGAGTTGTGTCGGCCAAAACTGCAAAACATAAACTATTTTTTATTTCAGAAGTGATTACCTGACGAATTTCAGATGCTATTAAATTTATCATTTCATTTTGAGATTCTGGACTCATATATGTAACATGATATGGTCTCAATTTTTTATCTTCAAACCAACATTTCATTGTAGTATTGTGCCTTGAGATAAGCTGTATCACTTCGCAAAAATTTCCTTTATTAATATCATCGGTGTTTGACTCTCGAAATGCTAATCCTTGCTTTCCGAATGTTTTACAAGTATCCATTAAAATTTTGATAACTTCTCTGTTGTGCATTCGAACTTTTTCTTCCTGAATTAAAACTTGCCTTTTTGATTTGTCAATTAAGACATCAATATGTTTTTTCTTTACAAGAAAATTACAAAAATCATATAGAGCAGACTTATGAGCTTGAGATGAGAAATGTTGTTGGAGCTTCCCTAATTTATCTTTTCTGCAACTTTTCATTTTACCCCATACTTTTACTCCGGTTGAAGTCCAAGCATCTTCTCTTTTTTCACGACCTATACCAACAGGAAAAAGACAACATACAAAGCAAAAAGCAGCATGCTTTGCTGTACTGTACTCTAAATATTCAAATTCTGTATACCAGTGGGGATTAAACCGGTTTTTTCCATCAGAAGGAAAACATGCTAATTTAGGTTGATGTGGACCTAACTGAATTAAATAATTTTTCTGATTTTCATTTAAAGTATCTGGACGTAGACCAGGATCATGATTTACTATTTCAGAGGCACTTCCACTGTCTTCAATTGAAAATTCTAACTCATTATTCAGTTTATTCAATACTCTGCACCCCTCTTCAAGAACTATATCACAGGTTTCTTTAATTGAAGAGATAAAGTTAACAATCTCAGTTATTGCCAATTTCTCGTTAACTATGTCAGATTCATTATATTGAGAAAAAATAGTTTTGCTCTCAGTTAATTTTTCGAGAATAAAAGAAAATTTTCCCATAAAAGACACCCAGTCCGACTTATTTTCATTTTCTTCTTTAGTTTGGTTTTCATTTGTGAAGCTTGCAGTCTCGTTTTGAAATTCATTATCCATTTCAGATTGGTTTTGAGTTTTGGAATTCGTAGCCTCATGTAGAAATTCACTTTCTTTTGAAAAATCCAAATTACACTGTTGAAGAAGTTGATCTTCGCTCTCGGTGTTGTTTATAGGAAAAGAAAAATCTTTTATTTCTTCAGACTTTTTATTTAAGTTCAACACATCAGTATTGCAACTTATGCTGATTATTTCTTCATTTGACGGACTGCTATCATATTTATATATTTGTTCCGATTTCACATCGTCCACTTTTTTCCTTTTACGTACTGAAGCATCGAATGGATTTTTAGGGGCTCCAATTTCCTGCACAGAAACTCTATTCCCATTATGATTGTTTTTTTCATGCTGAGATTTATAGTCATTATTAAATACTGCTTTACAATTACAACATTGAACTTTATATCGCTTTGGTTTCATATTTTATAAACCGATAAAAATATAGCAGTTTTTTTATCCGCACACAAACAAAGTAAAAAGGAACACAATTATCAGAATCAATAATTTTTTGAAATCACATTTGCTTTTATGATTATTTTTTCTTGACGACAAAGGGTTACCAGTATTTTTTCTGGCGAAAACTCATTGGATATTGTTGCCCAGTTACGTAATATAGCAGGTGTAGCTACTATTATAGAAATTAGGACTCCAGCTTTTCTTTTTTTTTTTTTTTTTCTTTTGGCGCCTGAATAAATATTTTTAATATTTTTTTTTTTTTTCAAAGTTACTTATTCCAAGTTCTTTTAATACTATTTGAGATTAGCATAAAACGGAAATACAAATTGCATTTTTGTTTTACAATATTAGAATAGATTGCTATTTTGAAATAAAATTTACAGATTTTTAAGCTTAGATTGACTCGACGACTAAAGCCGTTGTATAAATTCTCCGGCGACGCGACGACGACGGGTTAAATATGAAAAGATGTGAATATTTTCTTGTTTTATTTTCATTTTGACAGTAGAATATGTTATAATTGGAATTATTAATTTTATTTTTAAAGATCTATTGCGATTTCTTTTCTTTCGTCAACCATCATTAGTTTGTTTAAAAATTCCCTTTTTTGTTTACTGTCTTTGCTATACATGTCTTTTCCGGCTGGAATTTCCAGATCAGAGCACGGTCCCGACTACATATAAGCTATTTTGGCCCAGCACGGCCCGATTTGAAAATTAAAACTTTGGCTCGAGCCGGATCTATATTTTCACAGTTCAGGGGCCGGCCTGAACAAAAATCTTTGAAAACAGGAACAGCTTGCGTAAAAAACAATTAAACCAGGCCCGATCCGCGGGCCAATTTGATAGCTACAAAAAATTCGGATTTTTCTTAACGTACAATTAAGATTCTTCTAAAGAATGCTGATAAAAAGAATCTAAAATAATTGTTTTCTTGCGCATTTCTCAATTCACTTTTGTTCGGAAACGCATAAAATTGGCAGATGTTCTTATTTAGAAAAAATGTTATCGAATGGCGCTTTCTTTTTTCTTGGAATGAAAGCAACATATATTTCAGAAAAGGCTGTCAAATATTAGTTTTTGATTCGATTTTCAAAACGTCATAGCAAGTAAAGAAGAGAAAACTGTCGTTGTGTAACAATAATCGCCTGTAATTGGATAAGTAATTTATTTATCGAAAAATGGAAAACGCTATTCAATTCGAAATCGTTTCAATCCAATCACTTCAGGCCTGTCAATGTTATGCATTTTCTTTTAAAAATGAGTCAGAAAATGTTTCAGAAAGTTTTGTGTTATTCAACAGGGAATTTGAGAACCACCTCAAGATACATTTCCGATGATTCCCCTTACCAAAAGTTCGTTATCATTATTACTTATTTTGCAAAGCAAAACTGTCCGCCCGACACATGCCAAGAGCAACCAAGTCCAGTTCCGTCCCGACTCAACTATGCAGAAAAAAATAATCCTTACCTCGGCCTAACCCGAGTCCAGGAGAGCCATTTGGGAAGGACAGGGGAGACATCCCCTCCCCACAAGAAAACAGACATTTTTGATCGCAGCCTCTATTACAAAAAAAAAAAAAAAAAAAAAAAAAAAAAACTTCCGGAAGAAAATGTGAGAGATTAATGAAGATGTTTGTTATTATATGACTATGAACAAGGTAATAAACAATCTGGAAAGCCATTTTGGGGGACCTGGCGATGTGAGGGGAATCCCCCCGCCAACTGTAGGGTGTTTGATGTTGCACAGTGTCCTCCTTTCATACTCCTGACGTAAAAATTGCTTGAAAATTTCCCGCCAAAGATAAAAATCTGTCTAAAGTGAAAGTTTTCATCAGTCCTTTGCGACTTCATATTCGACATTTTTACTTTTTTTTGCATCTATGATTTGATAATTTTTCTGGTTTGAGGATTAAAAAGGGGGAGGGGTAATAAACTGACGGTGCTCCTGCCCGAGTCTGCAAAAAAAGCTAAGCTCAGGCTCAAACATGATTAACTATCCGATGACGTTCTCTACATTTTGGACAAAATATATTTTTGCAATAGTGTTGTTAAAATAAAATCGGCTCATGCAGCACATTTATACGCATTCTTGTGAAACTCATATTTATTGAAAATAATTCAAATTTTATGAGCTTCTTTTAAATTTTTATATCAGAATGGTGGAAGCACTCTGTTTGAAAGTTTGCCTGCTCGGTCCACGGGCCATGCCAGTACCTTGGACCAAGCCCAGGCCCGGACAGACTTCTAGTATATGAGCCATTATGGATTTTCATACGAAAGTAACATAAAAGTCACGGACTATAATTTGAAATTTTTCAGAAATGAAAGTTTTGGAGGAAACAAAGGAGTGGAGAAAGCTGTTTAGAGTCAGATATTGATACACAGGAGCAGAGACATTTAGGTCTAATAAGTGTATGATGTTTTCATAGAACAGAGAAATACAATGACAAATTGAGTCTGGTTGATTTCTTTTGATAATTTAACTTGTTTGCTAAACCATTGTCACCGAAAGAATAAAAAGTTCATATATTTCTTGTAATTATTAAAAAAAAAGAAAGTCTTTCAAAAATCTAAATTTTCCCAACTCTAAGCTCAAATTTCCCAACTTCACATATATTGGGGGGGGAGGCTCCCCCCCCATACCCCCCCATGGCGACGCCCCTGGTCGGAAGATTCAGAGGTACTCGGTCTAATACTTTGAGTGGGTGGTGTTTCTGAAGTAAATCTGTCAGGTTGAAGGTCAGTCAAAGGGTCTATTTCAGGTGGTTCGGAACTTAGGATGTAAGAGGGTCCCAGATCGCTTCCGTTGCGCTGCTCCGAAGTTGTAAATGGGTTTGTGCCTATTGAATAGCTTGGACCTTGTTCACTGTGTTTGTGGATACTTCCGGATACAGATTCGTCACCAAACCTAACATTTATTGTCTCTATTATTTTATTGGTTTCGGGAATCCATACCCTGTAGCCTTTTGTAGACATTGCGTAACCCACTAAAACACCCTTTTTAGCCTTCGGATCGAATTTGGAGTTTCTTAGTTGTTTAGGTACCCCCACATATGCCACCGTACCAAAAGGTCGTAAATGTCTTATGGATGGTTTATTACCACAATAATATTCGAAAGGAGTTTTTTTCTGAGTTTTGTGACATATTCGGTTAAGAGTGTATGCGATGTATAAGACAGCTTCAGGCCAGAACTTGAGACTGAGTTTACTTTCATTGAGTATTGAGCGAGCCCCGTCCATTATTGTTTGATTTAAACGTTCTGAAACTCCATTTTGCTCCGGAGAATATACATTGGTAAATTCGTGTCGTATGCCATTGTCCTCAAAGAATTTGGTGAATGCTTCATTATCGAATTCCCGCCCATTATCGCTACGAACTTCCTTTACTTTGGTGCCCAAAAACCTTTCTGCTCTTTTTACGTGGTTAGAAAATACTTTAAACACCTGTGTTTTACTGCATAAGGGGTATACTGACACTTTGCGAGAGAAGTCGTCTGTTATAGTTAGGAAATACTTCTCCCCGTTTCGCCCTGTTATTTGTGTCGGACCCCACAGGTCAGTGTGTAGCAGTTCTAGAGTCGTTTAGATCTTATTTGGTTTATTGGGCGGAATGATGTTCGTCTGTGTTTATTAATTTTACATGTTTCACATTCAAAGTCTTTACATTTAATGGGTGGTAAGCCCCTAACGCCATTACATTTTAGAGTATGTTCAATTAATGTGGAACTGATGTGCCCAAGGCGTCTATGCCAGAGTTTAAAATCATCTTTTTGAACGGTTGAGGCTTGGAAACGTACCTTTTTAGGATTTTGATTACGGTTAGTTTTAGGGTCTTTATTTCTATTTTTATGGTTAGGATCTGGATAGAGGCAGTAAATGCCATCTTTAAGAAAAGCACGAAAAAGTGTGCCAGAATCCCGATATGCCTTGACCCTTCCCTCACCTCCTTTGAACTTGGCACCCATTTTATCAAGTCTGGGACCTGAAATTAGATTATGTCTTAGACTAGGGCAATACATGACGTCGCCGAAGCGAACCCTTTCCCCATTTATTTTTAAATCCACTAAACCGGTGCCTTCGATAGGGAAAGTAGCACCGTCAACAGCAACAGCCAATTCCTCATTCTTTAATGGTTTAAACTTAACATATAAACTTTTATCTTTACAGAAATGGTGGGAGGCACCTGTGTCAAAGACCCAGGCGTCTCCACCACATTTTATGTTACTCAGATTAGATTGTATGAGGTAATTTACCTGGCCTGTTGGCTTACGTTGACGTCGGTTGCGAGGCACATCTTTTCTGGATCTATGACCATCAGATTGAGCACGGACAGGACTGGATACGGAAGAGTCTTTCGATGAATTTCTGGAAAAAGAGGAACCTCTGGACAAAGAAGAATTTCTAGAACTGGAAGAGTCTCTGTACACCACGGAACCAGAATTGGAGGAGTCTCTAGGCATCATGGAACTTCTGGAACTAGAGCTAAGACAAGATTCCTGGCGGGTGACATCAGGCACTCTACACTGGCTCTGTAAATGTCCTCTGCGTCCACATTTGTGACACTGACCTCTGAACTTAGGCTTAAAGGAACACTTCTTTGAGGAACGGGCTCTAGAGAAATGAGACTGCACGGCATCTATTCTGTCGTCCTCTCGTAGTTTGATACGGGACTCCTCTGCGACTAACTCTGTAAGAACAGCTTTAAACGTGAACTGTTGGTCTGGCCATCGCAGAATCCCTTGCACCATGTTGTCGAACTTCTTCGGGAGCCATCTAAGCAATTGAAATGTGAGGTAAGTTTCTTTGATTGGCTCATTTATTGCAGCAAGTTGGTCAGCAAGTCTTTGGAGGTGAGCTGCAAACATATCAACGGGCTCCTCAGGTTGTATCTTACAGGAAAGAATTTCGCCAAATAATTGCATGTGGCGTGCCCGGTTATCAGGCTGAAAATGCAGTTTAAGTTTAGTCCAGGCTTCATGAGGGTCGTCGATATTTTCTATGATTCTCCGGAATTCATTTTCAACATTTAAATACACTATTGATAGGGCAGACCTGACTCTGGATTGATATTCCTTTGTCGCTACAGAGTCATTTTCATCAGGAGCCTTTTCAGTGCCATTAACTATGCTCCACGCATTTTTATCTAATAGTAGATACTTGACGTCAGCTGCCCAAGTTCCATAATTGTGAGAATTCAGTTTTGTTATGCACACCTGTATGTTAGCCATGGCCATGCATTAAACAGAAGATATTACAGGAAAAAAAAAAAATTTTTTTTTTTTTTTTTTTTTTTTTTAAATAACGTACTTAGTAATCAGATAGTACATAAACAAAAATTTCTATTATAAGTTATCCAAAAAAAACCTTTTTGTATTTCATATCAATAGGAAAAAAAATTCATATAACCTTCAAAAAAAAATTTTATATTGCGGCCCCCCCCTCTAAAATGACTTGGAGGTCCAATGGCCGCATACTACAAACAACTGTCAAATTTTTTGAAATGTCACCAATTAGGTTATGGCCGCCGTAAAGGGTTTAAAAGCGTATTCGCTTTGGGCCCATAACCCGTGATCGGTTCTGTAACAAGAACCGTCTAAAACGAAATAAAATTTAGCAGTTTATAATAGTGCAACTTCGGTGACCTAAAAGAGTAAGTATTGGTGACATTGTGACAGTGTAGTGTAAGACATTCATTAAAGAAACTGTTTTTCAGTAAAATAAGACTAACGTTTATTAACGGAAAAATAAGTGCAAGTTTAAATAAAACATGTATAAATCCAGGTAAAAAATATAACAGGCATAACGTAAACAGAAACAAGTTCAGTTAAAGTTATTCTATGTCATGAAATAATATTCCAGTTTAAATAAAAATATGTATAAACTTAGATGAAAATATAACTGGTAAAAATGTAAACAGAAAAATAAGTTCAATTCCGTATTTAAATTAAAATCATTCTATATAATGAAATAATATTACTTATTAAATGGCATGGCATGGCATATAACAATATTAGGATAGCACTGAAAACAAAACGGACTCACTTATGGATGACAGCTATCGACGTACTGGAAAAATTCCCATGATACGGCACACCAACTATTTCGATGAAAAGTCTTGAAAACATATAGAGTTTTTAACTGAAGATAATAATTTCCACAAATGAATATGAAAACTTAATTAAAAACACAAATGGATTATGACTGCTGGTAAAATGACACACGGGCGAAGTTGATAAACCATTTTCACAATTAAATGTCCAGCAACGGATTTGGCGTAATTAAACAACTAGATGTTAACTTTAAAACTTTAAAACTGGATGAATTTAAAATACATTTCTGAAACTATATCATATTGACTTTAACATCAATTATCTTGAGACATAACATCACTTCAAAATCCCCGCACAACATATCTCCGCCGGTTTAAATAGCAGCGGCAATTCCGAAACTGGATACGCCCCTCCGAGTTGAGCAAGCGAGCTCCTGACTTGCGATGGAAGAAATGCAAGACAGCCACTTACGAGTTGCGATCCGCGATGCTTGCGGATTGCGATCGAACGGAACGATAAAATCAGGATGAACATACCCATCAGCGACGATCGGAAAACATAAGATAAGCGATTGATTTGAACATGTAAACTAAAGATCGGAAGATTGGAAAATTGCCGGCAAATAAGAAAAATGGAAGTTGGAACAAAATATAAGATAGTAAGCCATGCCATTTTACAATATTACGATATATATAATTAGAATTATGTATTTTAGAGTGTTAAGGAAGAAAAAATGGCTGACATATACAACATCCCGTTTTATCAAGGTGGCACTGGAGACCTATTCACGTTCCCGAATAAAGGATGTTATTTTCTTCTTTAAAAATATTTACTCAAGATGTCTGTATGATTATTTTTTTTGTGTGTATGATGAAATTTCGTATCTCAAAGTAAGAATTTACAGTTTTCTTCGTGTGTCCGTTAGAAACCTGGTATGTGATATTCCACTATTACGATCGAGAACTTTGCTAAAAACTTTTTCAATAACTCACAATAATCAAATCATCACCAGAATTTATTTTAAAACAAAATAACGTGACAGCACCTAAAAAGAGGGATGTTTCTGGCAGTTTCCAGTTTTTGGAAGATTCTGGATTTTGGAATTTCTACCTGTACTTTAAAATAATTTACATAAATCTGGTAGTGGCCATTTTTATAAAGTTATCGATTAATTAGTCATAATCATATTTTACGAGATTCTTGTATATCCAAAATAAGATTAATATAATGCATTCCTATTTACTGTTTAGCTTTCAGCTTTTGAAGAAAGAATGCTTGTATTGAGGAACAAAAGACAGGCTGAAAAGACTGAATGGATGAATCTCTATAATGAATTTCGTAAAGCCATTGGCTTACAAAATAAGCATAAAGGCTACTTTAAGAAGATTTTTAAGAAAAAAATTAGATTTGAAGATGAGAAAGATTCATATAAACGTATGATTTTATTTTTATGAGATTTAAAATTTAAGATTTGTGTTTACCAGTAGAAAAATTAATGTAAGTTATTACATTTTGTTATTACTGGTGTCAATGTTAGATTTTTTTTCTTTTGCACATAACAAGTATATGCTATCATAAGTTGAAGTAATGTGTAAATGAATCAGGCAAATTTATTCATATGAATATATAAATTTAGAAAAGCTAAAAAATATTTATACCTAAATTATTAATTATAAATCTTTAATAGGTTTTTATGAATGTGTATAGCTGAAATTACACTAGAAAAGTAGTTTATTGCTTTTAGATGATTAAAAAAAAATAGAAAATGTAGTGCAGTTTGTGATATACGCTCTTCCTATTTTTCTTTATAAAGTCTACGGAACACCTGTTTATGTTGAAATAATCCAAAGAATCCGGCTTGACAAAAAAAACACAAAAGTTTATTTGACAGATGGAACACACAAGATGGACTAACACAACAAGACTTGAACATAGACGCACAAACAATTAAATATATATATGTAAATATCCGGATTTCGTATTTCTTACAAGAACTTCTAACACTCTTCTTTCACAACAGATCAATCTCGTGCCCGAAGCACCTACATATCCCGATTTTGGATAATATTTTTATACTGTTTACCTGCATCAGACATTCGCAGGTCTCCCTCTTACCTCCGCACGCACACCTCCGTCGTACAGTTAGGAATCTCCCTATACGCGAATAATAAATAAGGGATGTGTTTATCCCAATTTTTAGGATCGCTCCGAATGATATGGTGCAACATGCGTTTCAATACCTGATTATACCGTTCAACCAATCCCGAACTTTGTGGATGTCCCGGTGTTGCAAATCTAGGAGCCGCCCCTAGCCTAGCATGAAATTCCTGCATTAAACCTGATACAAAATTTCCCCCTTGATCACTTGCTATTACGCGGGGTATCCCTGTCCGCATAAATATTTCTAACAGCGCATCACAAGTAGCCTTAGCCGAAATTGTTCTTAACGGAACCGCTTCGGGCCACCTACTGTGTTGGTCAACCAAAGTAAGTACATATTGATGTCTACGCGCCGAAGGTGGTTCAATTTTCCCAATTATATCAATATTTACAACGTCAAATGGGAGCTCCGGTCTTTCAATCGGAAGAATCGGTATCTGATCACTGGCTCTCTCCCGGCTTCGCAACTGGCAGTCCTTGCACGATTTACAATACTCCTCTACATCCCGCGACACGCCTGGCCAAAAAAATGAATATCGAATTCTTTCTTTCGTTTTCCTTATACCGAGATGGTTCGCAAAAATTGATTCATGTGCAATCCTTAAAATTTCCTCCCTCCTAATTTTAGGCACTACTAATTGCATGACTTGATCTCCCGAAACCTTTTCCCTATGATAAAGTAAATTATCCACCATAACAAACCCATTTTTCCCTTGTTTTGCATCTCTAAATGCCCCCTGTAAAGATTCGCAATTCTTTTGTTGCTCCCTGTAAATGGTCGTTTCCGAATGCTGATTCGAATTTAAATCCTCGCAATCATTTTTCGTTCCAATACAATTAATAATCAAATTCTCTTCAAAAGATTCATTTTCAACCTGCAAACATAAATTTTTATCACTCGTATTTTGTTCTTTTTTCTTTTCCAACGATAAATTTTCATCCCCCCTTTTCGATTTCGCCTCACTTGTTGGGGCCAGACTGTCGGCTATTCTTTTCCCTTCTCCAATTTGCAATGATTGTAATAACTCATAAACCTTCGGAGTAATAATACATGAACTACATAATTTATCTGTCACTGCAAATAACACATCCACACTGTTAAATAAACAATTTGATTCACTCATGTTTAGAGAAACCGGTAATGTTAAAAGATCAGCAGTAATTTGCTCGCCAAAAGCTGAAATCAACTGAATTGATGAATTTTCATTATTTTTAAATGACTCTGGTACTTCATTCGAATTTATAACGGGAATCTCAGCAGCGCTGTCAATTAATGTCTTTATTTTTTGCTTCCCCACCCAAATTTCATCGTATTGCAATGGTTGAGTACTTATTGCGTCATTTTCAAAGCATAAAGCTGTCACTTTCGCTATCAACCGTTCGTCTTTATTTTTCCCGGTAGAATCTTTTTTCATTTGATAATGAGAATTTCCCGACCTCTCTTTTTCTTTATTATTATTATTAGGACAAAACCGTAAATGAACGATTTGACGGCACAATTTACACACAGACTTTTTCCTATCATTACGCGAATTAAAATTATTTCTTAGATGCGGTGGAATATATTTGCCAGATCCGAAATCATCAGAACCGCGACAATTTGTCGATTTATCATATACCTCAGAAAAGGTTCTACCTTTTGAGGTAAACCAGTTATCGCATAATTCCGCAATTTCCCGCGCTTTTAACCAATTATCTAATTGTTTTATTTTGACATAGCTTCGCGCCTCTGAGTCTAACGCATCCATTAATCTATCACTAACTATTAATTCATTAAGTGCATCAAAATCATTTACCTTTCTAAGTTCGCAATAAAAATCCCAATTCGCTCTCAACCTAGATGCGAATTGCATATGATTTTCATTTTTCGCCCTCTTTGCCGAAAGAAAATTTTGAAGACAAGCTTCAGGGGTGGGTTGAAATTCTTTTAAAATTAAAGCTTTAACCTTTTGATAATCCTTCATTTCATCTGAATTTGCATATACTAATAAATGCGCAGCTTTTTCCCCTACTAAATTAAACAGTATTTCAACTTTCAAATCTTCCGCGACATTCTTTAATTCAAACGCCCTTTCGAGCGAAGAAAAAAATAAATTCCACGATTCAGGTTTGGTAGGAATCGCAATAGTTAAAGTCTTAACGCTTTTAATTAGAGCTTCTAACGAATTAGTTTTGGGATTTTGTCCATCCCCCCCACTATCAGAATTTTTGTTTTCAGACTGCAGTTTAGCCATTTCTAATTGGTGTTTGATAACTTCTAATTTCGTTTTTTCTAATTCTAACGCTGTTTTCTGCTCAGAATTAACATATTCCTTTTCATTTTTGAGGACCTCTGCCTCTTGTTTCTCTTTTGAAATGCGGTCTGATACCGTTGTAACAAGGAATTCTTTTACAAAATCGAAATCTTTCTCGTATTGTTCGCTTCCTTCGATTAATGCCTTTAAATCCACTATTCTATGATCTGGCTCTACGTTTAAGCCTAATTCTGTGGCTACTATGACCAGGTCTTCTTTTCTTAACCCTTTAATTGTAAACATGTTCTTTTTCTTAACTATTACTATCTTTATCAATAATTATAATCATTAAATAATATAATCATTCATTATAATCATACACTAGAACATACTGAGAACAATACTTGTTTTCAATTCTAATCCGATTATCTCTTTAGAATCATTGTAACATTCATTAATCTAATATTAAATCTAATAAATGTTTCTTCAAATAATGCATAAAAGTTATATCTTTCAATTTTATTTCCAGAACAAAAATTAGTTTCACTTACCACTGGTTCTTGCGAAGAGAGCGTGTGATATACGCTCTTCCTATTTACTTCATGAACTCTACGGAACACATGTTTATGTTGAAATAATCCAAAAGAATCCAAGGAATCGAGCTTTGATGAGAACAACAGTTTAATTACACACACACAGAACACAAATGACGGGACGAATACACAAACAATTGAATATATATAACTTCTAACTACGCTTTTTCTACAACAGATCCGCGTCGTGCCCGTAGCACTTACCTATCCGATTTTCCGGATAATGTTTTTAAAATCTTTTTAAACCTGCATTCAACATTCGCAGGTCTCCCTCCTACCTTTGCACACACCTCTCTCTCTGCGTTCGTAACCCCTTCCTCTCCACACACACTCGTCCGCTGGTCACGTGATCCAAGAGCGGGCGCCGATGAATAAAACAAAAAAAAACACATCATCAGTCATCACACAGTTTTACAATAGATATAGAAAGCTGTAATTTGGTTTGAAAGCATATTTAAATTGCCATAATTGATTTTAATGTTTAATTTTTATTAATAAAAGAAAATTTTGTTCTGTCTGTCTGTGATGGTTAGCTAAAGCTACTGAGCGTGCAAGTCTAAAAATTTGGATAAAGGTAATCCTGATGCTTCTGAAAGTCAGATTTAAAATTTTTGATAATTAGATAACATGTTAATTTAAAGTTATCAAACAGCTCAATTAAAAAGGCAATTTTTTTTTCTGAAAATCGCAAACTTAAATAGATCAGGACTCTCACAGCAAGACTAGCTTTCAAAAATGACAATAAAGATAACACCTGCTTTGATTTAAAATTGCAGATCACTAATTTTTTTTATTTTTCATTAATCATTGAATATTAAGATAACTTTTGAGGTGTAGAAATTCATGATATATATTTCTAAAAACAGTGGCGTAGCTAAGGGGGGGCAAGGGGGGCGTCCGCCCCGGGCGCCGAGGCCTAGGGGCGCGAAATTGAGAGAAATTGTTATATATCTATATTGGGGTGGGGGCGCAAAATTTCTTGCTGGCTCCGGGCGTCAAAAAACATGACAGTAGGTGGCTACGCCACTGTCTAAAAAATCCTTTATCCAAAAATCTTTTTTTTAATTGGCTTGTAATTTTTCTTAATTTTTGTAGAAAACTAGCATAGACATGAAAGAAAATTTACTCAGATGATGGATCTGCTCTGAATTTCATTAAAATATGTTTTTTGCGCTTGTCCATTCATTTACAAAAAAATTGCAAAGGATGCTAGTTGGATGTGTCAATCCCAAAACTTTCTTCTATCTCATAAGTACATTTTAATATTTAAAAAAAAAAATGTGGTGACCCCAAAGTTACCCACTATCGAATTTCCTTGAACATTTGACCTAGCCTAATGAGATTCTGGTATCCGAAAAGCCTAAAACGCAAAATTTAATTAATATTCTGAGAAAATGAGCTTAGTAGTGCCTCATGTTGGTAATTTATACTAAAACCTAATACGCATCTATTTATGTCAAGACCTAACAGAATCTGAAATTTGATAGAATTTCGTCCATTAGTTCTTGAGATATAGTTATAACAAAAAATTTGCAAAACGTAGCACAGCAACACCATTTCTTGGAATTTTTTTGCCAAAACGTAAAAAAGCGTCTAATTATGTTATGGTGTAAAAGAATCTGAAATTTGATGAAATTCTGTGCATTAGTTTTTGAGATATAGTAAGTTTAAAAAAAACCGTGTAAAATATAGCACAGCAGCACCATCAGTTGAAGGATTTATAACAAAACGTAATCATCGTGTAATTATATTATATGTCATTTTGTAACGAAATCTGAAGTTTGATGAAATTCTGTGCGTTGGTTGTTGAGATATAGCTATCGGAAAAATCCTGCAAAATGCAGCATAGCTGCACCACCTGTTGCAAGGTTAATACCAAAATGTAATCAGCGTCTAATTATGTTATATATTCTAGTGTAACAGAATCTAAAATTTGATAAAGTTCTCTGCATTAGTTCTTGAGATATAGCTATCGCAAAAATCGTGCAAAATGTAGCATAGCAGCGCCACCTATAGGGCAGTTCACACCAAAACCTTATCAGCGGCTATGTATCTCAAGGTATCGCAGAATCTGAAGTTTGGTGAAATTCTGTGCGATAGTTGTTGAGATATAGCTATCATGAAAATCATGAAAAACGTGGCATAGCAGCGCCAACTGCTGACCAATTTACACCAAAACTTAATCAGCGTCTATATATATCAAGGGGTCACAGAATCTGAAGTTTGGTAAAATTCTGTGCATTAGTTCTTGAGATATACCAATCTTGAAAATCATGAAAAACGTAGTATAGCAGCGCCACCTGCAGGCCAATTTTCACCAAAAACCAATAGGCACTAATTCATATCAAGGTCTAACTGAATATAAAATTTTATTAAATTTCGAGCATTAGTTCTTGAGATAGAGCGCCCACAAATTTTTTGTCACATACAGACAGACAGACACACAGACAGACAGACGGACAGACAGACAGACAGACAGACGGACAGACTCACAGACAGACATTTTCTAAAAATAGTCAAAACGTGTTCAGGACCTTCTAAAACGTATAAATCCGTCGAAAACCGGAAGTCGAAAATTTTCATGAATCCAATACTTTCTTCTTGTAAAGATAGAAATAATAAAAAATGTAAAATTAACAAACACAGGCGAACTTCCTTCCGTCCTATAAATCAAATAAGATCCAAACGACCCCTTGAATTACTTCATACTGACTTGTGGGGACCGACACAAATAACAGGTAGAAACGGTGAGAAGTACTTTTTAACCATAACTGACGACTTCTCACGAAAAGTATCAGTCTATCCCTTATGTAATAAATCACAAGTATTCAAGGTATTCACTAATCATGTAAAAAGAGCTGAAAGATTTTTAGGCACTAAGGTAAAAGAGGTCCGTAGCGACAATGGGCGGGAGTTTGACAATGAAGCCTTTACAAAATACTTTGAGGAAAACGGGATACACCATGAGTTTACAAACGTGTATTCTCCGGAACAGAATGAGGTCTCGGAACGTTTAAATCAGACTATAATGGACGGGGCCCGCTCTATACTTAATGAAAGTAAACTCAGTTTAAAATTCTGGCCAGAAGCAGTTCTGTACATCGCGTACACACTAAACAGGATATGTCATAAAACACAGAAAAAGACACCCTTTGAGTATTACTGTGGTAACAAACCCTCAATAAGACATCTACGCCCTTTTGGTACTGTGGCATACGTGGGGGTGCCCAAACAATTAAGGAACTCAAAGTTTGATCCTAAAGCCAAAAAGGGGGTTTTAGTGGGTTACGCGATGTCAACCAAAGGCTACAGGGTATGGATCCCCGATACAAATAAAATAATAGAAACCATAAATGTCAGATTTGGAGATGAATCTGTACCAAGAAATGTTCACAGACATAGCGAGCAAGGCCCAAGTTATTCAATAGGTACAAACCCTTTTACTACTTCAGAGTAGCACAACGGAAGCGACCTGGGACCCACATATATTTTAAGTTCAGAGCAACCAGAAATTGACCCTTTGACCGACCTTCAACCTGACAGATTTCCTTCAGAAAAATCACCATCTCCATCACCTAAGCCAGGCACCTCAAAAACTGTTGAGCCCGCCTCCGTTCACTCATCTGAGGATGAAAGTGACGAGGATGGCGAGGAATTCTCGAGAACACTGAGAGATGCTGTATGGTTCCGTAAGGCCATAACTAGGCCTGATAAGTCGAGAACCGACATCTACTATTATGAGATGGGTGAAACGCAACGTTTAAGATCACTCAGAGAAGTGCGGGAATACTGTCAGTCTAATGGTATCAAATTTGATCCAACCATGTTCAGTTTCAAAGGGGAAAATAAATACCAGGGTATTCTAAAATCTACTCCCAGTGCTAGTTCAAGTCCTAGTTACACACCTCCACACTCATCTTTATCAGAAACATGTAAAACCAATATATGACTAGATGACTCCATCCCAAACACATGTAAGCAAGCCTTAAAATCCCCTCAGTGGGAACTCTGGAGACAGGCAATGCAAGAGGAAATGGACGTAATAAATAAAAGACACGTATGGGAATTAACATCACTACCACCCAACACTGAACCTCTAGGCTGCAGATGGGTCTTCACCATCAAACGGGACGATAAAGGGCATGTGGCAAGATATAAAGCGAGACTAGTAGCCCAAGGCTACAAACAGGTCAGGGGTGAAACTTATGACGAGACATTTTCACCAGTTGTAAATTTTAGTCTAATCCGCTTTTTCTTTGCCGCCCTAGTCTCATGTCTCGGATGGATTCACACGCAATTCGATGTGAAAGGAGCCTATCTGTACGCCCCTCTCTCATATAACATTTACATGAAACAGCCTCCAGGTTTTGAGATAAGAGGGAAAGAGCATTTAGTCTGTAAACTCCAGAGGGCATTGTATGGCCTCCATCAGAGTGGCCGGGTGTGGTTTTATGAATTGCATAAAATTTTAATTTCTCTTGGTTTTAACAAATTGGATTGGTGTAATTGCGTTTACACATTTTCTAATTACGTTGTTTTATTACTATACGTTGATGACTTCGTTGTTTTAAGTAACCATCAGAAACACATAAATGAAATTTTAAAATTACTAGCTGAACATTTTGACATCAAAATCCTGGGGAAAACACGTAAACTTCTTGGGGTTGAGTTTGAGGAAGACAGGGAAGGTGTAGTGTCGATTCATCAAATGCAATATATTGATGATATCTGTGCACGTTTTAAGGAATTTAATTTTCCCATCACTTCACTTCCCATAAGTAAAGGAGTAGTGTACTCCAAGGCACAATGCGCTCAAACAGACACAGAAACCCAGGAGATGTCAAAGTATCCATACAGAAGTGTTTTGGGATGCTTATCTTTTCTTACAACCAGGACTCGTCCCGACATATCCTATGCTGTAAACATCTTTAGTCAATTCCAGAGTAATCCTGGTATCATCCACTGGAATGTTCTCTTAAAATTACTAGGGTATGTACAAAGCACCAAACACTACAAACTGAGGCTACCTTGTCATCATATAAATCTAATAACATACACAGATGCTGACTTTGCCGCCAATCGCGATGACAGGACGTCAATGGGGGGACAACTTTTAATGCTAGACAAATCTCCTATAATGTGGAGAGCTTTCAAACAAAAATCTGTCTGCTTGTCTACCATGGAATCAGAGTTTGTGGCTTTAACAGAAGCAACTAAAGAGCTTCTTTGGTTCAGTAGAATCATAACTGAATGTTATGACAAACACATTTTTACAGGCCCACAAACTAAACCAACCCTGTTAGTAGACAATATGGCCTCCATTGATTTCCTTAAATCTCCCATAGAAAACTATAGAACAAAACACATTGACGTTAAATTATTTTTTGTTAGAGACCTGTTAAACCAAGAGATATTTAATGTAAAACACGTAACTAGTAAAGCTAATCTCTCAGACATCTTTACAAAACCCTTAACGAAGTTTGATCTTAAGAGGTTCATTGAAGTGATCTTTAGTTATAAGTAATTATATAATGTTTTAAATACACATTATTTAAAAGTAAAATGTATAAAGAAAAAAAAAACTCCCCCTCCTTTGGACTTGGGTCAAGTATTAAAATACTTGTTTAGTTTTTTAAGTTAAACCCTGAAGTTTAACACATTTCATTTTTCAAATCTGAAATCTTGTATATTTCAGTGTTTTTTTTAATAATGTTTGAATATGTGATTATACACTTGTTTTTCTTGTTATTTCATATTTTTGTCTCATATGCATATGTTCTAATGTCATACATAAGTTTTTCAATACCCTCATTTCCAACATTGCGGACAATTTAACTCCCGCTGGAATGTGATCAGACCTCAGGGTGGTTCATCCTCCGGGGTCCGAGCAGCCCCAGGAAGCGGCTCGCAGGGGTGCAATTGTAAATAGCCAGAGTGGCCTGCAGGGGGTAGTGGCCTTCTTGAGTGTTCTGATCACAGGAAGGCCTGTCGCGGGCATCGTTTCTTTTAAGTTTGTAAGTCCCTATTTTGAAAAATGGAAATGTTACATAGGTCCTGTCTGTGGTGTTGAAAATTGAGTTGTATATTTTTTTTGCATATATAAATATGAAAAGGGTTGTTTTACTTTTAAGAAACTGCATAACAAGTGTCCTTCACATTTTAAATCTTGGTTAAAACATTTGCAAATGTGTATTATTACAAAAGCCTAGGCATGCATGTTGTTGTTGTTTGTTTTTATGTGAGCGCTCACCGTCCCTATCATTATCATAATCGGTCATTATCATGATCATTAGTGTTATTATCATTGAATGTGTCTATTTTGCATATCATGAATTTCCCATACATTATCAAAGTGTTTTTGCATTGTAATTCATGTTTTGCTATTCTTCATATTCGTAATGTTTATGAATCTATCGCATGGTTATCATTTACTCTAATGTAATTATGCAAATGTATGTAAATATAATCGTGTATTGTCAAGGCCAAGATCAAGTAAATCGACATACTAAAGAATGTTGTGGTATGTACTGGTAATCGTAGTCACTTGCACTTGACGAGGTAAAACGGTAACAAATTTTCATGAACTTTTTTTGAAATGTTTGTTTACCTAAAAGACTTTCAAATTTTTAAGTTACTATGGTAACTAAAGACTTGTGCTATGAAAAAAAATTGTTATTCTTGTTGTTGTATAGTTATCAAATTGTTATTCATATTGTGTGGTTATTAACATTGTTAAAAAGTTGTTCATTTTTGGAAATTAACCTTGTTATATGATATTGTGCATTTATTGCATTTATGCACGATAATGTTGAGTTATTCGTCACTAGTAACTGTCAAAGTATGATAGTAGATATACTGATATCTTATGTTGTTCAATACGATCTTTGATATTGTTTATATTGTTTGATAATACTTGGTAATTAGTTTCTTTTGAGTACGAGTGTTAAGGGGGGGGGGGGCGATTGTCAGTTATACTCATACCCTTAACACTCTATAAGCATATATACATATCAGGGCCGAAACTAGAGGGGGGCAGAGGGGGCAAGTGCCCCGGGCGCCACAGAACAGAAGGTGAAGGGGGCGCCAAATTAAGATTTTGTTTGGTGTCTTTAATACAAAGAATGCATATATGTGGAGAGTTGGGGGGGGGGGGGGGGGCGCCAAAATCCATGTCTGCCCCGGGTGCGAAAAAGGCTAGTTTCGGCGCTGATACATATTGTAATAGAATAATATAGCATGACTTACTGGGTTTTATTTTATTCCAATCTTATCTTATCTTTATCTTATTTCCAATCCCTTTATTTTGTTTTTCCTTATTCCATGGCATATTCTATTTTTAGTCGGTTACTTATTTGTTTACTTTCGATTTGAACACTTACATGTGCGTTCATGATCGTTTCCCTCTGTCTGATCGCGATTTGCGATCTTCGCAAATCGCAACTTACGAGTAGCTGCATCTCCATATCGCAAGACAGGATCGCATTCGCTCAACTTCGGCAGACGCAAAGGGGGCGTTGCTCTCTGGCGATGTCTAGAATAGCGAGGGGTATTTAAAGCAGTTGGTTTGTTTTGACTGCCGGTGGTCTGACAATGTTTAGGCTGGCAAATGCCGTTAGTTGTCTTAAATGTTAGTTATGAAAGTTCAGTTTGTAGTTTATTTTAGTGGTGAAAGATGGTGTTGTCTTATGAAATGAATCCTGTTAGTCGATAGCGGAAATATCGTGATGAATATTTTGTTGTCATGAATTGTTTTAACATCCAAGGTTTTTACTTCCTTTGAACATTTTCCGGACATTATTTTTTCGTCATCACCTGAATCAAGAAGCCTGTTTTCTTCCAGTTATGCTATAGTGAGTAGTTTATTTTTGCAACCTGTACCAGTCATTTTTCTTTACCTTACGTCATGCTGTTTAATTAAGTATTTTTATTGTGTTTAAGTATGACTTTAGTTTTATAGATAATATAATTTCGGAAATTAATTTTTTTTGGTTGATTTTACCAGATATAGTTTATCATTGTTTATTATTTTATATATACATATATTTTTATTTTGAATATGTTTTTTTTTAAATAAACGTTAGATTATCTTTTAATTAAATGCTTCTTTACTGACTTTATGACACTACCACAGATTGCCAATATTTATTTCAGGTCACCATCTCTGCTTTAGTTTTATATATTTTTAGAACGGTTCTGGCTTCAGAACCGATCACCGTATATTCGTGCTTGCTGCGCGGGAGACTTTCTCCTTAATGTGCGTAATATAGCCTTTAGAGGTCTATATACGCTGAAAAAGTCCTTACAGTAGCAGATTAACGCTTGTGGAGCTTTAGCTGGCACCTAACGTAATCTTGGAAGTCAAAAAAATGTAATTGAGCAGAGTAAGTGTCGATCTCATTAACAATAAACAAAAGTCAAAAATAAAATTAAAGTATTTATTTATTACTTGGAGAAGTTGGTTCAGCATTACAGACGACTTTATACGGCGAACTCCATCACATTAGCACAGATGAACATATTGATAGTTGAACTTACAGTTGACATCAGTATGCATGTTAAAACAATTAAAAATAAACTAATTAAAACAAGTATAAGTAAATTATACGTCCAGATTGAAGTCCAGCTTCAATACAGTTACTTGATATCCTTCCATTTGTAGGAAGATAAAAGCGGCGAAGAACAGAAATCAACATCGTGTATTTATACTAAGCTAGCCGGATTGAAAACATTGTTTGCGAGCACGTCCACGAAACGAGCCAATGAGAAGACGACATGTGTACGAATCGAAAGATCGATTCGGTAAAACGAATGAAAGATTCGATTAATGTTACGATATTCCAAGTCGCCATCTGGCAGGGAAAATATCGTTACGGAAAAATATGATTAGTCGGAGATAAGTTATTGTCGATGTAGGTTGAAATTAAAGATGGAGTCCGTTGAACAAATTACGAAAGGCTATTGAAGTTAAATGGATTATTGGATGTTATGAAGTTGATAACGGCCGGAAAGGATTTGAAAGGTAAGTTAATATTTATTGGATATGGTTATTATGAAATAATAAATAAATAAATGTTAAAATAAATTATGAGTGAATGAATTAATGAATAAAAGAATATAGGAGGCGATGAGAAAACCATCTGTTGATGGAATTCCATCACTCCTGCTCACGGCGGATGCCGTACGTGTGCATTTTTTTTTTCCCGTTTCGTTATCGCTCTTTTGGCGAGAGCGCTCCACCTAGTTGGCCAGCTTCTTGGCGTGTTTTTTTTTCTCCGCGTGCCGAGCGCGCACGAAAATTTTAAAAGTCAGTTCGGAGATAAACTTCAAATAGCTATGAGGGCTCCCTTAGCTCTCCCGGGAGCACGTGTTTTTTTATTTTATTTACCTCCCGGCAACGACAATAATTCTTTAGCCGTAATGGCCTCAGCTACATTTTTTTTTGTAAAAAAAAAAAAGGATCGATAAAATTTTATTTTAATTTTTTTTCCTTCAAGATTGAAAGAATGAAGATTTATGAAATATACAACATCCCGTTTTATCAAGGTGGCACTGGAGACCTATTCACGTTCCCGAATAAAGGATGTTATTTTCTTCTTTAAAAATATTTACTCAAGATGTCTGTATGATTATTTTTTTTGTGTGTATGATGAAATTTCGTATCTCAAAGTAAGAATTTACAGTTTTCTTCGTGTGTCCGTTAGAAACCTGGTATGTGATATTCCACTATTACGATCGAGAACTTTGCTAAAAACTTTTTCAATAACTCACAATAATCAAATCATCACCAGAATTTATTTTAAAACAAAATAACGTGACAGCACCTAAAAAGAGGGATGTTTCTGGCAGTTTCCAGTTTTTGGAAGATTCTGGATTTTGGAATTTCTACCTGTACTTTAAAATAATTTACATAAATCTGGTAGTGGCCATTTTTATAAAGTTATCGATTAATTAGTCATAATCATATTTTACGAGATTCTTGTATATCCAAAATAAGATTAATATAATGCATTCCTATTTACTGTTTAGCTTTCAGCTTTTGAAGAAAGAATGCTTGTATTGAGGAACAAAAGACAGGCTGAAAAGACTGAATGGATGAATCTCTATAATGAATTTCGTAAAGCCATTGGCTTACAAAATAAGCATAAAGGCTACTTTAAGAAGATTTTTAAGAAAAAAATTAGATTTGAAGATGAGAAAGATTCATATAAACGTATGATTTTATTTTTATGAGATTTAAAATTTAAGATTTGTGTTTACCAGTAGAAAAATTAATGTAAGTTATTACATTTTGTTATTACTGGTGTCAATGTTAGATTTTTTTTCTTTTGCACATAACAAGTATATGCTATCATAAGTTGAAGTAATGTGTAAATGAATCAGGCAAATTTATTCATATGAATATATAAATTTAGAAAAGCTAAAAAATATTTATACCTAAATTATTAATTATAAATCTTTAATAGGTTTTTATGAATGTGTATAGCTGAAATTACACTAGAAAAGTAGTTTATTGCTTTTAGATGATTAAAAAAAAATAGAAAATGTAGTGCAGTTTTACAATAGATATAGAAAGCTGTAATTTGGTTTGAAAGCATATTTAAATTGCCATAATTGATTTTAATGTTTAATTTTTATTAATAAAAGAAAATTTTGTTCTGTCTGTCTGTGATGGTTAGCTAAAGCTACTGAGCGTGCAAGTCTAAAAATTTGGATAAAGGTAATCCTGATGCTTCTGAAAGTCAGATTTAAAATTTTTGATAATTAGATAACATGTTAATTTAAAGTTATCAAACAGCTCAATTAAAAAGGCAATTTTTTTTTCTGAAAATCGCAAACTTAAATAGATCAGGACTCTCACAGCAAGACTAGCTTTCAAAAATGACAATAAAGATAACACCTGCTTTGATTTAAAATTGCAGATCACTAATTTTTTTTATTTTTCATTAATCATTGAATATTAAGATAACTTTTGAGGTGTAGAAATTCATGATATATATTTCTAAAAACAGTGGCGTAGCTAAGGGGGGGCAAGGGGGGCGTCCGCCCCGGGCGCCGAGGCCTAGGGGCGCGAAATTGAGAGAAATTGTTATATATCTATATTGGGGTGGGGGCGCAAAATTTCTTGCTGGCCCCGGGCGTCAAAAAACATGACAGTAGGTGGCTACGCCACTGTCTAAAAAATCCTTTATCCAAAAATCTTTTTTTTAATTGGCTTGTAATTTTTCTTAATTTTTGTAGAAAACTAGCATAGACATGAAAGAAAATTTACTCAGATGATGGATCTGCTCTGAATTTCATTAAAATATGTTTTTTGCGCTTGTCCATTCATTTACAAAAAAATTGCAAAGGAAAAAAAATTGCCAATTGATAAAATTATTAAGAAAATAAATTATTTTTTAGTAATGAGGGATAATTAATTAATTGATCAAGATACAAATTTTAATTTAAAGGTAAGAAGAATAGACATAATTTTAATTTAAAGTTAAGACGAAGATACATCTAAATTTGCTTTTGTGTTTCACCATACTTTTAGTTGTCAGAAAAATATAATTCTTTTTTTTAATGATTGTGTTGATGTGGGGGAGGAGGGGATATCCAGGGCCTGTAAAGCCTGAGCTTACCCAATCGAAACATAAAAGGGCCCCCAAATTTACTTTTCAAATCAGATTTTTAGAAGAATAAGATTTGATCAGAATTTTTAAAAAATGCTTTCTTTTTTTTACAAAACATTTTTTATTTTACAATTCTGCAATTTGTAAATCATAAAATATATTTTGAAGTTCAAGTATTCTTATACTCCAGTCGAAAATAAAAGTAAGTTTTGGTTAGTTTTGATATTTGGTGCCTTTATGTTTTTTGGGTCGCTGACCACGAATCTAAAGCTAGCCAACAAAACTTATCCCGAGAAACATGTTTTTTTTGGGCAAAAAACATGATTTTTCATTGTTTTTTCTAAATAACTTCAAAATTATGCATTTTTTATAAAAGTCCTCAGTACATAAATTAAAGAGGACAAAACTTCATACATTTTATGTACTAAAAGTTTTTTTCCCTGGTCAATGTTTTAGCCATGTCAGTGCCGCAAAAATGGGTGTGAAAAGCAAAAAATTCTGATATAATTCACTGCTATAATTATTATTGTTAATGTTAAGAATCATATGACCTTATGAGACTTTTTATTTATTTTGTGGCATGACAATTATCCCATTTATTCTGAAAATTATTTCTTGCGATTATTTTTATGCTTTCAACATCCAACTCCTTCCTTTGCTGTCAGAACATAATGGGTATTTATTGTTAAATTATAGAGTTTTTTTTTTTTTTTGCTTGCCATATAAATTTGCCAGTGAGAAATGGCACATTAAAGTGAAGTGAAAACTAATGGACAGTACCAAATCTAGCAATTCATGCAGAAAACAAAAATTAAGTTTGCCATAAAATTTCATTAATTTGCCCTACCCGACTAAACATCTTCTCCCACTTTGCAAACAAATTGGAAAATACAAAAAATCCAGAAAAAGTACCCCTCTTTTAAAAAAAAAATCTGCCATACATGTCAAGATCAATACCAAAAATGTTATTTCTCAACTTTATATATATATATATATATTCTGACAGATCAGGAATTCATGCCAATTCTTTGATATATCACAGATGTGTACGAACACAAAATTTACATACACAACGCAATTTCAAATTTTCCGAATATGAAAAAGCAATATAACCAAACATTTGTTTTGCTAAATATTTATCTCCATTGACATATGAAGGAATAAAAATATTGATGGTGAAAGTTTCTCTTGAAATAAGTTTAAAAATTTTTAGTGGAAGTTATGTGTGAAATGTTTTCATTAAAAACAATATTATTTATTTTTTCAAAGAATTTATAGTTCAGTATGATTCAGTATGATTTCACTTATGCCATTTTGCTTGGATACTGACTCCAAACAAACAGTTGCTATGCTTCATTTCTTATTAAATATAAATCATAGAAAATGGTATCATTGCATATGAAGCATTACACACTTGCCTATGACATATAACTGTAATATACTACCCATAGGTATCATACAATACAATTTTAATGCTGTGTAAGTGTCTCCTCTGATTATTTTCCAATTTTCCATTGCATTTGGAGAGGGGGGGGGTGAATTAACGGGATTTTACAGTAAAAATAGGTTAGCAGTTAAATATTAAAAAAGTAAATGGTAAAATGATTTGGTGTTACTTTTTTATTTTATGTGTCTCACATTCATACAAAAATTCAGGATTCATATAGTATGTATAATATGTTTACCACTATTTTAAAATAATAATCTTAATCAATTGCAAATTTTTATTTTAAATATTTATTTTATTAAATAAAATAAATATTAAATGTCCAAAATAGTATTACAAATACTGAAAATGGCTACTAAGTTGTAATATAATAATTTTCTGTAATTTGTATGTGTAAACTAAATAATGCAACATTATTTTTATGTGATCTTTTCTTGCTTCTGTTTAGGACATCCAAGCAGTGAAAGTTCTGAAAGTGAACAGGATATAACGAGTGAGGATGACTCATATGATGTTAATCCTAGCGACATTGATAAAGATTTACTGAGAGAAGTCATGCATTTTCGGTTAAAACGGCATGAAATTGAAAAGAATATGAAAGAATATAAAAGAGACTTGATTTCTCACAACACAAAACTATTAGCCTTACAAAAAAGATTTCAAAAAACTAAAGATGCTTTAGAAGAAGCCTGGAGAGCTTTAAGCACTATACCGGTAAAAAAATTAAAAAAAAATCTTTTAGTTATTTATATTTTTATCCTTAGTTTTTAAGTATTTAGTATAATGCAGTTTTTGCCAATTTATTTTAAACTTTTCCATGCAGTTGGAGATGAGGAAAATACAGTATAACCTCTTGTAATTCTTATTTTACTTATTGGTTTCATGGGGTCTTTAGAAGTTCTGAAAAAGTACATCATGTTTCTTTTCAATTCCTAAATAAGGCATGAAAATCTTGTGCTTTTTGACAGAATTATGTTTTTCTGAGAAATTAAATTCATTCCCTCTGTCTTCCCCTCCAGACTTCATTTCCACCCTTTTGCTTCCTCCTCTTTCAAAATAAACAGTCTATAACTATCAAAATATCATCTGTAATCCAAAACTTAAGTTTTTGTCTGATCTATTTGTTTTTTATTATGACAATAAATAATCGTCTAAGTTTTCCTTCTCAACACCCAAAATTCCTGTTTCTCCCTTGCCTCCAACTTATGCCGAGCGAAGAAAATTTAATATTTTTAAAACTTTAATATTTCCATTCTGTTTGTAAATTTTGGTCCAAAAGTAATCTAATAATCAATCATCTAATAAATCTTTCCCTCCCGCCTTTATGGTTGATCCACAGAATGGATGACAGATAGGTGTCCTGTGTATAAACTAGTTTAGCAGGTCATTTGGTATTACTTTCCATAAAAAATCCTACATCATGTATATAGAGATTAAATTCCTTTTATTTATTTATTTTACTTTTATTCTATTTGCAGGCCAATAGAAAGTTAGAAATTGAAAATATCATTTGGCCTGTGGTTTTATATCCAGAAAATGTTCATAAGGATTTTTTTGGAAAAAGAATTAGCATTACTCAAGAAGAAAAGGCACTAATTCATGAAAAAATGTCACAGATTAACAGAACTGTCTTAAATGAATTAAAGCCTATTGATAAACTAATTCGATTGACTTTAGTAAAACTTATTGATAAAGTTGTTAAAGCTGAATTATTAGATTTAATTGATATTGCTTGTGTATTTTTTCCTATCATAGATAATGTTGCTAAAGATGTAGATAAATATTTTACAAGAATTGGTTCCCCTGATTCATCTGAAACATTGAGGAAAGTAGTTGATTCAGAAAAAAAACCTATTAATATAATAGAAGAAATACTATCTGCTGCTGCTTCTACAAAAGAATCTAAGCTCAAAAAAGATTCAGAAATGAAAATTAAATCTAAAAAAGATTCTTCATCAATTGTTGATGATATAGCTTTCAAGGAAGACACTTCAACAGAAACTGTTAATTCTGAAACTGCCAAAGTGGATTATTTGAATTATTCAGCCTCAAAGATCTCTCAAAGTAATGTATCAATTGAATCTGATGCTGATATTTTACTTGATAAGAAAAAACGCATTTTAAAATCCTGGAGAGATGTATGTGACATTAATGAAGATGCTTCTTCCCCCAAAACTGACATAAAAGATATTGATATTAACAGTTTCATCTCAGATGCAGTGCCTGTTTTAGACTGTTCATTGTTTGTTGAGGATAAATGTTCACCACAAAAAGATTATTATATGCTTCCTTTAACTTTTGAAAAGACAGATGAGTTTGAGAAGAAACTAGCAGGACAAACCAATTTAACTTATGCAGATTTTGAAAAAATGCTATTTGAGTTAGATGTGTCTGATGTTCTTCAAGATGTTGTTAGACGAGTTGTTTTAGAAGAGGACTTTACAAAGACTGAAAATCTGTTAAGTGATATCAGTTTTCCTACTTATCCTGGTGGAGGACTCTTTTTGACTAAAGATGTTCTCATTGAAATGGAAAAAGAAGATCCTGATCATTTTCCATATACCAATTTTTATCAAGAAATTGCAGATGTTGAAGAGAAGTTTGAGTTACCTGAGCAAGTTCATGTAGAGCCCCATTATGAAGAAATAGTTTTGAAGTATGAATTATCTTCAGTACTTATAGATGATTTTATTCTGTTGAACATCAGCGATATCCTAGAAGAATTAAAAGCTCACAATAAAATCAAGATGTCTGTTTCTGAATGTGAAGAACAACTCAGGTAATAAATGACTTTTTTAAACTCAATAAATTTGATTTAATTACTTATGAAAATTTATTTGATATTTAAAAGTTTTTTGTGTAAATTAAGGATTTAAAACAATTCAAATAGAGTTTAGTTTTATTATTTTTTTTTTTATTTTTAGAAAATGTCATTTAATTAAAAAATATATAGCTATTTTATTATTATTATCCTTCTCCCCCCCCCCCCCTTAAAAGTATACAGTATTATACATTTAACATTTAAAAGGAAGTTATTCTCAATTTGTGTAATTTTAAAATTGTCAGAAAAGGTTTGAAATTCCGTTTAAAACATTGTCATAAAAAGTATTAAAAATATTCCTTTAATCATTTTAGTATCTCTGCTACCAAGGGAGTTAAAGAGCAAAAATCATTTTCTAATTTAGATATATACATATTTATTTTTATTTATTTATTTTATTTATTTATTTATTTATTTTTTATTTATTTTATTTTATTTATTTATTTATTTATTTATTTTTTTGCAAATGTTAAGACCAGAAATCCATTGAAACCTGACATGGTAGTTATTTTTAAGGCACAAATGCTCACTCAGAGTGGCTTCTAAAAAATTCAAACTTGTAAAGTGGGAAAGTAAAAAACTTGTTGAAATCATAATTAGATAGAATTGCCATATTTGTTTAAGGATTAAAGTCTCTACTTAAGAGTAAACTTTTTTTACCTTTGTACAATAAATGTATCTCACTTTTAAAATGTTACAATATCAAAGCTTCTGCAAATATTATTGATAATCATTAATGTATATGCTTAAAGTGTTTATTTACTGATAAAGTTTCTATTTTAGTCAATTCCGACAAGTTATTTTAGCATTTGTGCTATTTCTGTTTTTTGTTTGTTTGTTTTAGGAGCATGTTGATTGACTGATATTTTTTAAGAAATTAAACTCCTTGAAGAAGGGCAAATGGCACTCCTATTTATAAGATTAAAATATATATATATACTTTCTAAATTTCCCGGAGAATAAAAAAACCATAATTTTATAATTAAGTTTTTGTTTACATAAAAAAATCATCCCTTTCAAATCAAAATAAATGTTAAAAAAGATTGTGCATGTTTTTTTGTAATTTCTACAAAAAAGACTTAATATTCAATTTTCATTAATTATGCACATTTAATACTCTGATCTTCATCATACATAAAAAAATATAAAAATATTTTCTCAAGTAGTTAAATTGCTATTTAGATAAATAATAGTTTTCTTGAATGTAAATAATATTTCACCTACATGATGTTATAATGCTATCATTTTATGAAAAATGAGAATTAATTTAGAATCTTTCTTTTAGATTATTAGAAAAGAAATTATCAAAAGCCAAACGTAAGAGAGTAAATGTAGAACAAGAATTAGTTGCTGTCTCACGTGAAAAAACTGAAGAAATGAATAAAAAATTTAGTCGCATTATGGATTTGCATCTTCTTCAAGATATCATTGAAAATCCTCATTTACGCATAAGAAAATATGAAAGTGAAAAAAAATTAGATTCATTGAAAAAAGACTTGAAAAAACTAAGGGTAATTTTTAAATTCACTACTATAAATTTAGATGTTTTAATTCTGTATACTTTTTAATATTTACATCTAATATAGTTACAAAGTGCTAATAAATTTGATTTATCTACTCATTCTCTAACTCTCCTAAATATGCTCTGATTACCATTATTTAATACAGGGTTGCTACGGGTCAAGAAAAACAGAAAAAAGTCAGGTAATTCAAAAATTTCGGCAAAAACTCAGAGAAATATCATGGAAAATTTTAAATATTTGAAGTGGTCACAGAAATTTTTTTATTTACTATTTTCCATCAAAATCTATTATTGTCCTAAATGAAGAAATTTTGAATTTATTTCATCCATTTAAAAATTTTCATGCAACAACAGTACAATATAAAAAATAATTAAAAATCTAAAATTCATACAGAGTGTACTATTTTTAGTGTTTATCTAGACTAAAGTTGTTCATTGTGTGGTGGGTTTTACAGCAATATATAGGCCGGTTTTTTATTGGGAAAGATCGAGGAATTTTTTTTATCAGAATTGTGTAGCAACCTAGTCAATATATAGGCTGTCTACAAAGTCTCTTTACAAAGTTTTATTGTAAACATGAATGAGCACATATTATTGAAAGTAGTACAATATTAAGAGTATATAACAGCTGTAAATTTTCCAAGTGGATGAAAAAAAATTCTGCCCAGGATTTGAACCAGGGATGTATTGGCTGAAGCTGCAAAAGCTGTTCCAACGAGTCATCCCAGACAAATATTGGAGGACTAATTCACCCAAATAACCTCAACGATCACGTAATCTGGTCTGATAGTTTGGATCAGCTCAACAGAATAAATCGAAGGTTAATATATAGAACTGCAGAAAATGCTGCATACAAAAATTTGCTCAATTGGAAGAGCAATGGTGGCTTCAGCCAATACATCACTGGTTCGAATCCTAGCCCGGACTTTTTTCATCTACTTGGAAAATTTACATCTGTTATAATTCATTTACCAATTGAATAACCGTGTTATAAATATTAGTAGTATATGTTGAATTCTTTTTGCACCAATTAATAAATCTCTATGTGTGTACCATTAGTTGCACAAAGTACATCAAGTGGAAGGTAATAATGCTTTCGTCTGATTTTCTTCTTCGTCCATTCCTTTCTTTATTCAATTCTGAGCCATTTCCCACGAATTTTTTGTGCCTTTCATGAATTAATAGATGTGGGAACTAGAAATTCTTTGGGCCCACTCAGTATTGGATAAAGCAAGGACTGAATAAAAAAGTGTATCGGAGGAAAATGTGTGCCTCGTCTCGTGCAGCTAGTGGTGCATACGTACAAGTTCAGTGGCATAGCCAAGGAGGGGAGTCCAGGGGGTCATCGTCCAAAACAAAGAACTGGTTTACAGAATCATGGATACAACAATAAAACAGTTCAAACAGAATCACAAAGAACTTATGAAAAATTCCACTTTAGACAGGGATTTGTCTTATTCAAAGGTGTGTCTTTTGCTGAGATTATGAATTTTTCTGTTTTGGTCAGATTTCCATTATAAACTCATTCCATTTTCACAGTATCCATTAAAACTGCTAAAACCTACTCTTTCTATAGTACACCTCTAAAGAGCATTAATGCATGTGTATTATAGTAAATCTGTGAAGATGACCTATCTCAAACTGAAACAATTAAAGATTAAACAAAAACAACCCTACATATTTACGCTTGCTAACATATGAAACTTATCTGAAATGGAACTTGTTCCAATTGCATTTCCTTCTCAGCAGGTTTTCTGTGAGCATGGAATCCTCTCATTAATGAAAACATTTTAATGTCCCAAGATGCAAGGATAACTATGAAAGTATACCCGTAATTCCAATTTCACAAATTTACTGTCACTAGATTGAATGTTAAACTTCTTTATCTTGGACTTTGATAGGACTAGCTATTGTAGACCCTTATGGGAAAAGACGAGTTTACATGGACACAATAATGGCACATTGGGGATTTTCTTGACTCTTAACTTTGTTCAATTTATAATGAGCAATATTATCAATTACTTTAAATTTGCTGGATGCAGTTAATAAAAACAACTTTATTTTGGACTGGTTATTTGTTAACATTTTCAAAATACACTGATGAGAAAAATTAAAGGAACAACCAATAAAACGATGCTTTATGTTAATAAATCTAAGATAACTTCCATGAAAAGTGATTGGTTGGTAACTCAATGTCAATGTTATCAAACAGTCCAATGAAATTAACCTTTGCTACAAAAAAATATGCAATTTTTTCAAACCATTCTTTTGATTCATGTGTAGAAAGGAGTGCACATGGGAGATTTGAATTCTAATTTCAAGGTTTGTATGCATAGTTGGGGAAATATTTTTGCTTGTAGTAGTTTGAAGTATTATTGCAGTGATTTTTTCCTTGCTTTCTTTCTTTTATTTCATAAAATTTATTAAATCTATTAAATTTGTGTATTATATTTTACAACCATAGCTTCTAGAATATAATGATTCAGAAATTTAAATAAATAATTATTCATATAGATTCTATGAGTTTATTGATTCCATTTTCTCTTTAAAATTTTAAAGGAAAAATATTTTGATCTTGAATAAATGATCTTTACAATTCTTCTTAAAGGTCCTAAAAGTGCTTACTTTTACAATTGAAAATATCACAATTTTTGTTAAAAAAAAAAAAAAAAAAAAAAACTATTTAATTTTATAGAACTGGATATTTCAATAATTGCATCTAAGTTACATAATTTTCAAAGATTTTTTAATCCATTGACTTGGGATTTCAAAAGATGAAATGCTTTTACTGCTTGAGCTTGACAAACTGCTGTCACTGACCTGCTTTGGCATTCTTCCAAAGTTATGAACCTTTCTGAGATAAGGAAGCATTAGGAGAAGACAAAATTCCTCTCTATTCTCCATAAAAGCAATAGTAGAAAAAACTCCCTTTTCATTTCCTTCTGTCCTATTATCAACAATCGTTCATCTTACACAGAACTATTACTCACGTGGCCATTCTTTAATGCTTGGCTCAGCAGTACATGGAAATTAATGTAATTGAATTGCTTTTTCATTTAAGAAAGCACAAAATATAATATTGCATCAAAATTTTCAAGGTGTCATGTTTACTTTTTATTTAACTCACTTTTAAAATGCAATTTATTGCTTATTATTATATGTCAGTTGAATTAATGTTTCAAATCTTAAAAAGTAAAATAAAGTTATCTTTTTTTCCCCTGAAAAATAGAAAGATCTCATGCATTTTGGAAAGATCTCATCTTTAACTTAAAAAGTCATCATTCATATACTAATATTTATTAAAAACTGCAATGTTTCCTTTTATAAAAATGGAATTAATTTGTTACTCATGTCATATTTTATTTTCATTCATTCTTATATTTTTTTTCTGTGTTTCATTTTCTTATAGGCTTCAGAAGTTAATGCATTGAAGTCTTTAGATACATTAGAGTATGAGGATACTATTATTTGTCAGGAGCTTTCACAACTAAGACAAGAATTTCAACTTTTGAACAAAAAATATTCTTCTAACCTTAAGAAATTTCCAGTAAGTTTATCAAAATTACTTAAACTTTTTACAATAATTATTGTATTTAATCTGATAAATAACAAAACAATTTTGCTCATAACTGAGAGATAGTTAAATGTAATACTTAGTATAAGTAGAATATCCATAGCATTGTTTTCTTATTCCTTCATACAGAACAAACAAAATTTTTATATTACTGAAAAACACAAATAAGTGAGGCTACTGCAATTATTTTCTTAAAATTTTACTCCTATTCTTTATTTATATGTGTGATTTATATGCCAATAAAAGAATAGTACTTTTCAATTGTCTTGATGTTTTGTGAGATTAAGGTTTTTGTTTTAGAAAAGTTAAAAGTACATTAGCATTGAGTACTATGCCTTAGGTATTCTGATTTGACCAATTAGTCAATATTACCCTACTGCTGAAAAGTTCAGATGCCATATCTTTAAATATTTCTAGAAGATCCATTGCCTTGCCCATATTAACTGTTGAAGTTTTCTATGTAAAATAAATAAAATGTAGTAATATGATGATTACAGTAACAGAGCTTTGTGAATTTGTGTCCATAAATTAAAGACAATCATAATAAAATTATGTTATCTTGACAAAATCATAGTAAAATCTCTCAGTTTATAAATAAATATGTAGGTTTTCTTTGGCAGATGCAGCAAAATATATGACAATGGAATAAAAAAAAATACAAAATTCAATCAATTGGTTTCATATTTAATGAAATTCTATTTTGTATGGAACTATTTTTAAATGGAAATTTACATTTTTATTCTCAAAAACCAAATTTATAGTGAGAACATGAAAGACATTATTTTTTAGGCACTCTCAGTCGTAACGTTAGTCATGAAGTTTTGTTTGAAAAGCATAAGAACTCTAAAAAAAACGGTTGGTTTATTTCATTTTCTACTTGATATAAATTGAAAAAAAAAAAACTGTTACCATTGCTTTTAAACTATTAAAAGACTTAGCTTAAAGGTAAAGGTATGCAAACAAAATAAAAGATATTTCAAACTCTTGTTTAAGATCAGTTATCACGCTGAAAGCATCTCATATGAAAGTGTGATTATGTATAGTAGATTATTTAAAAAGTTTTATCCAATCTTTTTATGTTTTTATTATAGTTGATGTTTTAGCACGAAATAACATTTAAATGAAGCAACAATGCTATTTCAATTGGCTTATCACTAAATGTTCATGTTTTATATATAAAAAGTGTGCATCATCTGCTAAGAATGAAGTAAGTTTCAGATCTGAAAGTTTAATACAATGTAAATCAATCTGAATTTTTAGTAGTCTATAAAAATATGTATTTATTTACTATTATTATTAATACATCATTTTTAGCTTATGGCAACAGGAAAAAATAGATATTTCACTCAGGTTGTAAAATTTATATCTAGGTAGTGCAAATTGTTCAAAAATTTTAGTTTGTTTTAAGAAACACATGTATCCAAAATGATTTTTATATTGAAACATTTTGTACTTTTAATCTTACAATAATAATAATTTTAAGTGTTTGATATAGCTAAGATTTTTCTCCAAGCTTGACATTACATATTAAAAGAAGAAAGTAATTATTTCTAAACAATGAGTTGCTGTAAATGAATAATAAGGATTGTTGAATGTACCGTGGATTCTCAATTAGCCAGGATCATATTATCATAGTTGCAGATTAACCATGATGATAAAAATCTCTGTTTTGTATGCAATTTATTCTAATGCATGATTTAATTGCATAGAAATTAATAAACAGCCTCATGGCTAAGAAATCATTGAGGGCAATTTTATTGGATGAAGAAAATGAAATTCCTACAGAAGTCGATGATACTACTAATTTGCAGTGAAAAATCATAGATGAAAAAAATAAATTGTTCTTAAAATGTGGACAAAGAAACAGGGCAACAAAAGATTAACAAAGATTGGAAATTGGAATAATGCAAAGTTATAAATGACAATGACATTGTGTCACTTTGTAGTTCAGAGGAAACAAAAAATGCCCTGAAAGTGATGTAGAAAATCTTGTAACTCATCAAAAATAAATCACAGAGACACATTAATGCACACTAAGGCATTACTTAATTACTTGGAGCAAGAAGATGAAAGGACATCTGCTGTAAAATCGATGTTGAAAAATTTGAGTAGTAAAATCAATTGAAGAGTAAATGAAAAATGAAAACAGACCTTTATCATTTCATTCTTCATAAAACAGTGAGGTTAACTACATTTCAATTTTTTTATATTATAGTAAGTGTAAATTTATGTTTATTCTCTTTCTTTTATATAAAATTAAATTTTTAATGCCCTATTGTACAATAATTTGACATTTTCTATACCCTTTCTAAAATTTTTCATCAAAATTTGTGCAGATGCGATTATTTGGGATGTTTACTTATCTAAGATGAAACACTTCCCCACGACTATTAGGGCTGGGCGATATCAGAATTTTAATATCGTGATATATCGCTGACCAAATATCGATATTTTCGATATATCGAATCGATATATTTCAATTCATATGTCACTCCATTATAGGGCCATAAATGTAACTGTCCTCTGTATAAAATACTGCAAATACATAATATACATTGTAGCCTACGGTAAAAAATCGTTTCAAATGAATTTTAAAGAAGTTACACACTGTCAAACATATTCAAATTTAAAGGGACTTGCAAAATGCACTAAAATATGTCTTCTGTAAAATATGCAGTGAAAATAATAAATACTATTCATTTACAGGGCAACCCAAAAGAATTCCATTACACATTAATAAAGGGGGGGGGGATTGTTTGCGACGTATTTTAATAAGGTTTAAGGATTTCAAGTATCATAAAATTGATATTCGTCACTGAAACTTAATATTTAACACATACTATGAAGTGCATAGCATTTACAGGGCCACACAAAATATTTCAAATCTTATATTCTTATCCGAAGTTTTGTATATTATCGATGATAGCTGATGGATGGATGAAATACGTTTTCAGTTGTGATATGCGTTTCTAATTTTTACTAAATGTCTGCAAATTATACGGTGTGTATAAATATTATAGTTGAAATACAGGGTCACGCAAAAGAGCTCATAAAGGTTACTGAATGTGAAGGTAATTAACTTAAAAGTGGTTTTTTAATAAGCTATGCATTTTTACGTTGAACTGCTTTGAGTTTACTAAGAAATTTTTGTAGAATATAGATAAAATGATATATACAGGGTCACGCAAAGAATTAGCTACATAATCACCCATAAATGATAATTTCTGTAAATGTGATTTAAGTAGTTTTAGAGTGTTTTTGTTTGAACTAAATTTTCACAAAATACTGGCATGTAATATAGGTGCTAGGTAAATTAGAGGGATGAACAAAAGTATTCAAATATTTTCCATCTTTTAGAATAAAATGCTAAAAGAGAAATTTCAACCAATTAGGCATTTTCTTGCTAAACTAAATTGAAAATTTAAAGCATCCACTTTCAAAAATTTTAAATTGGGTTATCAGTTCCACATAGTTGCCCTCTTGTACGGTTTTGCGCGCAGAAAAACAATATTGGAGAAATGCAAATTTCGTGAAACGATCGCCGAAAAAGTCCACATTTCGTCAATATTTCGTGGAATAACGACGATTTCGTCAATGTTTTTGTCAACTTACTTTGTCAAAAGATGGCTGAAAAACGCGAATTTTCTGTGCGGATCGCGAAAAAAACGGCAATTTCGCCTAAAGATTGCGGATATAAAGCCAATTTCGTTAAAAGATTGAGGAAAAAAAGCCGTTTTCGATAAAAGAATGCTTAAATTAATGATTTTGTCAAAAGATCATTGAAAAAAAAAAGGCCGTTTCATCAAAAGATCACGGTAAAAACGCCCATTTCGTCAAAAGATCGCGAGGATAAAATGCTGTTTTCGAGAAAAGATCACAGAAAAATGCAAATTTTGTGTAAAGATTGTTGAAAAAAACGCCGATTTTATTTTTAAAAAAATAGAAAAAAAAAACAGAGAAAACGCCGATTTCGTCAAAAGATCGCGGATAAAACCCCCACTCGCGAAATCCCCCCCCCTAACCCCACGCCGATTTTCGAAAATGCAATATGAATTTCCGAAAAAAAATTTCACCCAGAATCACCCCTGTATTGGAATACTTATTTGGCTGATATTATGATATTTCAATAAATAACAAAGTTTTGTTAAAGATATCAGGAAGTGTTGGAAAGTGTTTCATAATCTATAGTTAACGCATGATTTTTCTTACTTGTTTGCTTATAAAAAGGGCTCCGTGAAAGTATCAACTAGTTTGAGTTGTTTAAGTGCGCGAAAAACATATTCAACGGCACATAGAAGCGGAAAAAAAAAGAAAAAGAAAACATTTTATTCTTCACCATTTAAAAAAAAAAAAAAAAAAAAATCTATAACCTCCAAGTTAATATACCGATTTTTTTTTCAAATTTTCAGCAATTTGCCATAACAGTAAATTAGGCTGTGTGACAAATTTTTAATAAAATATAATAAGTTATTCCAAAATTTGAGCATCTTTTACAAATGTCCAGTATAGAAGAACCTCAAAGAAAAAGTAAGAAACTATCCATCGTTTGTTTTTGTATATCGAACTCAACGAAATCGAAACCCGAATGTTTATACAATCATATTGTCATCTGCTGTGGATGGGTAATATCGAGGGTAAAATGTTTCGCTATGCAGAAAGAAATTGTGCATAGATTTTTAGCGATCTTTCGAAATGAAAAGTATTTTCCTGCCTAATTTAAGAAAAAACTTCGATTTTTTTTTTTTTTCAAAATAAAAACACTAGTATCCAATAAACTCTAAAACGAAAGTGAATCATAATGAAAATAATAATAACTTCTGCTTTAAGTAAAATTTCTGGTTAAAATAAATGACATAATAGAATTATCATACATGTAAATTATTGTTATTAATAAAAAAATGTAAAATAATATGAGTTGTAATATAATTATTAATTAATGCTGTTAATAAATGAAAAACCAACATACAAGAAATCAGCGCCTTGTGAAACGGGGGGGGGGGGAGGGGCGAAGGGGGCGTGTTGGCCCCAGCGCAGAAATTTAGGGGGCGCCAAGTTTATACTACAAACGTCATTTTTAGCCTGTCACAAGAAAAAATTTGGGGATGGGGGGGGGGGGGCCAAATTGAGCCTTTGTCCCGGGCGCAGTTTTCTCTTCGTACGCCTTTGCAAGAAATATCTATAAATTGTACTCACTTTCTTTAAAATCTGTCAATCAATTCTGTATTCCGTCAGCAATAACTCTACACAAGCTCACAGGAAAACAATAGTCAGCCACCGATATGGAGTCAACGAGTGATTTTATCGGAAATGCCCGATCCTCGAACGAACTCCGATGAATAAAGCGATACATCAGAAAAGTAGACTGTTCATCTATATTTCGGTATGTACGCGACAACGGCACAAAACCGCAAATTTCACGCAAGTACTGATTTCGGCGCGAATATTTGTAAAAGTAACCAACTTTTGCCCCGATAGAGGTAGATTCGAAATTCCGTAACTCCGTAATTCATTCCGAAAGTAGGATAAAATACCATTTGAAACGATATATCGGAAGGCTTGAAATCTCAATATCGTTACCGCGGTCTTAAAGAAATATCGATATATATCGATATTACGGTACATCGCCCAGTCCTAACGACTATACTAGTTAATCAAGAGTCTGCTGTATTAAGAAAAATTAACATTGCCTCTTTTTCTTTATGTGTGTGTATCATGGGAATGTGTGGCAATACTATCTTTCAGAGGTTTTTATTATATTGAAACTTTTTTTTCCTGATACATTCAGTTTACAAACCAAACCAAAGTTACAGTAATGTTCAAAAATTAAAGATAATATTTAAAAAACAAAAGTTCTTTGATTTTATGATTAATTTTGAATATTCTAAGGGATAATATAAATTTATATTCAATAAGTGCCGCTTCATGTAAAGTTCAAAATTTAATTACATTATAAATAAATATACAGAGATTTTCAAAATATTGTTTATTTTTAAAAATTGTCTTGGATTTAAGAAAAAAAAATGGAAGGAAGGAAAAAGAAAAATAATATGTATATATTAATAAAATTACCATCTTACTGTCACATTATCATGCATTAGCACATGTTAACACATTGATAACACATGCTTTGCAAATACTACTAAATCTTCAAATTAGCAGCTTCTGCATAAATTTTACAAATATTTTAATTTTCATTCCACTTTGCACATTCTCTTAACATCATGGAATCTGTAATTCAATAATGTTACATTAATTGTATGGGCCATTTTCATGATTCTTTTACATTTCATGGTAACAAACTTGTCATTTGAAATAAAATTATTAAAATGAACTAGTGTGTATATTTTCTAACTTAGATAATAATTTACATACCTCCTAAAACAATTTAGTAAACTTACTTAGCAGCTTACATTTCATCGCTTACAAATGTGGTAAAAGACTTGACAAGTAATGGACTTGACATTTCAAATAAAACTATTAGAAATGAAATTGCTTGTATAATTTCTAACTTAGATAATAATACACATACCTTCTGAAACTATTTAGTAAACAATATTTAATTACAAAAGTGCAAAAATTATTATTTTAATATTAAAATTTACAGTAACAGACTTGACAGTGAAAAAAAAAAAAAAAAACACCAACTTTGATGAAAGCTTCTTGTTGCCACTATCACCTTCACAATTGAAAAGTAAAAATGGCAAGTAGTAGTTATGTGAATAGTTTAACTATATCTCCGAATATTTGCTGCTAACTTTAGGCAGAATTAGAAACCTATTTTGACTAAAATAATCACAAGGTAACGGACTTGATGCAAAGTGAGGGACAAAAAATTTCTGTGAATTTCTTAAAGAAAATATCTCTGGTAAACAAATTTTTTCATTATTATAGAATACTAACAGTTCATATTTAAAATAATTAAATCTCTTTATTTAAAAAAAAATAAATTAGGTTTAAAAAAAATAACAGTTAATTACATAAAACTTGGAATGGGACAGGCATTTTTTGCTTAGAATCACAATTTTAAATATTTTTATCTCCTAAATTTTTATTGATTTAAAAAAAAAAAAAAATCATGTTAAAAGTGTTCAATATAGTCTTCTTTAGCTAATGCATAGCAAGTGCATGTGCATCTCTTTGGGGGGGGGGGGGGGGGCGGACACATTGTCTCATTGAATTTATGTCTACAGTTGTCAGTAATTGTATTATTATTTCAACTTTATCTGTGAGGGCATTTTAAACTGTGTTTTTTAAGCATTGTACAACAGATTTTATCCTATCCTAATGAAATAATGACACATCTGTTAACAACAAAGCATCACTATTTATAGAGATCTAAAATCTAAAATCTAGAGTTGTTATCATTTTTTTTTTTTTTTTTTTGGAAAAAACAGTTTTGATGGTTATTATAGTATTTTAAAAAAGAGCTTCTATATAAAAAATACAAATCTATAATACAAAAAGCATAACAAAATCACCTTCAAAAAATTCTTTTTTGAAAATAAATTGTTATAATTTTAGTTTAATATCCTCCTGTTGTAGCTATCTTGAGCTTCTTTTAAAATGTACAAGATAATTATAAATGAACAACTTTACAAAGCTATGGGAAATAAAAAAAAAAAAAATAAGAAAAAAAAAACAATAAAAGTAAAACTCTATTGTTAGTCGTAAATGAAAAATAACAGTTGAAAGTTTAAATTCGACACAGTTATAAGTTTTCAATGTGAGCCCCTCCAGAAATACAAACAGTATCAAGGTGATATAATAACTCATATTACACTTCTTTTAGCATTATTAGTGGGACTCTTTGAGATATGTATGTCCTAATTTCATCAATGACAATTGGTAGCAATCAAACAAGCACATAATCTTTGACAAGGCAAGGGAAAGGAGAGGGGGGAAATCATGCTGAGAAAAGTATGGGATGAGTTACCCTGCACCAAAATTTCATCAAATAATTTATAGATAATTCCAACCTGCCCATTTTTTCTCTTTTTCTTTTTTGTTTATCAAGCTTTTGTAAATTTATGCATAATAAATACTTTACAAGAGTTACAAAAGTTAAAATTTTGTAATTAGTGCTTTCCTTATAAACAGGGAAAGGTTGTGTGTTCAAATTCTGTTTGTTATTTATATAAAAAAGTTTTGTTGTAACCAGGGTTGGCAAGTTTTTGACACGCAACAGTTTTTGACCATGGTTCAAACCATCGTGTCAAAAACCTCCTTGTCAAAAATGTCAAAAACCTATATTTATATTTGATAAATAAAATTTACTTGTTTTTAATAAAGAAAATGTTTCTAAATATGTTGCAGAAAAAATAAATTTAAATTTTTGAAGAAACATATTTTGAATATTGAACAAAACCTTAGATTTAGGAAAACTTATCTTTTGTAATATTATTTATTAAATTTTAATGTGTTACTTAAAATATGCAGGGATATTATATTATGAAGAAATTTATAACCAAATTTAGTGTATCCTGGTTTAAAATAATATTAAATATTAGACATGTTCCATAGTCGATAATCAAAAAGGAGTTAATAAACAATAATGAATGATTAAATATTTAATATGCAGATAAAATGCATTTTTCATATGAAATTTGCTTTATAAAGATACATTACTAATTCATATCAAAATCATAAAATAAGGAAGTTTCACTTCAAGTTTTGCCAGACTTATTAACCAAAAATTTTTGGTTAATACATAAATACATTTGGTAAAAAGATTGTGATTACCAGTGATATCAGTAATATCTTAATTCATTCCAAAATAAATTTATTCTTCCTTCATGAAAACACATGAATTCAGTAATATTAATGAAAATTACAAATTAAAATATGTATGGAATCGATATAATAAATAAAAAGTCAAATTTTCTCTCTACATCTGAACTGAGTGTTTCATTGTTTACATCTGTAAATTATGTGCGGATTTTAGAGAGTTGCAGATTTTAGGGTTGTGGATTTGCGGGAGTCTACTGGGAGCATTAAAAAATTATTAAACGTAGTATATCAAGCTCCACACTTTTAAAAATCCTGCATTTACAACACTTAATTCGTTAATACTTATAAATATTAACTATGTCAAAATGCATACTAAATAACTTTAGATTTTTTAAAATATTAAAATAATAATAAATAAACAAGATGTTAAAACATAATTTTTGTGCAAATATTTCTGCATGTCCATTTTGAGATAAATTTCTGATTTGAAATCTGTCATTTTTACCTTAATTTTTATTAATTAAAAATATTTAAAAACTTTCTAACTACGCATAATATAATTAAATTTCAACATAATGTATGGCAACTGTTGCCAGTTTTAAGATTTAACAACAAACTCTAGTGCACCGCAGCAGATTGTGACTGGGGTTTTGACAGGTTTTTGATGGTTTAATCCGGTTTAAACCTTTGTCATGTCAAAAACCCAACCCTGGTTGTAACTAAGACAATATCCAATACAATTAAGGTAATCTTAATAAATTTATGATTTATATAAAAAAATAATTCTTTCTTCTTTTTTTTTAATGAAGGTAAAAACACTGTTTTAATAAAGTGTAGAAGCATGTATTATGTACCAATTTGAGGACTGTAGTTAATATGATCATGATTTATTTTTTTAATTTCAGCGCAAGGAAACATGATAAGTAACAAGGAAAAATGAGTGAGAGATAAAGAAAATATCTTTTTGCATGACTTTTCTCTTTCCCCCCTATTCTGATTCATGGATATGTAAAGTGTTTTAATTTTTTGTTGCTGTATTTGCATTTCATTTCTGACTGAAATAAATCTTAACTGCTAATTAAGTTTTGTTTTATGTATGTTTTATTTATGCCTTCCTCATTGTATTTACCTTCTATCATAAATTAAGAAAAATGTGAACATCTATTATTTTAAACAGTCTAATTTGCTGTGCTATATCCAATAATAGCATTTTTAATGATATCACAACAAGTGGCAATCTTCTGTAATTTGGTTCATATTCATTTCGATTTGTATAGAGGATTTTTCAGTTCCCAAGGCTGCATTCATTTCTGTTGCAAGAGCTGAATGGCTGTCAAGTAAATCATGCATTTGAAAATTTACTTATATAAAATACTTTAAAAATATGTATGCACATTGTAAAATTTCCACTGCTTACATATCATTCCTTTATCACTGTAAGACTAACAAGGAAGGTCTCCATACGGGCATACTCAGAAAAATCTGAAAAAATTACAGAATGTTCTTCTCATATAGTTATATATGTTTATAAAAAAATTTCGGCGGAACCTCCTTATAATGTCCGTAAAAAAATAATAAAAATTTTGTTTATTTGGCGATTTATCTCCGGTTGGCGAAAAAACGAAATTTTGAAAAATACGCTTTTACGCTTCGAATACTTTTTAAAGAAAAAACTTTCTATGTTTAATTTATTTAAATAAGTTCAGTTTAAGTAATTTTAGTTTTGCATTTTTACTTTACTTTAAGTGTAATTTTGTCATATACGTTTATATGTACTTATAACAAAATAAAATTAATATATTTTATCATTTAAAACACAATTTAAATTGACTAAAATTGTTCCAAATTGAAAAATATACTGTTAAAAATCTGCTGCATTTTGTTGCAACGCACTCCCTTGCTTGTATTGAAAACGGTTACTTGGCCATGAAATGGAGCTTTCTCATTGGTTGGAATAGAGATATTATATACAAGTGGTGGAGCGCGTTGCAACAAAATGCAGCAGATTTTTAACAGTGTATGACGCGGTCAATTTGCCGTGCTATGGAGCATTCTCATTGGTCAGAAGAGAGATATTCTATAAAAGTAGTGGAGTGACGTTGCAGTAAATGCTGAAGATTTTTAACAGTGAAGTCAATTAAAATCAATTTTCAGATTCGTTAAAATCGTCTGCTTTTGGCGAGGAAATGCACTGCAAGCCAAATCCCGCGTCGCTTTCAGCTTTTCACGCCTATTATTCCAAACTATTTTATTTTTTTACATATCTAATAATGTAATTCCGCCGTTAATTTTCACTGATCCTTTATTACCTACATGAGTAGTTTAATTCGTATTTTTTTCAAAAAATTCTGAGTATGCCCCCAATGGAGACCTTCCTTGTAAGTCATACTACAATGTTTAAGCTTATATACTTTGAAAACAGAATTATATAAAATAAGCTTTTTTCAAAAAAATATCAACCGACTTCAAAAAAGCGCTTAAAAGCATTAAATAATTCTTTAAAATTCTCTAATGACAAAACGTTATCCAAAAATCAGTCATCGGATATCAGGTACTGGCATAAAAACCGTTAAATTTAATATATATAATTTAATATCCACCAAACATGGATTTTAGAGAGAATATTTTTTACAAGAGATGAATTTGCATATTTATGATTTAATTTATGAATATATACATATAAAAAGTAATGCATTACTTTTTGAAGTCGGTGCCAAACAAACGCAATCGATAATGATCATCACCATTTTATTTTTTGGTACTATTCACAATATATTGATAATTCTTATTATATTTAAGATAGTTTGGCACCAACTTCAAAAAGTAATTCATTACTTTTTATATGTATATATTCATAAATTAAATCATAAATATGCAAATTCATCTCTTGTAAAAAATATTCTCTCTAAAATCCATGTTTGGTGGATATTAAATTATATATATTAAATTTAACGGTTTTTATGCCAGTACCTGATATCCGATGACTGATTTTTGGATAACGTTTTGTCATTAGAGAAATTTAAAGAATTATTTAATGCTTTTAAGCACTTTTTTGAAGTCGGTTGATATTTTTTTGAAAAAAGCTTATTTTATTTAATACTTTTTAGTTATTCATACTGTAATACTCAGTTTTGTATACTAACATATGATGTCTCTTTGCAATGTACTGACTAATTGATGTACTTTTCTGGGTTTCAAAATATTCAATTTGCTGGTCAATTTCCTATTTCATTTTCAGCTATTCGAAAGCAATTAATAATCACGGTTAGTATCGTTATGGATCTTTAGGTTTTTCGGATGTGGTAACTTATTTGGATATCTCACTCTTTGAAAAGTTACCGCAAACTTCAAGGTCCACATTGATTTTTACGGACCTCAGAAATGGGTATCGACAGACGCAGTTTTCCAAAATACACAAAATGTAGGAATTTTCTATTCCAAAACTTGGCGATAGTCTTCTGAACAAGAACGATTATACGAGTGCAAGAACAATACACTCACATACATCTGATTTGTGTGCTCGACACTAAACCCTGCTTATATGTTATCGTCAATATACAGGGACGAAATAGCGCAAGGAAATTTTTATAACACGAAGGAAATACAGCCGGGAGTGGTGATAGAATGGCACCTGTGGAATTCGAACCCACAACCTCCTACGCTCGCAAGCGGTTAGTGTGCGTTGTCTTCACCCCTAGGCGTCGGAGACCACGAGTGCAAGAAGTTAACTAGCTTGACTTTGATGGCAAGCTCATCAATATGTTTCCCCATTTTATTTTGTCTAGATTCGTCTCAACTTTTCAAATATCCCCGTATAATAACATTTTGATATCGAAGAATTATGTCAGAAGAAAATCTGAAAGCATTTCGATATTTAACTCGATAACTGATTCTGAACCTCAAGACAGTATTGCTACGCATAGCAATTTAATTAATTTGTGCATCCGGCATAAAAAGCATCCTGAAAAACAGGCATTTGTGCTCTGATATATAAAGGTATTTTAAAAGTGAATTTTCAGCTTTTTGACACCTATTTCCGATGTCAGTAAGTATCGATGCAGACCCTCCATTTCGGTGCATACGAGAATTGATCCAGTTAAGATTTCACACTTTGGAAGGAACTCGCATCTCTGCAACAGTGGCTACGATCCATATATACATAGTTTGTCACTATTTAGCGTAACGAGATTCACCAATGAGAAGCCTGCATTTTTGCAATCTTTTCACTGTTTGAAATACTCAGCGAAAAGTTCGCAAAAAATGCGGGCTTCTGCTTGGCCAATCTGATTTTACTAACAGCAAAAAAGAATTTGGCCGCAATCCGGTAGATTTTGCGCTATTAACGAAACCAGATTGACCAATTTGAAGCCTGTATTTTTTGCGAAATTGTCGCTGCTTAAAATAAGTAAATTTTCTTATTTGTCAATCTTATTTCACAATAGCACAAAATCTACCTGAATCCGGTGCAGTCAAAATTTCGCAAGATCATATACACTGTTAAAAATTTGACCCTTTTCCTGCAACATCACTCCATCGCTTTTATAGAAAACGAGAGAACTTTTTATTTTTGTTGTTGTTGTTGTTGTATAGACCCCTCATGGGCCCGGAGAGCAGCTTTATATTTCTTTATATCTGTCTAAATCCGCAAACACCAACCAAAAAACCAACACCTAATAAACTCACCTAAACACAGACCACAAATATTAATACTCAACTAACTAATATACACACTCCAACTTTTTATTTTTAAAAAGTTCTAATCACCAGAATTTGATGAAATTGAAATGGGACCACACGAGCATCTCAAACAAACAAACAAAACTAGTCGTTGGGGGCCACCGTAATACTTACCCATCATGGATATGTATATGAAAATAAAACATGAACATGTGAAACTATTTATACAATGCATTGCAATTCATAAACAAAATTTAAATATTGTTAGTATACATAGTAATGCTATATTAAAGAACTGCTGATGTATTAATTTCGACAAATTATATAAAATGACAAACTACTCAAGAAATACCGAACTGCGTAAAAGAAACATCCTTATAACTCAAAAAATAACAAATCTATTAACTAAAAATTAACTACGTCGAATTAAGCGTCTCATTTCCAATTAAAATATACTTCTGAATTGAAATTTGAATGAAATACAGGGTCATGAAAAATCGAAGAATATGGAAAACAAGATTATAAATATCTCGGCAACTAATAATCCGATCGACTTCATTCTATATGCAAAATGTGTGTTATTTTATTGCCTTTTACGTCCATTCCTTAGAACAAAAAAATTCGAAAATTTTTATATACCTTTCATCAGAACGAATTTTTCGAGAGTCCGAAAAAAATAGTTCCGGATAATCGAGGTTGCTCATATTAAATAGGGTTCGTCCCATTCTTACATACTAACAACATACAAAATTTCAAGTCTCTATCTCAATTTATTCGGGAGATAGAGCGTTTACAGACAGACAGACAGACAGACAGACAGACGGACGGACGGCAAAATTTTTTTTCTAAAAATATGTTTTTCGTAATCTCCACTATCTAAAACGTGTAAATCCGTCAAAAAAAATTTTTCGATTTTCAAAACGATTGCAAGACTTACCCTATACTACGTATGATGGGTAAGTAAAAAGAGTTATCAAAATTGGTTCACATTTACGGAAGTTATGGGTGAAAAAGAAATACATACTGGTCGAATTCATAACCTCCTTCTTGAAGTCGGTTAAAAATCTGAAATCATTCCTATATCTAATCCGATAACTGAATTTAATCTAAAGACAGTGTACATACACATAGCAATGCACTTTAATCACTTTGTGAATTCTTCGTACCAAGCAGCCTGATACACAGACTCTGGTGCTTTGACGTATAAGATTCTTTAAAGATGAATTTTCAGCTTTTCGATTCTTATTTCTCATGCCGGCAGGTATCGACAGAGTTGCAAAAAGTCGGTTTATTCTCAGGTTTATTTCCAATAGACCAGATTTGTTCCCAGGTTTATTCCCAAAAAACCGAATTATTCCAAAAATTCCCGGGTTTTTTCCAGGTTTATTCCTAAAAACCCTGTTTATTCCCGGGTTTAAACCGGGTTTTTTCTAACCTTTGCAACGCTAGGTATCGATGTGGATTTTTCATTTTGGCGGATACGAAAATTGTTCCAGTTAAGATTTCGTACTAGCATATCTGCAACAGTGGTTAGGAAACAGAAGGATTACTCGCTGCTTAGCAAAACAAGATTGACCAATCATAAGCCTTCATTTTTGAGAACTTTTCACTGCTTGAAGTACACACTGTAAAAAATATGATTACTTTACTCCCCCACTTTTATAGAATATCTCTCTTTTGACCCATGAGAATGTTCCATAAATGGAGTTATGAATAAAAAGGAGGCGACATATACACTGTTAAAAATCTGCTGCATTTTGCTGCAACGCCCTCCACCACTTGTATATAATATCTCTATTCCAACCAATGAGAAAGCGCCATTTCACGGCCAAGTAACCGTTTTCTATACAAGCAGGGGAGTGCGTTGCAGCAAAATGCAGCAGATTTTTAACAGTCTAGTCATTTGTCTATCAGTGGCGAGTGAAGTAACTGAGTTGGCTGTTACAATATGACAGCTGTTTCATTTAATCAGATTTACAGTTTCGCATTGCCGTCTGTGAAATCTCCCACCAGTAAACTTAACTAGAAAATTTCGTTTTATTTTAGAGCCTTATTGACTAAAAAATTTTCTGACAATTCTGGTAAAAAAATTCTATTTCTTTTAACTGGTGTCAGTTTGGCAAAGTGTTGTAATCTTTTTACAGACATTGTTTTGGTTGTCACAATATGTCGGATCGGTACTTCAAGGTTATCCCGTCGACCATTTTCGCCAAATTATACAAATCGCCAAACTAATAGCCAAATTATACATGTTGACATAATTTTTATTTTAAATAACGAAAAAACAAATAATTAGTAGAATATTAATAAAAATATTAATAAAAAGTCGAAATAAAAATTACTTAATGACATTTTAAACACGTGAATCGCATTTAATGTCATTGAATGCGACATTCACGATCATCCATTATTGGCATTTAATCTTATAGTTTGGCGATAATTTTTGGTCGACGGGATAACCTAGAAGTACCGTCGGATCTATTACCGCAGAAGTAAACTCCTACCAGTAAAATTGAATATTAGTTTTTTCATTATTTTTAGTTGAAAATTTCTGTTAACGAGCCGTTTGAATAAAGAAAAGTTTTCTGCATAATTTTATTGGTTAAAGTTCGACGCGGTAGTAATGAATCCCTGCGAAAGCGGTTACAGTTGAAGCTTCACTATTTTAAGGATATGTCAGTTCCTCTTCCTTAATAGTTCCATGGTTCCATAATAGGATGAAGTAATCGTTTTCTATAAAGCCGGTGGAGTGACTATGCAGCAAAAGGGTAAAATGTTTTACATTGTATATAGATACCATAAATGCTATACTTCTGGTTTGGTAGATAAGATAACCTGGTCGGAATCCAGGTAGAATTTGCTCTGTTAGCGAAACCATATAACCAAACAGAAACCTCAATTTTTGCAAAATTTTCATTGTTTTAAGTAGTCTGCTAAGAATTTTAAACGTTTGCTGCATCGTCACTCCATCGCTTTTATAGTATATCTCTATTTTGACCAATGAGAATCCTTCATAATATATTGAAGTAATCATTTTCTATATAAGCGGTGGAGTGACGATGCAACAAAAGCCTCAAACTTTTAACAGTGTAAATTTTCTCATTAATCAATCTCGTTTCGCAAACAGTGAAAAAATTATGTGAATCCCGGCCCTTCTCAAGTTAGATTTTCATGCATTGAAAAGATCATGTGTCTGTGTAAGTGTAACATACAAGCATGAAAAATGAACGCTTCTAATTGGTCGATTGCTTCACAAAGAATTTAAATTTAAAACTTTTCATTTTTTTTAAAAAGTTCTAATTATCAGATTTCTATGAAATTCGAATGGGACCACATGGGCCCCATACGCTTTCAAACACAAAATGAATTATCAAAATCGGTTCACATTGACGAAAGTTATGCGTGAACAACAAATACATACAGGTCGAAATCATAACCTCCTCTTTGAAGTCGGTTAAAAATAGACCTGTAAAGCTTTTTTCAAGGTATAACTAATAAATTTGTTCTTTTTTAATAGTCCTTTATCAATCATTCAAGCATTAGTATTCAGTGCTGACTTTTAATGTCTAAGGGGAAAAAATGCATCTGACTTTGATTGTGTGGCTGTATTTTTTTCTGACTACTAGCATATCCGTTGTTTTTTCATAAGTCGTGATTTCACTCTTTTTTAATTAAAATAGCAGATTGTAGAAAAGATGGTTTAAGTCATAAAGTTATGATTTCTGCAGTATATATTTTAAGAGCAGATTCATCATTTGGGGTTACAAAGCTGGCAGTTAGCTGCTGGTATAACAAAAGCCATTTTGCTAGGTAAATTTTGGACACTACTTTTGATAAGTGTTTTGAGTTTGACGGTTAATTTTTCCACCATCAGTTTCATGTTTTGGTAAAGTTTTGAGTTACTGTGCTTTCAATGTAGGTTTATAAGCTTCTTTTTATATTTAAGACAATTTCATCATAAATTTATAACTTTTATCACCAAGCTTGTATTTTTAAATTAAACCCACTATAAACACTTTCAAACATCACCCTCAAACAGTACTTTATTGGTTGTTTTATGTCATAGATTATATTTCTCTAGATGCAGCTTTTTTTTAGACTCTTAAACATAAAGTGGCGTGAGATGCTCAATGACTGGGAAAAGAGAGAAAGGCACTGTGCCTACTGGATGATTCTTAAAAAAATGTATTAATGGCTTAGGAAAAGAAAACAACTTGAAAAGTAGCTTCATAGCAGCAATAAATATGCCTTTTAGATTGACAACTAGTATTGAAGAGGCTTCCTGATGATCATAAAAAGAAAGAATCTTAAGACTTAGACCATGGGCCCTCATCCATTATCGTTCAACTTCGTTTCAACATTTTGGGGGCAACTTAATTCATGCATGGTTATTCTAATGATCTTTAAAACTTTAGAAAACTTGAAAATTCTGGATCTGAAAGTTGCACATTAATTAATAATTAAAATCAAAACATGGAACTCTTTTTTTAATAGGTTTTGTATAGCTATCTGCGATTGGCGCGTTTTTACTCCAAGAGCCAATAAAAACAGCTTTTGCAGATGTTTCGCGTCACCGTTGTCAGATCAGAATGTAAACAAACTATCTACTGAGGAACACAGGCATATACTTATATTTAACTAAATATGATTAGATTATTTGAAATATTAGACATTAATAGATGTTAAATATGCACTTCTTGGGAAGTAAATATGTCGAAGTTGTCAGGATTTGTTTTTCCCCTTTTTAATTTGAAATTTCTAATATTGTGGACACAATCTGTTTTTTTCCTTTGGTGCCATCTAGTGAGGTTATTAAAAGTGAAAAAGAATTATGGAATTGATCGAATTACCTAAGAAATGAAGATTTATTTTAATTAAATATTTTTTTATTTATTTATTTGTTTTTTTTAAGGGGTGTATACAAAGGTGAGTCTCATCTTTAATCTCAAATAAACTATTTTATGGCAGTAAATTTTATTTATTTCACACCAATTCTAGAATAAATATATATATTTTTTTTTTATTCATTTATGAGTGTATATTATACATATGTAATGAAATCATTTTAAAATTAACAATCCTAAATAAATATGTGGGTACATAAATACAAAAACAGAAATTATGAAAAAAAATTATATTTCATAAGTGAACCAATGATATTTTTTTTCCCTATGAATTTTCTTTGAAGAAAAATTCTACTTGTAAAGTGATTTTTCATAAACTAAAACACACACGCTCATATGTATATGGATAAATAATTACGATGCAAAATAAGAAGTACTGCATGTATTGTATATCACTTAAGTATATGATGTTTTTTTCATTTATTTGACACATATCTGAAAACGAAAAAATTAGTATGGAAGAAAAATTTCAGTCTTCAATTTACTTTTACAATCATGTTATTATCCTTTGAAAATAATCAGTTTAAACTTTAGAACATGATATAAGAAATGTGTTTATTATGTATATTTACAAAACTACTTTTATTCATCCATTATTTTACCAAATATTATAATTTCTTAAAAAAAAAAATTAATAATAATAATAATAATAATGCATAATAGACCTCATGTCCGATTAACAAAACACTATATCTGGTTGTTTTAATCAACGTTAGTATTTAAAGAAGTCACAAGATATAAAACTGAGATGGAAATCTAGAGTAAACTGGTAATAAAATTACCCTTGTAATACTTTAAAAGTTGCAAATATGCAATAGCAAAATATCACAAAATAATTTAAACAAAATGTTTCATTTTGGAGAATTATAATTTTGTTTTTAAGCAGAAAAGTTAAACTTTCACTAATTTTTCTATGCTATCTAGGCGAATTTTTATAGGTATGCTTCTGATTGGCTAATATGCGAGAGAAGGGAGAGATTGAGCCAATCAGATGCTAGATAACGTGAGAAAATAGTGGGATACATTTTTCCCGATTTCTAATTAATGTGCAACTTTTTCATCCAGAACTTTGACAATTTCAATATTTAAGAACTTTTTACAACATAAAAGTTCAAAATAAAATTGCCCCTCGAAAGTTGAAACGAATGTCTATTTCTAAGCTTCTTTTCCAACATCAGCCCACAGCCTAACTGTGATTATAGCAACAACTGGGCTCAATTATTTAAAACCTATCTGAAAAGGTAATGAAGAACTTAAAATTTTGGAAGCAGAAGCCTATAATATCTAGCCTAGCACTTCTAAAGGGGCTAAAGGGAACAATTTTGAAAAGTTTGCTTAAAAAAGGCCTAGAAAAATTTATTCAATTCAAGTGAACATGATGACTGCTATTTTTAGTGCAAGATTCAGACTTTATATTAAGTCATTTCACTGATGTACATTTTGAGATATAATCTGTCACATTAAATGCCTAATAAGTTGAAAACAATAACTGTACAAATGGGGGATCTTAAACCAGATATATGTACCATTGTCGAACTTATATTCAATAAAAACATGCAAAAAAAGGAATGACAAAAGAGCTCTATGCCATTGTACTTTACACTAAATGGTACTTTTATACACTGTACTTTACACTAAAGTAAAAGTATGTATATACCGGGTGTCCCAAAAATGACTGATGGATTTTAAAATTCAATAACTTGCAAACGGTGACAGCTATTTAAAAAATTTTTGCAGGAGGGTTATGTATAACGTCGGAAGTTTTTTTTTACTGTAACTTTCGATTTTAGTTCGAATTTCAAACAATAGATGGTGCTGACTGCGTTTGAAAGCCAGGTGATCAGTGCTGAGTAATGTCAGTTTCAGTGTCGACCTGGCCTTCAATTGCCGTCAGTGCCATCTATTGCTTGAAATTCGAACTAAAATCAAAAGTTATGGTAAAAAAACTCCCGACATTATACATAACCCTCCTGCAAAATTTTTTTAAATAGCTGTCACCGTTTGCAAGTTATTGAATTTTAAAATCCATCAGTCATTTTTGGGACACCCAGTATATATATATATATATATATATATATATATATATATATTTTTTTTTTTTTTTTGAAGGGTTCTAAATTAAAAGAAAATACTTGTGTGTTTCTAATTGTATATGATGAAATGTACATGAATATTGCAGACATTATCACTACTGTACAGCTTAAAACTAAATACAGCCTGTTAACTAAACTTCAATGTCTGCATATTGAGTGAAAAGCTTTTAACATTTTTAGTGAAAATTAAATATCCAAAACACTGAGAATATATTAAAAAAATTACACTTATTTTTATTAATAAATATCTTTAGCATCATACAGTCAAAGTTCTATAATCTGCACACCCATAATCCACTGTTTTCTCATTGTTTTCTCATTTTCTTTAAATTAAAAAAAAAAAAAAAAAAATTGTTTTTGGATCACTAATTTGTAAATTTTTTAACTGTTTATTTCATTGTTTACATTCGTAAAATAACGTGAATTATAGAAAACAGTGGATTATGGGTGTGCGGATTCTAGATCTTTGACTGTATGTACGATTAGCTTAGCCTTTTATATATTTTTTGTTACCCCATCACCAACTAACAAAAGCCAAACATCAAATTCTTACTGCTGGCTTTAGTTTATAAAGGGGTAACTAAAATCACCATGTCTTATTTAGTTTTTACTTTAAGATATATGTTTTAGAAAACTTTCATACATGCAAATATAGAGTTATCTAAGGACCCAAATATTACAATAATTAGTTAAGAAGTCTTATTCTGGTAAGTGGCTTAAGTAACACCAAATTATGGTAATAAGAGTCCTTTTTGGAGGGGTAGGGGGAGGAAAAAGATGCAATACATGTTACCTATAATCAACATAACATTATTCAGTAACACCTGTCAAAATATAATTTATTTTTAACATAATCCTGTCTTAAACAGAAGATCATCATGGTCTCAATGAGAGGAATATCATACAATATTATATTTTCTGAGACAGAAACCTGCCTAAAAAGGAATTTCTTAAAAATCTTTAATGATTCTATTTTTACAAGTTTTACTGTATGTAAAACTATATAGTAAATTTTTGTTTAAGATTATACATGTCACAATTTCTGCTGTTTAATACATACAGTAAATTCCGTGTAAGTGGAACTTATCTATCAAGAAAATTTGTCTTTAATGGAAAAAAAAAAAGAATAAAAAAACCTCCCAAAAGAATCTATTTGCAGAAGAAACTGAAGCCTGCAGAATTAGAATTTTTACTGATCTCCGGCGATTATGTTTGATTGATTTATTGTGTGTTATTCATTATCAATATTTAAATTAGTAAAAAACTAATGTACTAAAACCTGCTAAGCCTGAATTGCTACAAATCAAAAGAAAATTCCCCCTTAATCAGATTTCTGTGTTAACATGTATAATTGTATGGTATTTCTTTCACTGAGACCATGAAAGTTTGGTCTCTAATGAAAAAATTGTCGTGACAAAATCCTGCCTGAACGAAAGAAATTCATGGGATTGAAGGAAGGAATATCATTATACCGGCTAAACTAGATATCTGTCTAAAAAAAAAATTTTCTTTAGTCCCTAAAAATTTCTTATCAAATTTTTATTTATTGCCATAAAATAACTCTTGATGAAATAACCTCACTTCTTTAACTATAGAAAAAATATGTTGTAAACTTATTATGGACTTTCATATTAAAAAAAAAAAAAAAAAAAAAAAAAACACCTTGAAGGTAGGCACGTACTTTAAGCGAAAATGTCTAACCGATACACTGCCAGAAATCTTTTTTTTTTTTTCGGTGCGAGTTTTTTAAAATAAAGGCAATAAAAAAATATACCGAAGATGCCATATCAGGCGAACCAATTAAACTGAAAATTACAAATTAACATTTTGTGGATGCAGAAGACACTTTAGAATTACACCCTTTGGCCTAAAGTATAGAGAAATTAAAATGCGACCCTTAGTTAAATATTCTTTCCCGTGGTAAAACACTTTTTCTTTTAAATATATCAAAACAATAGTTTTAACAGAATCAATATAATTAACTATTATAATATTAACCAATAAGAGAATGGAGAATTAAAAGTACGTTGTTGCATTTATGATCCCAAAGAACTTATTTCGATTTTAGTACTGCCATCTCTTATCATAATTATAAACTAAGTTCAATCTTTTGTGTGTGTGTGTGTGTGTGTGTGTGAAATATTGTGACAAATTGTTGAATACAATTTTAAAGCTCACTTTCCGATGTAAAGGTTAGATTTATTTTAATAATTTCGCAGTAATTTTTCAAATTACAATCTAATTATTTTTATCAAAAAAATTTACACGTTAAATATTTGCAAGATTCTGCCCAGCCCCTTATTACCGCATGGGCAAATCGGGACTTTGCCCATGGGCCCCAAACCTTAAGTAGCCCCCAAATCCATTCATTAAATTATAAAATATTTACTTTCTTTTTAGGTGCGTTCGTAATTATGTAAATACGTAGCACCTATTGTTGTCGCTCAGTCCGTCCGTCCGTCTGTCTGTCCGTCTGTCCGCATGTAACAACGCAGAAACTACCCAACCGAATCGTTTGAAATTTAAAATACATAATTATAACATAATTTTGTCGAGTCATTTCAAATTTTATGAAAATCGGATGGATAGATCAATTACAGGGACATTCAAAAGGATTCCGTTACATTACGGTCAATAGGGAAAAAAGTTTTAAATGCATTTTAATCATTTGAAATTTAAAACATATAATTATTGCGTAATTTTGTCGAGTCATTTCAAATGTTATGAAAATCGGATGCATAGATCAATTACAGGGACAATCAAAAGGATTCCGTTACATTACGGTCAATGGGGAAAAAGTTTCAAATGCATTTTAATCATTTGAAATTTAAAACATATAATTATTGCGTAATTTTGTCGAGTCATTTCAAATGTTATGAAAATCGGATGCATAGATCAATTACAGGGACAATCAAAAGGATTCCGTTACATTACGGTCAACGGGGAAAAAGTTTCAAATGCATTTTAATGATGTTACACTCATTCGAACATAATAGAATCGGCATGAATCTATGAAATATATACTAAAATATCCATTCTGTACAATCTGTGATGCAAAGAATTTTTATTATTAAATTACAGGGCCACACAAAAGTATTCCACTATATAATGCTATACGGGGAAACATGGTTTGGTACGTGTTTTAATTATATTCAACTATTTTACATTTTATGAATAAGATATACGTTGCTGAGGTGTAATAAAAATTACTTCCTGCATATTTACAGAAACGTAAAGATTTCGACTACTGTACTGTATCCGGAGTACGCTCTACTATATCAGCAAGATCTGAATATTTTTAAAACTTCGTTATCGTACGAACGCTCCTCATTTGCTACGTTCACGTGCAATTTTATTGAGTGAAAATTAAGTATGAATTTGTTATAATTCCAACTCACTAACCATCACCATCAGTTCTATTTGAATGATGTTGCAATGATTCGAAAGGGGCCACCTAATTTATCTTTGCCCAGGGCCCCAATTATTCATAATCGGGGCCTGAGTTAATTAAAACGCACACCAAACAATGTTCTCTTTATACTATTATGTAATAGAATACTTTTGTGTGGCCTTGTAAATCAATAACAAATGTTCTTTGCGCCACAGATTGTGCAAAATGTATATTATAATATGTACTTTATAGATGCATATCCATTTTATTATGTTCGAATGAGTGTAACACCATTAAAATGCATTTGAAACATTTCTCCCACTGACCGTAATGTCACGAAATAATTTTGACTGTCCCTGTAATTGATCTATTCATCCGATTTTCATAAAATTTGGAATGACTCGACAGAATTATGTAATAATTATATATTTTAAATTTCAAACGATTAAAACGCATTTGAAACTTTTTTCCACATTTACTGTAATGTAACGGAATACTTTTGATTGTCTGTGTAATTGATCTGTGCATCTGATTTTCATAAAATTTTAAAAGACTCGACAAAATTATTTAATAATTATCTATTTTAAATTTCAAACGATTCGGTTGGGTATTTTTTGCGTTGTTATACGCAAACAGACGGACGGACTGAAGGGCAACTATAGGGGCTACATGTTTACGTAATTACGAACGCACCTAAAAAGCATATCTCACATTAAAAACTCTTTGAAGTAATTCACGCTAATTCTCTGGATAATTTACGAACATTTGTTTTTTTTTTTTTTTTTTTGGTGCCTCGTATATGGTCTATAAAATTTATACATACCATGTAGCATGCAAGCATTTAGTTAAATTAACTAGTCGGATGTGATAATCTCAAAATTTTCTTCTATCTCATATATGTCAATTCTCCAAAACTCGTTATCACAGTGCCAAAATTAAATGGCAATTTATGCCCATCATGGGGATTCCAATGATACGAAATTCCCTGTATTATTTCTTGAGATATGACTATCGCTAAAATAACGTAGATCATGCAAAATACAGCATAGCAGCGTCTCTTGTTGGGAGCTTTACACCGGAACCTATTTTGCTACAACTTATGTCAATATCTAACTGAATTTAAAATTGGATGAAAATCCGTGCATTAGTTCGTGGGATAGGGCTACTGCGAAAGTCATGAAAAATGCAGCATAGAAGTGCCACCTGGCGGGTGATTTACCCCAAAATGTAACCAACACCAAGTCATACTAAGGATTAACTGAATCTGAAGTTTTATGAAAATCCGTGCATTAATTCTATCGACAGAATTATTACGGCAATCCCCCCCCCCCCAAAAAAAAAAAAAAAAGCAGCATCAGCAACGAACTCTGCTCAGTGACTTACACCAAAATTTAGAAAATGTCAGTTCAAGTCAAGGACTAACTGAATCCGAAGTTAGATGAAAACCCGTGCATCAGTTATGGTGATTAAGATACTGCAGAAATCGTGAAAAATGCTGCATAGAACGATTGCATCAGTTGAACGATTTACACCAAAATGTAGATAAACGTTAATTTGTCTCAATGATTAACTGAATCTGAAGTTTGATAAAAATCCGTGTATTAGATCTTGAGATATAGCTATAACGGAAATCGTGAAAAATGCTGCATAGCAGCTCCACCTATTGAGTGATTTACACCAAAAAGTAATCAGCGCCAATTTATATAAGGAACTAGCTGAATATATATATTTTTTATCGGATTACGAGCATTAGTTCTTGAGACAGAATGCCCACAAAATTTATGTAACATACAGACAGATAGACTCACAGATAGACATTTTGTAAAAGCATCTTTTTTGGAATCTCCGACTCCTAAAACGTGTAAATCCGTCAAAAACCGGAAATCGAAAATTTTCACTAATCTAATATTTACTTCTGATAATGATAAAATAAAGTAAAAATGCATGCATAACAGAAAACACTTTCAACAATTTTCTCTGATAGACAACATTTAGAATGTAGCATTGTATTTGAGATCTTTTATCAGGTACCTGTAAATTAACTATAAATTCGATGCACCTCGATGTATATCATATTCTGTTGCAACCATCTTGTAGTAAACCTAACTATGTATTTCAAATTCAACATCTTTGAAAAAGTGCTACATATTTAAATGCAAGTAATTTTTCTTCGAACAACAGTATATAAACTAACTCTTTTGTTTGATCCTGTAAACAGTGGCGTAGTTACGGGGGGGGGGAGGAAGGGGGGCGCCGATGCTAAGGGGCGCCAAATTGAGAGGTTTAAACTGAAAAATCTTACATATTTAAACAATAAACAAAAATAGTTGACTTTTATTTTTTTATGTGTGTTAACGTATTCTTCAGTAAAATATTTTGTAACATCCAATTAATGAAGAAAGGAAAAATTTATGTAAATATTTCTAGGAATGGCTCAACACAATCGTTAACGAAGATAATTATATTTCTGAATTGAGACGCAAAATGATTAAATAGGGGTGCTAAATTCAGAGGAGTTTTGAAGCGAAATTATTTCATATATTTTGAAAATGAATAACAATTGTTGACTTCTTTTGCGTGTGTATATAAATGTTTTGAAGAAATTTGGTGAAGGTGGAAGGAATGGCAAAATTCTTAATTGTCATTCGCCGATGGAGGCTTTTAACTGTCTAGCCTGAAATAAATAAATTAAAAAGCCGATTGGAGACTTGAAATCACATTTCTGGTATCAAGAACATTTTTTATTTGTAGCTAGCTGACCCGTTCGTCGATTTTTCCAAACGAACTGCGAATGATTAAAACCTCTATTCAAATTTAAATTAAAAAGAAAACAATCTTTTAAAATGAACTTCTGGGATGTGTCTCCAGAGGCTTCGGCAGCATAGAACGGGTGTGTCAAGAGCCAACTATTAAAAACATACATTCAAATTTATTTCTGTCAAAATGAATCTCCGGAATGGATGTGCGCTGCCCATGTCACCTGGTAGAAGGCGTACTGTGCACGTGCAATAACATCTGGTGATAATCGTAAAATGAATTGAAAGAAAGAAAATTCCCTTGAAATAGGTCCCATGAAATCTCAGATAAAATGCCCCTGATGGTGGAAGGTAGAACTAAAATCTGTAAGACAATCGAAAATCAAGTTGAATGAGAAAAACTCAGTTGAAATTGGGTCCATAGAACCCGAGATAAGAATACGTACTCTTCACATGAAGATGGGGCTAAAAGTTTCAAGAAAATCGTAAGCTAATTTTCGAGAATCAATACATGTTGAAATCTATTTTGTAGAATCTGACAAAAAAGGGGCTTAAAAGTTCGATAGTCTTCATACTTTAAAATGTAAATAAAGGGAAGAAACTCTTGTGGAAGGACTCTTAACTCCTATCACTTCATTCTGTCCACAAGTAATTTTCGATTAAATTGATAAAATACTTTTAAATTATTATTTTAGCATTCGATAGCGTTTAATAATTAAGTTAATTGTTTGATCAATCGATTTTCGAAAACTAGTGGAGTATTCGGACGGAAAAAAATATTTTTAGTTCTGTTTTTTTATGGATGTTCGTTTCTGTATGTTTCTGTCGTATGCAGGACTGCCACGGTGTTAGTCCAGGGGTTAGTCCAAGAACCGATACCACAAAAACGAAAGATATCGAGCACAAAAAAATAAAACCTTTATTATAAGGAAGAGTAGTAATAAAGGAATATGATGATCCATGTCTGACGGAAATGAAGGGATGCATAAGCTAAAAACTAATACCACTAGTGGTTTCCTCGTAGGCTTATCGTTGTGTTTACCGTACAATCATTTCAACCTTTGATTGTACGGCAAACACAATGATAAACCTACCAGTAAATCATTAGTGGTGATAATTTTTGGCTTATTCACCACTTCATTTTCGGCAGACATAGATCATTAGATTCCCCTATTACTATTCCATAAAATAAAGGGCTTTTCTTCTTGTGCTCGATATATTAGGCTCTTGTGCTGTCGGCTCTTGGACTATCTCTCTTTTGTCTGACTTGTCAGTATTATAGGGAAATTTTACTAAATATAGGACCGGAAAATAAAAAATTAAAATTCGAAAAAAAAAAAAAAAACAAGTTGGAAATTGCAAGTGAACGTAGTTAATGAGGTGCGTTCGTACGATAACGAAGTTTTAAAAATATTCAGATCTTGCTGATATAGTAGAGCGTACTCCGGATACAGTATAGTAGTCGAAATCTTTACGTTTCTGTAAATATGCAGGAAGTAATTTTTATTACACCTCAGAACGTATATCTTATTCATAAAATGTGAAATAGTTGAATATAATTAAAACACGTCCCAAACCATGTTTCCCCGTATAGCATTATATAGTGGAATACTTTTGTGTGGCCCTGTAATTTAATAATAAAAATTCTTTGCATCACAAATCGTACAGAATGCATATTTTAGTATATATTTCATAGATTCATGCCAATTCTATCATGTTCGAAAGAGTGTAACATCATTAAAATGCATTTGAAACTTTTTCCCCATTGACCGTAATGTAACGGAATCCTTTTGATTGTCCCTGTAATTGATCTATGCATCCGATTTTCATAACATTTGAAATGACTCGACAAAATTACGCAATAATTATATGTTTTAAATTTCAAACGATTAAAATGCATTTAAAACTTTTTTCCCTATTGACCGTAATGTAACGGAATCCTTTTGAATGTCCCTGTAATTGATTTATCCATCCGATTTTCATAAAATTTGAAATGACTCGACAAAGTTATGTTATAATTATGTATTTTAAATTTCAAACGATTCGGTTGGGTAGTTTCTGCGTTGTTATATGCCATAGGTTCTCAACGGGGGCGGTACCGCCCCCCAGTGGGCGCTGGAGCCTTCCAGGGGGGCGGTAGTGAGTCTAGAAAAAAATGGGGGGTGTTAGGGCAGTCAAGGGGGGCGGTCGTTGCATACCTACCTATTTAGGATCTAATATAGTGAAAATAGCTGATCTTCTCTGCACTCTCGGATTTGGCACCCGAATTGGTAACCAATCGAAAAACCAAGCTAATTTCCACCATTTGGCAACTCCAGCTCTGGCAGTAACCTTCGGAATTTTCGAGGGTTACGCTCCGGCGCAGTAGATTCATGCCGAACTGGGTACTAATTATCCGAAACAAAATGGATTTGCGTCAGCCTCTATCATAAGAGGTCCCCAATCCGTGACAAAAACATAACTTCACCTTTAAATGGAAATCTATACAAACGAACCTAGATCTGCGGGGTAGGGGGGTAGGGTAGGAATTGAATTTATTTTACTAATGTTTAAAAACACACGGAACACGAAAAAAGGATAAGATCGGGGAGAACAGAAATTTATTTTATCAGGCAAAAAACATTGTTGCTCAATTCTTTCAAGAATGTCAAAGTATTCCAGTGGAACACGAAAAATTCTCTATGACGCGGTTTAAATATCATTATGAATTCAAAAATTGTGGAGTACAAAATTCGCGATAAGTGGCTAGCTAAAAGTTTTAAACAGAATTTTTTTTTTATTAACCTATATTTCCAGAAAAGTATGACGACGTATGCCTGAAAAAGTTATTTTAAAACGAATCCGTGTTTTGAATCACTTCAAGAAATTAGTTCATTCTTAATGAAAGTGTTAAAAATCGTTGTATCTATAACTTTGTTCAAAAATAAATTTATTTAAACTTAAATAGGAAAAATTTTTGTGTTTCAAAATACCTTAATCAAAGAAGAAATGCCGGCAGTACAGTATTAAACACTTGAAATGTGGATCTAGGCACTTTACTACAAACCAATAGTTACCTATACGCTTAATTTGCCAAAGTTTTTTCAAAAGAAGCCATGAAGCCTTCTAGGCTATAAGAGCATTTGAATAAATGCGTGCTGATACTAGAAAAGACAAAGATATGTGATATTTTTACTTTATTCTATCTTTACAAGAGAAAGTATTTTGGATTCGTGAAAATTTTCAAGTTCTCGTTTTTGACGGAATTACATGTTTTAGGGGTCAGAGATTTAAAAAAAACATGTTTTTACAAAATGTCTGTTTGTGATTCTGTGAGTCTACGACTCTGTTTGCATGTGATATAAATTTTGTGGGCCCTCTATCTCAACAACTAACACACGGAATTTAGCAAAAATTTATATTCAGGTGGTCCCTGATATAAATTGATACTGGTTTGTTTTTCGTGCAAATCACTCAGCAAGTGGTGTTGCTACGCTGTTTTTTCCCGATTTCTGCGACAGCTTTATCTTAAAAATTGCGACACAGGTTTTCATCAAGCTTCAGATTCTATTGGTCCTCGACATGAATGTATAACATCTGTTTACATTTTGTTGAAAATTGCAGAAAAGGTGGCAATGCTAGGCTGCCTTTTTCACGATTTCTGCAAAAGCTCTATCTCAAGAACTAATGCACGGATTTTCACTAAACTTCAGATTTGATCATTCCTTGAGATGAATAGAGGCTGTTTACATTTTGTTAAAAATCTCTCAAAGGATGTCGCGGCTATGCTGTCTTTTTCACGATTTCTGCAACAGCTCTATATCAAGAAATAATTATCTTTGTTATGCTGAAATTTTCCATTTTTTGTAAAAGCTGTATCTCAAGAGCTAATGCGCGAATGTTATCAAACTTCAAATTCATTTTTATCTTCATAAATATTATTGCTGATTATGTTCTGGCGTAAATCGCACGACAACGCATTTATGCTACATTTTTCTCGATATTCGCAATTGTCCTATTTCAAGAACTAATGCACAGAATTTCATACCATTAGAATTCTCACGATGAGCATAGATTGTTATTTAATTTTGTTACTTTGATAGCTGATTTTGAAGTATTAACATGCATTAAATAAAAGCTTTGATCTTTCCAGATCTGACTTGTTCAAAGACCCTTTTTACATAATTTCGCAAATACAGATACAGCAGTATCATCATATTTGGAAGAGTAACTCATAGCAAATGAGAACTAAAATTAAAATTCGGAAATGATACCAAGTGTTCCAACCTCAAAAACCAATACAGCTCTCTAACCTGGATTGTGAATAGGAGTACATAAAATTTTAATTGCTTTTCCTTCATCAGATGTAGCTCAGAATGGGTTCCGTGCAGTAGCTAATCTACTGTCTAAAAAAGGTCAATTGAATCTAATTCAATCTAATTCTGTCTTTGAATCTAATTCAAAGAATCTAATCTCAGTTTGTGACAGATGTTAAATTAGAATCCAACATTAACAAATTAATAAAATTCCATCAGCTTCAACCATTTCGTTGTTTTTTTTAAAAAAAATTGTGTTTTTTGTTAATATTTCAATTTTTAATAAATAGTTTTTTACTACATTTGATGGTTGTTTTAACTAACATCAACTTTGTGATTCTTAATTAGACAGATAAAATATAGATAATATGCTACAATATTTTAATATTTTGTATAATTAATTATTATGGAAGAGGGGGGCGTTGGCATTTTTTCTCTTGTAAAGGGGGCGGTGGTTCAAAAAAGGTTGGGAACCTATGTTATATGCGGACAGACGGACAGACAGACAGACGGACAGACAGACAGACGGACGGACGGACTGAGCGACAACAATAGGTGCTACGTATTTACATAATTACGAATGCACCTAAAAATGGTCTTGCTGATCCAACTTGAGTTTAGGTAGTATATTTCGTAAGAAATACTGTCTATTGCAGTCGTTACCGTGGTACGACTTTTGAAAAATTTCTTCGTAACTTTTAATTATATGACCCTAGGAACCCAATTTTAAAATATTTCTTTTCCTCATTTTAAAGACTTTTACAATTGGAACTATATATCTATGACTAGTGGTTTAGGAATTACACATTGAACATCCTTGAGAAAGAACACTCTGTATATTGTTTCACTAATCTCATAAATGGCATATAACTTTTTAAAATATTTGACACACCTACTTCAAAAATATTAAATTATTTTTATCAATAGACGGTATTATGATTTTATTATTACTAGCCAAACATTGAATTAATTTATAACTGAGAATATTTTACATTGAATCGAGAACTAATTTTTAAAATGTTTTTAGTGTATTTCGTATTCAGAACTGAATGTCAAGATATTTTATAAAACATAACTGTCATCACATGCATTAAAAAGTAAAAAGAAATATTCGTCGCAGGCTAAAATGAATTAGTTATAATTAAATATAATTTATTCATGTTAAATATTCGAGTATGTTGAAAAGAAAAATGAGTCGTTCATTTCACTTCACTTAAAAAAAACTGAAACATTTCATTGATGCAGAAAGAAGGAATGCACAGATGGCTCCGTACAGGATTTTACAGATGAACTGTAACAGAACATTACAAGCCGCATTTTCTTACTAGCTTTTTCTGCTCGAATAACTAAAATTAATTAAATCAGTAGGTAACCAGAAAAAGAACAGAAGATACTTTTCTATAATTTTTGTTTATGGTTTTTAGCAACACAATTTCAAAGTAGCAAAGTTTTCTTCTTTTCACCTCTGTATATCGTGTTACTAAAGAACTGCACGAATTATCATACGAGGGTTGCTACTTATATTTCTGGCCTAGCAATGAAAACACAAATATTTATGATCAATATTGTATTTATAGTTTTTCAAAGTATTATCCAAGAAGATTAATACACTTTTACATCCGTTCGAACCAATTTTCGAAGCACTTTTTCCACTCCTATGGAGGTAACTCCAAACATGTGTTTTGAACGCAACAACCGCTTCTTCGGGTGTCGAAAATCATTATCCACGTAATTTATTTTTGATGTGTGGGGATAAAAAAATGTTATTGGGTGACAAATCAGGGCTCTATGGCTGATGACCCATCAATTCGATGTTTTGGCCTTTCAGAAATTCTTTTGTTTGAGTCGATGTGTGAGAGCTCACATTGACATGATAAAAATTCATTTGCTTCTTATTCTGTTTTTTTTTTTTTCAAATTTCTTCGAAGACTTCTGGTAAATAAATGGTCGAGTACCATTCAGAACTGACTGTCCTTCATTACACTGTCACCACGTGACCAGTAATGTCGAAGAAATAGGCAACCATTTGCTTCGATGTGCTTCTTCCTCGAACAACTTTTGTTGAATTTGGCTCATCTTGGAAGACCCATACAGTCGATTGCTGTTTTGTTTCCGGCTCATATGCATATATCCATAATTCATCACCTATATAGATGTTATACACAAATTTTGATGAACCTTGAACGTATTTGTTTAACATTTCCTTGCCACAATCAACACAAGCTTTCTTTTGAGCTTTTGCTAGATTATGCGGGCTCCAGCTCGAATAAATATTTTTTACTACCAAATGTTCAGGCAATATCTTATTGATGCGTGTCATACTAATGTCCAAAGATTTTTCAATCTCACGGTATGTCACTTTACGATCTTGCTTTTTCAGTTTTGGCACAACATCGATATTTTCTGGCACAACAACCGATTTTGGTAAACCTTCACAGAATGCGTCCTGAAGCAAACATGGAACACGAATGAATTCGTTACACCAGTTTTTTACAGTACTTTAGGATGGTGCTTTATCGTTGCGTAAGAAATTAAGTTCATGGAAGTACTCTTATCTTGACAATCCATGTCGAAAGTTATGAAAAATGATCGCACGAAAATTTTCACGAGTCAATTTCACTTTTTGCACTAGATGAATTTTTCAATTTAATGCAAATAACCCAAATCAAGCTAAAATGGCAAATCGTTCTGGAGAATTTATGGTTAAAAAGATCAAATTTTCAGTTGAAATCGTCAGCGATAGCTTAATAACACTCCTTGTTGCCAAGGCCATAAATATAAATAGCAGCCCTCGTACTCTGGATAAATATTAGTTATGTTTCATAAGATTTTTCTTTTAATAGCAGAAAACTATTAGACTTTTTTAATCTACCGCGTAACTCGTCATCCGAATTTAAATGACCAAACTTTCTTCTCTCTCCCTCGCTCCCCCCCCCCCCCAAAAAAAAAAAAAAGGAATGAAAAAGTATGTTAGAGGCCAGGCAACCTTTGACTAACAAAATACGTGAAAAAGTGACTCCTTTAAGAATTGCAGTCACTCTGTATGTAATTGATTTTTATTTATAAAATTTAAAACACATATTAAGAAGTTTATTTTATTAATTAAAATTGTTAAAAAATATATCTAATGTTTTTTAATTTATTTTAAAGATAAAACAATTTTTACGAAATAATAATTTGTTGCATGCATTGCACGCATGTTTTTTCACATTTCAAGGACTAAAACAAACCAAGACTTTTTTTTTTCAATGAGTAGAGATGTAATGTGCTTTTAATGAGAAAATGCAGAAATTGTGTTTTAGTCCAGATAAAAGGAAGGGAAACAAAAAGAGATGCAATCGGTATGGCTGTCATTCGAGAGTACTGATAACATCACACTGATAAAAAATTCTGTAAAAATACAAGAAAAAAGCGAGACTTTCCGTAAATTTACATTAGTTCTCGATTAAATGCATTTGATGCAGAGCTTCTCGGTCACCATTTTACACATATTTCTTACATCTAATTCCCTGAAGGGGTTTAGTCTCTATTTAAAGTTGTTTTTTTTTTTTTTGGGGGGGGGGGGAGGGGTTAAAACTTATAATTTAAAATACTAACTTATAAAATTATATTTTGTAATTTAATTAAAAATGTTAAAAAAATAGTTTTTTTTTTTTTAATATTTGGAAAATAGTTTTTGTCCTCGGTAGAGAATTGGGAGATCTGAAGTATATCTGAATGTTTTCATTGGTTGAATTCCGCAACTTTAGCTAACTCATTTTATTCATTTTCTGATTAGTCTATGTTTAATGTCCAAAAATGAAATACTTCTGTTTTTTAATTTCATTCTCATGCTTAATGTCTAGGAATGAAATACTTCTGTTGCCACGATGACAAAAAAATTATTAAAAACTACAATAATAATAATAATAACTCAATAACAAATTTAGATATAGGTTTCAAACAAGTTGCTTTTAAAAGTAATTTTTTTTTTCTGTATACAACGGTGTAAAAATTGAAAATGTGCGATGTTTAGAAATTAAAAAAATTACAGTACCGAAAATTGTTAAACTGAAATTTCATTTAATATTTGTTTATGACTGGCCCAGGAATATTAACGTGGCTCTAAATGTCCAGGCATATTAATAGGACTCTGTTATTACGTAAGCTACGTTTCGATTGTCATAAATTATGTTATTATTCTTTTTTTTAAATATAGAAATCATTTATAGGTCTAAAATTACAGTCATTGAAAATATTATTTTCCAAATAGTCGTTGTAATTTGTTAAATTATATATATGTTACAGGCCAAACTAGATTGGCCTAGGCCAAACTAGTCTATCCTAACGCCCATCGGATAAACTAGTTTTTCCTAGGCCAAACCGGTCTATCCTAACGCCCATCGGATAAACTAGTTTTTCCTAGGCCAAACCGGTTTATCCTAACGCTCATCGGATAGACTAGTTTTTCCTAGGCCAAACTAGTCTATCCTAAGGCCCATAGGACAAACTAGTTCTTCCTAGGCCAAACTAGTTTGGCCTAACTCTTATAGGATAAACTAGTTCAGCCTGCTGTTTATTGGTCTGAACTAGTTTATCCTAGGCCGATCTAGATTATCCTAGGCCAATTCAATTTGGCGTGATTTTATTGAATTCAATGACTGCCTCAGCGCCAACATTCTAGTTTCTCCTAGGCTGATCTAGTTTGTCCTAGGCCAATGCAATTATCCGTGTTTTTAGCTCACGGGCGTCAAAGCCAGCGAAATAAAGGGCTCACAGGTTCTGTATGTATGTACGTACGCATGTATGTACGTATGTACGTACGAATGTACGTAACGCTATAACTTTTGATATAAATATCCGATTAGCTTCAAATTTTGGATGTAGGTTCCTTCTGATAAGATACTTTTCTGGTTAGTTTGGGAAAATCACTGAATAATAATAAAGGGAGCGAACGGAAGTCTAATCCACCACCGTTAATTTAGAGAAATGCATTTATCATGCAGAATTATCATTTTGGTTTAAATGTTAGATATAGAATTATTCTGACAAGGCGCCTCCGGGATTAGTTGTGGATGTTTATTGTTTAAGTGTTAAAGAAAGGGAAATGTAGGTACCCCCCCCCCCCCCCATAATTTAGATAAATGGTTTTTAACGCAGAAATTACGGATTTGCTTCAAATTTCGCTTATAGGTTCTTTCTGATAAGGCAATTCCCTGAATAGTTTTGAGGATTTAATGGTAAAGTATGAAGGGAAAATGACGGATTTCCCTCTTACCTAGTAAAAACTAGTTTTTCCTAAGGGCATATAGATAAACAAGTTTGACGTAGGAAATCTAGTTTATATAATTGGCGTTAGGATAAAATAGTTTGACCTAGGCTAATCTAATTTGGCTCGAAATCGGGTTTGGCCCGTAAAAAACATGTGTTTCACTAGAATAAGTATAAATGTGTGTCAAGAGTAATTGCTTATAACATCAATACAGGAATTTCACATGTCCGCCCTAAAGACATAATGCATTTTACATGGGTTTTTTTTCTGCAGACTCGTGCCAACTGAGATCAGGCTTGCATTTATTATTATTATTATTATTGCATATTCGAGCCAGATTGGAGGTGAACATAATTTGGAATCGAACAGCGTTTTCCATTTTTTAGAAATTAATTTCTTGGCGACATATAAGCTATTCTTGTCACGGCGTCAAGTTTTTCTTTTCCGTGAAGTCGTAACCGAAAATTCGATTCAAAACGTAGTTTTAATAGTATTTTCTCAAAGGTACATCGCTTTTATGGAAAAAATGGTTAACGCCATTCGATTACATATTTTCTGAGTGAGAATGCCTGTTAATCTTATGTCTTTCCGAAAATGAATTAATTCTTAAATGTGTTAGGATGTAGCTCTTTTGGATTTGAGAAAAGTCTTAAGGAATGACAGAGAAACATATTCACAAATTTACTTTTTACTGAACAGTTTAGTTATGATGTTTATAACTCTCCTTTTTTTCTTTTGTTCTAAATTACATTAATTATTTAATGAATCCCCATTTCAATATTGAAAGGTCTATGAAATTAAATAATCAATAATATATTGTGTATTTTTCATTCTGTGAACACCTCGTAATTTAAAAATACTTTGTAAATTTATCCAATATGTATGTATGCACAGAGATGGGCAGTATCGAAAATACATGTATTTGAAATACATTTTCAAAATACATTTGTATTTTGTATTTTGTATTTTATCCCGACGAAACGAAAGTATTTTAGTAATGTATTTTGAAACTCTTTTTCCAAGTATTTTGTATTTTCAAAATACATTTCATTTTCAAAATACATTTCCGTAAATTTCAAGTTGTGTCGTTTAAACCACCGCAGATGTAAAATTCACAAAAGCTAAACAGATGCCTCTTTGTTTTGTTTTGTCTGATAGGATTCGTTTCTAGAAGTTAATGTAACATGCTTTTTCAACTATTGCTATGATAAGGATTAGAATGAATGTTTCTGTTTTACTTAAGCATTTTTGCAGAATTGTACATGTACAATTCTAACGTTCTAGTTTTTATAATTATAACGTTGCTGTGAGAACGATAAAAACTATTGTATAATAAACAGGAAGAGTCATTCAGCTGTTTTGCTGTGTATAGTACTTTTTAAGAACCACATGGTTGATATTACCCCAGCTCCGGATAACAATATATCAATGAATTGCGATAGTGCACGTTGCGCTATGTTAGATGGGAAATTTTTTAAAGTAATTTCTGTTGATAGTTACGGCAAAGTTAAAGCAGCATGCCAAATGTGTACAACAAAGTCTACCGTTATAAGTGGAACCTTCGACGCAACAACGCATTTTAAAACAAATTTAAAGGTAAAATTTTTAGTTTTATACCGTTATACCTTGATTGCAATATTTTATCTAGTTTCTTTGTATTCTTTTTATCAAAGTTCGGGCATATTTTAACCCATCCCTGATATTAATTTAATTGGGAGATAATTTTATTATATAAATAGTTCTATTTATTGATATGAGATCAGATTTTTAATAATGGTATTTACGATTGAATATGCTAAATACCAGAGTTTTGGCTATAGACCTGTCGTTAATGGAGATATATGTTTATATAGCGTGATTTCGCCTTTTTTTTTTGCTCATTTTATGTTTTATTTTATAGTGCTTTTTTAGGGAAGATATAAAATATAAAATGGTATCCTACCGAAACGAAAGTTGCTGTCCGAAACCGAAGTTTTATTGCTTTTTGAATTCATAAGTAATAAAACTTCGAAACGAAATTTTCAAACGAAATTTCTCAGGTGAAAATTTTATTATTGGTAAAAATATTAATCAAGTTAATTACAAAATTATTCCCCTACAGCAGATTTATTATATATTTATGATTTTGATATTTATTTTGATATATATTTATGGTTTTAAATGTGCGGATATGTGTAGGGGCATGTGAAGAGAAAACCGCGCCCGGGGCAAAGACTCAATTTCGCGCCACCTCGCACAAATTTTTTCTTGTGACAAGCTAAAAATGACATTGATAGTATAAATCTGACACCTCCTAAATTTCCGCGCTCAGGGCGACCACCCCCTTCGCTCCCCCTTTCGCAGGGCTCTGGGTATGTGCATTATTTTTTAGAATATAATAAAAAAAATAATAATCTAACATTATTTTGTACCGATTTATGAGCATAGAAAAGTATGCATTATTAATTGTGCAATTATTTATGTATCCCGTGTATTCTGAGATTATTTATGTATCAAGTGAGATTGATGTTCATTGTACAGAGTTCCAGAATGTTTAACATTTGGTTTGCAAATTAATCAAAAACAAATAACAATAAAAGATTCTTTAAGAGAATAGTAGTGTATTCATGCTTAAAGAAAATAAATAGCAATTTTTAATTTGCAATCATTATAAAAAATATAGTATGCCTGAGTTTTAAATGCAGTTTTACAATTATGAATGATGAAAAAAATTTTATGAGTATTTAAAGTAATTTTAATGCTATGACCGGTTCAAGATTGTAGGGTCTTTAACTTCTTGAGGGGCAGTGAAATATATTATATCCAGTGTTGAATTCAGGGGGACATCCCCCCCCCCCTCCCGGAGCAATAAAATGTCCCCCTACAGAAAATCTGAAATTTGCGTTTTCAATAGTCAAAAAGTCCAATCCCCCCGGAACTCTATAATGTCCCCCTCCGGAGCCACTGAATTCAATCCCGGAGAAAAGTTTCTGAATTCAACACTGATTATATACCACTTAATTTTAATCAAGATTCGCACTATAAACTTTTAACTAAATTTTATATACTTAACTTTGGTTCAAAAATGTTTCAAAATTGCTTTTTTTAATTTTTAAACTAAAGTTTTTCGATTATTCCGGTGTGAATTTAACATTACAGAGGCACGATTGATTGTCCCTCAAAGTGTCGAAATAGACCATGAAGAAGAGCGATACACAAATGGAATATACTAATTATCTATTAAACACTAAAAACCATCACTTAAAAAGCAACAAAAAATTATTTGATGTCATGGTATTCCGAATGTCGTATTGTTATATGTTATGATAGTTAAAGGATTTAAATGAAGATGTTTAACATGTTGTTTATTTAATATTTCTTATAAAATTTTATCTTATTTATTATTCAAATAGAAATATACTTATATCTGCGTTGTAGTGATCGAAGCTCTATCGAATTATATATACTTTTAAAAAAACTTAAAACGAAAGCGATTATACAATTCTTTTATATATGCGTGTAAGAATAACTAACTGAACTGACACTGTGATTTTCAATCTCTCGCTCTTTTTACGTTCCTCTATCTTTACAATAAGAAAGTATTGGATTCGCGAAAAAATCTACTTCAGGTTTTTGATGGATTTATATGTTTTAGAAGATCCTGAATAACATTTGATTGTTTTTAGAAAGTGTCCATCTTGTGAGTTTGTTTCTTTGTCTTGTGAGTTTATTGACAAAAATTTTGTTGGCGCTCTATCCAGCTCCGTGCAAAAAAACGGGGAGGGAGGCGAAGAGATCGGTCGCCCCGGGCGCGGAAATTTAAGGGGCGCAAAATTTATACTACAAACGTCATTTTTTAGCCTGTCACAAGAAAAAGTTGGGGGGGGGCGCCAAATTGAAACGTTGCCCCGGGCGCAGTTTTTTTCGCACGCTCCTGGCTCTAAAAATCTAAGAGGAAAAAAAATCCTTTAACAGATTTCCTTTCAGCTGATACACAGTTTTCTCTAAATTTATTATATTCTTTTTGTTTGTTATTAAATCCGTTTTGCATGAATTAACACATTTGGCATTTAAGGCTGTTCTTATCTACTCTGCTTAACAAGCGCAAAACATTTTGACACATTTACAAACTCATTTTTTAACGGAATGATATAAATTGAAAGACCCGACTATGGAAGCGATTTGGAACCGAACTGTGTTTTCGATTTTTTGATCAATGAATTACTTATTGATACATAAGCGATTTTGTTCATGCGACAAAAACGTTTATTGTTCCTGTTTGAGTGGTTAATCTTCTTACGCGCACAAATGCAGTTCAAAACGCCCACTTTGACACTATTTTCTGAAACGCTTATTGTGTTTCTTAAAACACGGGAAAATGAGTGCGATTCCATTACTTTTGAATTACAACACTTGCTACTTTCTTCCATTTCGAATAAAAAATAAATCAAAACTTATTTCATAAAGTTAACAATTTGGATTTAAGAACAGCCTTAAGACAGGATTCCTTGACAGATTCATTTTCAGAGTTCCTTTTATTGTGCTTTAATTTTATTATCCAGAAATATATTTACCTTTCTTTAAAAATGATAAAATTAAAACTTTTAACTATAAAATTTTAGCAATTTAAAAACACATACATTATTTGGAAAAAACTGTTGGGTCGGTCCAGATTGTACTGATTTTTGGATAGTTCAGGCCGGGACGGGATACCCAACTTACGGGCTGGATTCGGAAAAATACTACAATTTTTGACTAATTCAGACCTCTAGGAAGGATGAAGTCCATTCCTGGTCCGGTCTGGACAGAATAAATGAGGCCCGACCCGAATTTGCATAGAAAAAAGTAAAGTCCTTGAGCCGAAAGAGTAATGAACAGGTCCATTTGAGACTATCCTTCAGGAAAATATAAACCGGATATCTGGCCTGGACGCAGCCCGGAACAACTAAAGCGTAAGTCCGGGCTGGGCCGGCCCGACCAGAGGTTGCGGATAAAAAAAATGTCCGAAACCGGATTGCTGACCGTGCCGGACACGGTGTGTGAAAGCCCCCAATGTGATACACAAACTTAAAATTTTCAAATGTATTTTGTATTTTAAATGTATTTTCAAAATACATGTATTTTGTATTTTGAATTTTTTTGAATAGGAAAGTATTTTGTATTTTGTATTTTAGGTTCTAAAACTAATGTATTTTGTATTTTGTATCGAAAATGATTTTTTGATGTATTTTGCCCAACTCTGTGTATGCAGTATTTTTTAAAGGAATCCTAATTGTATGTTAAGTAAAATCTGAATTTTTGGCAGAAATTGAGTAGGGCCAGATTGAGTGGGACTGAGTCTTTTTTCACATAGTTTTGTAGAGGCAGGGCTCGGGCTGAACTTTTAATTTTTACACAGGGTCACGGCAAAATAACTTTCCTTCGGGAAAGGCGGGGCCCGGAACTCGAAATTCTGGCCCGTGCAAACCTCTAACAGTATTCTACAACGCATCGAATAAAATACATTATAATGGTGATGACAAAACCACTTTGTACAAGGTTAGTAATGGAGCAGTAGTCGGGATCAATATTAAAAAGAATATTGCCCATTTAAACTGATGGCTTTGCATTCACAGGCTGTTTACAGTCATTGTGTATTTCAGCCTTATTTTTTTTATAGAATAACACCCTCGAAAAATAAAGTAAGTTGGATTACTTTTTCCCATTTCCCCCACTTTTATTTAACCATTGAATCCCCAAAACTAATCACAGATACACTTTATAAAATTAAACAATTATCCAAAATTTGAAACAAATCAGATAATTCTGCTCAAAAAACAATTCATCTGATTTAGAGAGGGTAATCCCACATTCCTCCCTTTTTATACTTAATCATTAAACCCTCAAAACAATTCAGGGATTCGCCTTTTAAAGAAAAAACTATAAGCTATATTCAAAATTACGGCAAATCGGATAATACTGCATAAAAACCCATTTATCTGATTTAAGGAAGGCGATAAATCGTCCACAAACCCATTATACATAACCATTAGAAAAGACCCAAATTAATTACAGAAGCACCTGATCAAATGAATTCATGTCCAAAATTTTAAGCAAGTTGGATAATTCTGTATTATAACAAATTTATATATTTTAAGGAAGGAAATAAATTGCTGGTTCAGACCAAAAGCTAAAGAACCACCAAAGTTAATCAGTGAAAAGATTTATCAGAATGAACAAATCTAAGATATGCAGGAAATCGGTTAATTCTGCATGAAAAACCCATTTAACAAAATTAGGCGGGATTCCCCTGTTCTTCCCTTTGTTCTTATTCAATTAATCCCCAAAACCAATTAGGGAAACGCCTTACCAGAATGAAGCTATTTCTAAAATTTGAAGTAAATCAGTAAATTCTGCGTGAAAAAAGCATTTACATAAATTATGGGGCGTTACCCCTATTCTCCCCTCCCTTTATACTTAAACAATTGACACCCACAACTAATGAAGGCGCTTCAACAGAATACTCCTATATCTAAAATTTGAATAAAATATGTTAATAATCCATAGAAATCCATTTATTTGAATTACGGGAAGGGGCGAATCAGCCTCTCGTCCCCTCCCCCCTTATTCTTCTCCAATGACCTCCCAAAATTAATCAGAAAAGCTCCCCATAAGAATAAACCTATATTCAAAGTTTGATGCAAATCGAGTATTTCTATCAAAAATTATTGCGTTACGTACTTACGTACATACATAGATACAGAACCCACGGGCACATTAGTTCTCAGTCTTGGGTAGCTGACGAGATAAAAACATGTCAAATTACATTATTTCTATCAAGAGTTATCGCGTTACGTACATACGTACGTACATACATGCGTACATACATACATACAGAACCTGTGAGACCATTTTTTCTTTGGCTTTGACGCCCATGAACTAAAAACACGTAAAATTACACTGGCCTAGGATAAACTAGATCAGCCTAGGACAAACTAGAATTTTGGCGCTGAGGCGGTCATTGAATCAAATAAAATCACGCCAAATTGAATTGGCCTAGGATAAATTAGATCGGCCTAGGATAAACTAGTTCAGACCAATAAACAGCAGGCTAAACTAGTTTATCCTATAAGAGTTAGGCCAAACTAGTTTGGCCTAGGAAGAACTAGTTTGTCCTATGGGCCTTAGGATAGACTAGTTTGGCCTAGGAAAAACTAGTTTATCCGATGGGCGTTAGGATAAACCGGTTTGGCCTAGGAAAAACTAGTTTATCCGATGGGCGTTAGGATAGACCGGTTTGGCCTAGGAAAAACTAGTTTATCCGATGGGCGTTAGGATAGACTAGTTTGGCCTAAAATCGGGTTTGGCCTGTAACATATATATTTTTAAGTTAGAATAATTTAGAAAAGAAAAAGTCATCTTCTCGGTGTTAGTGGAGATTTTACCAATTTTTCTCGCTGAATCATAAAAGATACATTTTGAACAAAACAACAAAATCTCCTATAGTTTAGTCTGAAGGGTGTTCTTCCACTGGTTTTGCGTTCAATCCCCAGGCCGTCTAGAAACAAACTGCGTAAAAAATAAATTATACAGCAGTTCAAAATGACTCGAAAAATTCAAATTCTTTCAGGCTTACTGAAGAATTAATGATTTACTGATTTTGAAA
>OZ025295.1:343527991-343577991 GCA_964019185.1 Maratus speculifer | reverse complement strand
ACAAAAGCGTTGGTGCAAAAAAATGAATGATGTTACAGAGAGCGTTGTGTATTCACAGCTTCTAATCACACTTAAAGTCCCCTGACCATTCTTTTGGCATTTGACAAGGTGATTTTGAAGAAGCCGCATGAATCATTATATATTAGTTAAATGAACATAAATATATGCATCTAACTTACATCTTATATGCATAAGAGAAAAACGACGGGAAAATTGCGGAAAAGTTTGTAGAAAGTAAAAAGTGCCGAAAGCTCCTTTGATTAACGATTATTTTCTCCCCCGCCATAGAGAAGAAAATAAACGGACTTTATTTAAATAATGAAAAAAATTCGGCAGCGGTTCTATAAGAAATATTTCCGTGAATTGAAGACAGTATTTCTGAGAGTGCATACTTTCTTATTTATGATTGTCATCTTTTGCAAATTTCTACCCTCTTACAAAATTATGACGATCAATGCTGCTGAATATCTACATATTCACTCAAAGTATAATCATCCACATTTCAAAGTCACCTTGTCGAATGATCATCAGCTTTACTTGTCAGGGACTTTAGGCGAGATTCAAAGTTATAGATAAACAACCCACTCTGCAACATCAATCGTATGTTTGCACTCCTACTTTCCTACGCGAGATTCTTATATTTTGCTATTTGAATTGACGGAGAGGAGCTTTAAATGCTATGAGAATTTGTTGATAAACAACACTCTCGAAAACGTCATTCGTTTGTTTGCGCCCATAGTTTCATAAATGTGATTGTCTTTTTTCGCTATTGTCTACTTCCCCGCAAAATTAGAACGATCACTGCTGCTACATATATACATTGAAAGTATGATGATTCGTGTTATTACTGTAAAATCACCTTATCTAATGATTACTGGCTGGAATTGTTAAAGATAGGCTTTAGGTATCGTCCGAAAGTGTGGTTACACAATACCCTAAACTACATTATTCATTCTTTTGCACCCATATTTTCCTGCGTAAAATTGTCTTCTTTTACAATTTTCTATCATCTCACCAAATTTGAACGATAAATCCTGATGCATATCTTCATATTCAATTTACGTGTATCGATTAATGTTGCTACTTCAAAGGTTTTACTACGTTGATTTTTTATTAAAATATCTTATTTTATGAGAAATGGCACGAAAAAGTGAAATAAACGAAGTTTCAATTAAAATTATAACTTTTTTTTTTTTTTTTTTTTTTTTTTTTTTTTTTGCAACTGTGAAGAATAAAAAATAACACAGGTACGAAAACAAATGCATTTTAAAAATGCAATAAAATCCTTGTAGAATAAGTAATTCATGCAAAAAATACTACATCAAATAAGCCTGAGGCTTAAGATGAAATATTTTATGCTATTTCTACACATTCTTATCTATCGAGTTTGTTGTAGCTTTTGCTTTTATTTATGGAATTCCTTTAAATATTATGCTGTCTCACAGGTGTAAGAAATAAAGTATCGTATGACTTGTTTGGAAATTATTCATTTCTGTAATTCATATGGGATTTTACGTTTCAGTAAATTGCTAATACTGAATATTTAAAGCCACGGTAGAATATGTTCGAGACGTAAAAAAGAAGAAAGTCTAGTTTTAGAAAATTTACATACACCAATAAAAGTAAAATGAATATATGTGGTGGAGAAATATATTTCTTAGGTGAAAAGAATACTGCTTTAGAATTTCGTTATTTATTCTTCTTCTTCTTCTTCTTCTTCTTCTTCTTCTTCTTCTTCTTCTTCTTCTTCTTCTTCTTCTTCTTCTTATTATTATTATTATTATTATTATTATTATTATTATTGTTGTTGTTGTTGTTGTTGTTGTTGTTGTTGTTACTGATATTATAATTATTATCATTATTATTACTTTGTAATCATTATGTGGAAGAAGGAGATTTCCTCTTTTAAAATGATTTATAAACTGACTTTAGAAGTACACTGTTCAAAACAATTAAAGGATATTGCAGTTTTAGGTGGATTTTGTATCTGGGAAACGTTTTAGCTGATTGATACATGGTCGACAGACATAGTAGGTTATATGAGAATAAATTACACATGTTTGGCAGAAAAAAAATGCATTTTATTGCGCATTTGTGTACAAAAGGAAACAAACACAATTTGTGCATATGAGAAAAAAAGAATAAGAAAAGGTGTTTTCTTCAAAGAAAATCATTTTCAGTGGTTGGTTATGGTTTCCACGGGCGGCCAGCAACGTTGAACACCTTTGAGGCATGGACTCAATGAGACTATTAATGACGAGTTGGGGTATTCTACCCCACTCTTCCAGAAGAGCCCTTTCCAGTTCTTGGAGAGTTTGTGGGGGTTATTGGCGGCCAGAAACTCGTCTTCCTAGAGCGTCCCAAACGTGCTCGATTGGATTCATGTCTGGAGAACACGCTGGCCATTCCATTCGAACGATTCCTTCCTCGAAAAGAAAAACCTCCACCAGGTTTGCACGATGTGGCCTGCAGTTATCGTCCATTAAAATGAAGTTATCCCCGATTGCTGCAGCGTAAGGGACTACAATAGGTCTGAGGATCCCATCCCTATATCGGCGACCAGACAGAGCTCCATCTCGAATGATGTAGAGGTCAGTGCGCCCGTCAATGGAGATGCCACCATACACCAACACTGCTCCACCGCCAAATCTGACACTTTCGTGCACGAACGCAGGATTATTCCTACTGCCACGGTCCCTCCAGATGAAAATACGCCTATTATCCGAATGCACAGAAAAACGGGACTCGTCAGAAAACAGAATATTTCTCCATTCATTTCTCCTCCAATTGACATGCTCGGTTGCCCACTCCCTGCGGTCGCGACGATGCCTTGATGTTAATCTAACACATACCATCGGTCGGCGAGCATACAGACCTACAGCATGGAGCCGGTTTCAGACAGTCTGAGTTGAAATCGTGATGCCTGTAACCGAGCGAAGGTGTTGTTGGAGAAAAATAGCGTTCATGTTTCGGTGTCTCCGAGCTGTTAACGCTAAATACCGATCTTTATTGGACGTTGTTGCCCGTCTACGACCTTGCCCTGGTCTTCGGCCTGCACATTCACTCTCCAAAAAACGGTTCCAGATCCTGGATATGACACTTTGTGACACTCCAATGGCTTGCGCTACTTCGGCTTGAGTTTGGCCCCCTTCTAACCTACCAACAATTCTCCAAGCTTCTGAATCTGTCAAGTGACTTCGCTGAGACATCGTACTCATCGAAACAAAGCAATCTCTGAATGCCGATCATCCTTGTCTTCATTCTCTTTTATCCAGTTGGAAGTCAAATTTCATTCGCTGCCGCTGAAGAGACGTTTTTGACGTCGAACTCAAAATTTGCATACTCCACAGTTTGAAAACAAGAAAAATTTGCATTTGTGATTCTCTTCTTCTATTTTCGGCAAAAAAATTCCGTTTTTATCTTTTATATAAAACTTCAAATATCCTTTAAATGTTTTGAGCAGTGTAGTTAATTTGAGACGACCAATTCACTATTATTTATTATACGATAATATGAAAACATTCAAAAAATGATTCACTAAAATACATTACATATCATTGATTTTCCATTAAATTTATACGGAAAAATAATTTTATCGTATGAGAAACGGCAAGAATAATAAAAATAAAAGAATTTCTATTACATGTTTTTTTTTAACTGCGAAGAATAAAAAAAAATCACTCAAATTCATTTTTAAAATGCAATAAAATTTATGTGAAATTAATAATTCATGCAGAAAATACTACATCAAATAAATGTGAGGTTTAAGATGAAATATTTTATGATTATTTCTACAAACTCGTAACCAATCAAGTTTGTTGTAGTTGTTGTTTTTGTTTATAGGATTCCTTTAAATATTATGTTGTCTCACAGGTGTAAGAAATAAAGTATCGTATGTTTTGTTTCGAAAGTACTTATTCGTTTTTATAATTCTTACGAGATTTTATGGTTCAACAAATCGCAAATACGAAATATTCAAAGCCACGGTAGAATATGCTCAAGACGGAGATAAATGAAAGTCTAGTTTGAGAAAATTTACATACACTAATAAAAGTAAAATGAATATATTTTGATGAGAAATGTATTTCTTACGAGAAAAAGAATTTGCTTTGGAATTTATTTATTTATTTATTTATTTATTTATTATTATTATTATTATTATTATTATTATTATTATTATTATTATTATTATTATTATTATTATTGTTGTTGTTGTTGTTGTTGTTGTTGTTGTTGTTGTTGTTGTTGTTGTTGTTGTTGTTGTTGTTGTTGTTATAATTATTATTATTATTATTTTGTAATCATTATTTCACAGATGGAGATTTCAAATTTGTTAATGATTAATAAACTCACTTTAGAAGTAGTTAATTTGAGACAAAAAATTCCCTATTATTCATTATATGATAATATGAATACATTGAAAAATTGATTCACTTAAATACATTACATATCATTTATTTTTGATTGAATTTATTATCATTGAAATTATCCAGAAAAATATTTTTATTGTTTGAGAAATGGCAAGAATATTAAAAATGAAAAAATTTCTATTGTATGTTTGTTTGTATGTTTGTATGTTTGCGAAAAATAATCACACAAATGCATTTTAAAAATGCAATAAAATTCAGGTGACATTAATAATTTATATAGAAAATACTACATCAAAAAATCCTAAGGCTTAAAATAAAATATTTTACATTTCTACACATTCGTAATCTATCGCGTCATGTTGTAGCTGTTGTTTTTATTTATGGGATTCCTTTAAATACTATGCTGTCTCACAGGTGTAAGAAATAAAGTATCGTATGCTTTGTTTCGAAAATACTCATTCGTTTCCATCGTTCTTTTGGGATTTTATGGTTCAGCAAATACTAAATAACAATTGCAATTGCAAATACTAAATATTTAAAGCCACGGTAGAATATATTTGAAACGAAAAAAATAAGAAAGTATAGTTTTAGAAAATTTGCATACATACAATGAAAGTAAAATGAATATATATGTTTGATAAATGTTTGTCTTAGGATGAAAAGAAACGGTTTTAGAATTTATTTATTTATTCATTTAGAATAATTTAGAATTTATTTATTTATTCATTTCTATTATTATTACAATGTTATTATTATTATTATTATTATTATTATTATTATTATTATTATTATTATTATTATTATTATTATTATTGTTGTTGTTGTTGGTTGTTGTTGTTGTTGTTGTTGTTGTTGTTGTTGTTGTTGATGATGATGATGATGATGTTGTTATAATTTTTACAATTATTATTATTATTGTTAATGTTGTTGTTGTTGTTGTTGTTGTTATAATTTTTACAATTATTATTATTTTGTAATCATTATGTCGCCGAAGGAGGTTTCAACTTTTAAAATGATATTTAAAGACATAAAGTAATTCCACATAAAGTAATTTCAGTTTATTTACCAATAAACTGACTTTAGAAGTAGTTAATTTGAGACGAAAAATTCAATATTATTTACTATATGATAATATGAAAACATTCAAAAAATGATTCACTAAAGTACATTATATATCATTGATTTTTCATTGAAATTATACAGAAAAATAATTTTATTGCATGAAAATGGCAAGAATAATAATAAAAAAAAAGAATTTCTATTATATGTTTGTTTTTACTGAGAAGAATAAAAAAATATCACAAAAATGCATTTTAAAAACACAATAAAATTCATGTGAAATTAATGATTCATATAGAAAATACTACATCAAAAAATCCTAAGGCTTAAAATGAAATATATTATGACTATTGCTACTCACTCAGAACCTATCGAGCTCTTTATAGCTGTTGTTTTTATTTATGGGATTCCTTTAAATATTATGCTGTCTCACAGGTATAAGAAATAAAGTATCATATGATTTGTTTTTGAAAGTACTATTTTATTTCTGTAATTCTTATGGGAATTTATGGTTCATCAAATTGCAAATACTAAATATTTAAAGCCACTGTAGGATATGTTCGAGACGAAAATAAAGGTAAGTCTAGTTTTGGGAAAAATTTGCATGCAACAGTAAAAGTAAAATGAATATATGTGGCTGAGATATGTATTTCTTAGGAGAAAAATAAAATGCTTTAAAATTTAGGTAAATATTATTATTATTATTATAATTATTATTATTATTATTATTATTATTATTATTATTATTATTATTATTATTATTATTATTATTATTATTATTATTATTATTATTATTATTATTATTATTATTATTATTATTATTCTTGTTGTTGTTGTTGTTGTTGTTGTTGTTGTTGTTGTTCGTGTTATTATAACTATTATTATTAATGTTATCATTGTTATTATGATTATTATTATTAATGTTATCATTGTTATTATCGTTATTGTTTTTGTTGTTGTTAGTGTTATTATGACTATTATTATCATTATTCTTTTGTAATCATTATTTCGCACATGAAGATTTCAACTTTTAAAATTATTAATAAACTGACTTTAGAAGTAGTTAATTTGAGACGAAAAATTCACTATTATTTATCATGTGATAGTACGAAAAAAAAATTATTCATTAAAATGCATTTCATATCATTGATTTTTCATTAAAATTATTCAGAAAAAAGATTTTATTGTATAAAAAATGACTTGAATAATTAAAATAAAAGAATTTCTATTATATATTTTTTTATTGCGAATAATAATGGGAATTTATGGTTCAGCAAATTGTAAATACTAAATATTTTAGCCACGGTAGATAACGTTAGAGATGAAATAAAAGTAAGTCTAGTTTTAGAAAAATTAAAAACACCAATAAAATAAAATGAATGTATGTTGTTGAGAAATGTATTTCTTAGGAAGAAAAAGAAACTGCTTTAGAATTTATTTATTTATTATTGCTATTAATATTATTATTATTGTTCTTCTCCTTATTCTTCTTCTTCTTCTTCTTCTTCTTCTTCTTCTTCTTCTTCTTCTTCTTCTTATTATTATTATTATTATTATTATTATTATTATTATTATTATTATTATTATTGTTGTTGTTGTTGTTGTTCGTCTTCTTCTTCTTATTATATTATTATTATTGTTGTTGTTGTTCTTCTTCTTATTATTATTATATCATTATTATTACTATTGTTGTTGTTAGTGTTATTATGATAATAATAATTATTATTCTTTTGAAACCATTATTTCGCAGATGAAGATATCAATTTTTTAAATAATTAATAAACCGACTTTAGAAGTAGTTAATTTGAGAAGAAAAATTCACTATTATTTATTATATGATAATATGGAAGCATTCAAAAAATGATTCACTAAAATACATTACATATCTTTGATTTTTCATTGAAATTATTAAGAAAAATAATTTTATTGTATGAGAAATGGCAAGAATTATAAAAATAAAAAGATTTATATTATATGTTTGTTTCTTACTGAGAAGAATAAAAAAATTCACAAAAATGCATTTTAAAAATTCAATAAAATTCGAGTGAAATTAATCAATTATATTGAAAATACTACATAAAAAAATCATGAGGTTTAAAATGAAATATTTTATGACGATTGCTACACACTCAAAACCTATTGAGCTCGTTATAGCTGTTATATTTTTGGAGATTTATTTAAATATTATGCTGTGTCACAGGTGTAAGTAATAAAGTATCGTATGTTTTATTCTCGAAAATACTCATTCTTTTCTATAATTCTTATGGGATTTTATGGTTCGGCAAATTGCAAATACTACATATTTAAAGCCACTGTAAAAATGTTTCAGACGAAAACAAAAGAAATTCTAGTTTTACAAAATTTACTTCTAACAATAAACGTAAAATGAATATATGTGGTTGAGAAATGTGTTTCTTAGGGATAAAAGACACTGCTTTAGAATTTCGTTATTTAATATTGCTATTATTATTATTATTATTATTATTATTATTATTATTATTATTATTATTATTATTATTATTATTATTATTATTATTGCTGTTGTTGTAAGTGTTATTATAATAATTATTATTTTGTAATCATTATTTCGAAGAAGAAGATTTCAACTTTTAAAATGATTAATAAATTTACTTTAGAAGTAGTTAATTTGAGACGAAAAATTCACTATTATTTATTTTACGATAATATGAAACATTAAAAAAATGACTTACTAAAATACATTACATATCATTGATTTTTCATTGAAATTTACAGAAAAATAACTTTATTGTATGAGAAATGGCAAGAATAATAAAAATAAAAGAAATTCTATTATATGTTTTTTTTTCTTTTACTGCGAAGAATAAAATAATTCACACATATGCCTTTTAAAAATAAAATTCATGTGAAATTAATAATTCATGCAGAAAATACTACATCAACTAAACCAGGGGCTTAATATGAAATATTTTATGACTATTGCTACAGACTCGTAACCTGTCGAGCCTGTTGTAACTGTTGTTTTTATTTATAGGATAAATATCAGAGGTGTAAGAAATAAAGTATCGTATGTTTTGTTTCGAAAATACTCATTCGTTTTTGTAAGTCTTGTGGGGTTCTATGGTTCAGCAAATTGTAAATACTAAATATTTAAATCCACGGTAGAATATGTTCGAGTCGAAAAATAGAAGAAAGTCTAGTTTTATAAAATTTACATACACCAATAACAATAAAATGAATATATGTTGTTGACAAATGTATTTGTTAGGAGAAAAAGAAATTTATTTGCAATTTATTATTATTATTATTATTATTATTATTATTATTATTATTATTATTGTTGTTGTTGTTGTTGTTGTTGTTGTTGTTATAATTAATATTGGTGTTGTTGTTGTTGTTGTTGCTGTTGTTGTTATAATTAATATTGGTGTTGTTGTTGTTAGTATTATTATAATTATCATCATTATTATTATTTTCTAATCATTATGTCGCAGTAAGGAAATTTCAATTTTTAAAATGATTAATAAACTGACTTTAGAAGTAGTTAATTTGAGATGAAAAAATTCACTATTATTTATTACATAATATGAAAACAGTCAAAAAACGATTCACTAAAATACATTACATATCTTTGATTTTTCATAAAAATTATAAGGAAAAATAATTGTATTCTATGAAAAATAGCAATAATAATAATAAAAAATTCTATTTTTTTACTGCGAAGAATAGAAAAAACTCACACAAATGCATTTTAAAAATGCAATACAATCTATGTGGAATTAATTCATGCAAAAAATACTACATTAAAAAATCCTGAGGCTTAAAATGAAATATTTTATGATTATTTCTACACACTCGTAACCTATCGAGCTTGTTATAGCTGTTGTTTTTATTGATGGGATTCTTTTAAAGATTATGTTGTCTCACAGGTGTAAGAAATAAAGTATCGTATGAATTTTTTTGAAAGTATTAATTTGTTTTTAGGTGCGTTCGTAATTATATAATACGTAGCACCTATAGTGGTCGTTCAATCCGTCCGTCTGTCTGTCCGTATATAACAACGCAAAAACTACCCAACCGAATCGTTTGAAATTTAAAATACATAATTATTACATACTTTTGTCGAGTCATTTCAAATTTTATGAAACTGGGATGCATAGATCAATTACAGGGGCAATCAAAATTATTCCATTACATTACGGTCAATGGGGGAAAAAGTTTCAAATGCATTTTAATCGTTTGAAATTTCAAATACGCAATTATTACGTAATTCTGTCGAGTTATTTAAATTTTTTTAATAATCGTGTGCATAGATCAATTACAGGGGCAATCAAAAGTTACATTATGGTCAATGGGGAAAAAGTTTCAAATATATTCTATATGTTTGAAATTTAAAATGCATAATTATCACATAATTTTATGGAGTTATTTCAAATTTTATGAAAATCGGATGCATAGATCAATTACAGGGACAATCAAAAGTATTCCGTTACATTACGGTCAATGGGAAAAAATGTTTCAAATGCATTTTAATCGTCTTACACTCATGCGAACTTAATAAAATTTATATGCAACTGTAAAGTACATAGTATAAAATACATCTTACAAAATTTGTGGTGCAAAGAACATTTGTTATTGGTTTACAAGGCCACACAAAAGTATTCCATTACATAATGGTATAGGGAGAACATTGTTTGATGAGCATTTTAATTGTAATTCACTATTTACAATTTTATGAGATTGATATATGAAAGTAATATTTTTAACTTCGTTATCGTACGAACGCACCTAATTTGCTACGCTTCACGTGCAATTTCCAACTTGTTATAATTCTTGTGTGATTTTACGGTTCAGCAAATTGCAAATACTAAATATTTAAAGCAACAGTAGAAAATGTTCCAGACGAAAAAAAGAAAGTTTAGTTTTAGAAAATTTACGTACAACAATAAAAGTAAAATGAACACATATGGTTGAGTAATGTATTTTAAATGAGAAAAAGAAACTGCTTTAGAATTTCGTTAGTTATTATTTCTTTTATTAGTAGTATTGTTTATTATTATTGTTATTGTTTTGCTGTTATATAATAATAATAATAATAATAATAATAATAATAATAATAATAATAATAATAATAATAATAATAATAATAATTATTATTATTATTATTATTATTATTATTATTATTATTATTGTTGTTGTTGTTGTTGTTGTTGTTGTTGTTGTTGTTCGTGTTATTATAACTATTATTATTAATGTTATCATTGTTATTATGATTATTATTATTAATGTTATCATTGTTATTATCGTTATTGTTTTTATTGTTGTTAGTGTTATTATGACTATTATTATCATTATTCTTTTGTAATCATTATTTCGCACATGAAGATTTCAACTTTTAAAATTATTAATAAACTGACTTTAGAAATAGTTAATTTGAGACGAAAAATTCACTATTATTTATCATGTGATAGTACGAAAAAAAAATGATTCATTAAAATGCATTTCATATCATTGATTTTTCATTAAAATTATTCAGAAAAAAGATTTTATTGTATAAAAAATGACTTGAATAATTAAAATAAAAGAATTTCTATTATATATTTTTTTATTGCGAATAATAATGGGAATTTATGGTTCAGCAAATTGTAAATACTAAATATTTTAGCCACGGTAGATAACGTTAGAGATGAAATAAAAGTAAGTCTAGTTTTAGAAAAATTAAAAACACCAATAAAATAAAATGAATGTATGTTGTTGAGAAATGCATTTCTTAGGAAGAAAAAGAAACTGCTTTAGAATTTATTTATTTATTATTGCTATTAATATTATTATTATTGTTCTTCTCCTTCTTCTTCTTCTTCTTCTTCTTCTTCTTCTTCTTCTTCTTCTTCTTCTTCTTCTTCTTCTTCTTCTTCTTCTTCTTCTTCTTCTTCTTATTATTATTATTATTATTATTATTATTATTATTATTGTTGTTGTTGTTGTTGTTCGTCTTCTTCTTCTTATTATATTATTATTATTGTTGTTGTTGTTCTTCTTATTATTATTATTATATCATTATTATTACTATTGTTGTTGTTAGTGTTATTATGATAATAATAATTATTATTCTTTTGAAACCATTATTTCGCAGATGAAGATATCAACTTTTTAAATAATTAATAAACCGACTTTAGAAGTAGTTAATTTGAGAAGAAAAATTCACTATTATTTATTATATGATAATATGGAAGCATTCAAAAAATGATTCACTAAAATACATTACATATCTTTGATTTTTCATTGAAATTATTAAGAAAAATAATTTTATTGTATGAGAAATGGCAAGAATTATAAAAATAAAAAGATTTATATTATATGTTTGTTTCTTACTGAGAAGAATAAAAAAATTCACAAAAATGCATTTTAAAAATTCAATAAAATTCGAGTGAAATTAATCAATTATATTGAAAATACTACATAAAAAAATCATGAGGTTTAAAATGAAATATTTTATGACGATTGCTACACACTCAAAACCTATTGAGCTCGTTATAGCTGTTATATTTTTGGAGATTTATTTAAATATTATGCTGTGTCACAGGTGTAAGTAATAAAGTATCGTATGTTTTATTCTCGAAAATACTCATTCTTTTCTATAATTCTTATGGGATTTTATGGTTCGGCAAATTGCAAATACTACATATTTAAAGCCACTGTAAAAATGTTTCAGACGAAAACAAAAGAAATTCTAGTTTTACAAAATTTACTTCTAACAATAAACGTAAAATGAATATATGTGGTTGAGAAATGTGTTTCTTAGGGATAAAAGACACTGCTTTAGAATTTCGTTATTTAATATTGCTATTCTTATTATTATTATTATTATTATTATTATTATTATTATTATTATTATTATTATTATTATTATTATTATTGCTGTTGTTGTAAGTGTTATTATAATAATTATTATTTTGTAATCATTATTTCGAAGAAGAAGATTTCAACTTTTAAAATGATTAATAAATTTACTTTAGAAGTAGTTAATTTGAGACGAAAAATTCACTATTATTTATTTTACGATAATATGAAACATTAAAAAAATGACTTACTAAAATACATTACATATCATTGATTTTTCATTGAAATTTACAGAAAAATAACTTTATTGTATGAGAAATGGCAAGAATAATAAAAATAAAAGAAATTCTATTATATGTTTTTTTTTCTTTTACTGCGAAGAATAAAATAATTCACACATATGCCTTTTAAAAATAAAATTCATGTGAAATTAATAATTCATGCAGAAAATACTACATCAACTAAACCAGGGGCTTAATATGAAATATTTTATGACTATTGCTACAGACTCGTAACCTGTCGAGCCTGTTGTAACTGTTGTTTTTATTTATAGGATAAATATCAGAGGTGTAAGAAATAAAGTATCGTATGTTTTGTTTCGAAAATACTCATTCGTTTTTGTAAGTCTTGTGGGGTTCTATGGTTCAGCAAATTGTAAATACTAAATATTTAAATCCACGGTAGAATATGTTCGAGTCGAAAAATAGAAGAAAGTCTAGTTTTATAAAATTTACATACACCAATAACAATAAAATGAATATATGTTGTTGACAAATGTATTTGTTAGGAGAAAAAGAAATTTATTTGCAATTTATTATTATTATTATTATTATTATTATTATTATTATTATTATTATTATTATTGTTGTTGTTGTTGTTGTTGTTGTTGTTGATGTTGTTGTTGTTGTTGTTGTTGTTATAATTAATATTGGTGTTGTTGTTGTTGTTGTTGCTGTTGTTGTTATAATTAATATTGGTGTTGTTGTTGTTAGTATTATTATAATTATCATCATTATTATTATTTTCTAATCATTATGTCGCAGTAAGGAAATTTCAATTTTTAAAATGATTAATAAACTGACTTTAGAAGTAGTTAATTTGAGATGAAAAAATTCACTATTATTTATTACATAATATGAAAACAGTCAAAAAACGATTCACTAAAATACATTACATATCTTTGATTTTTCATAAAAATTATAAGGAAAAATAATTGTATTCTATGAAAAATAGCAATAATAATAATAAAAAATTCTATTTTTTTACTGCGAAGAATAGAAAAAACTCACACAAATGCATTTTAAAAATGCAATACAATCTATGTGGAATTAATAATTCATGCAAAAAATACTACATTAAAAAATCCTGAGGCTTAAAATGAAATATTTTATGATTATTTCTACACACTCGTAACCTATCGAGCTTGTTATAGCTGTTGTTTTTATTGATGGGATTCTTTTAAAGATTATGTTGTCTCACAGGTGTAAGAAATAAAGTATCGTATGAATTTTTTTGAAAGTATTAATTTGTTTTTAGGTGCGTTCGTAATTATATAATACGTAGCACCTATAGTGGTCGTTCAATCCGTCCGTCTGTCTGTCCGTATATAACAACGCAAAAACTACCCAACCGAATCGTTTGAAATTTAAAATACATAATTATTACATACTTTTGTCGAGTCATTTCAAATTTTATGAAACTGGGATGCATAGATCAATTACAGGGGCAATCAAAATTATTCCATTACATTACGGTCAATGGGGGAAAAAGTTTCAAATGCATTTTAATCGTTTGAAATTTCAAATACGCAATTATTACGTAATTCTGTCGAGTTATTTAAATTTTTTTAATAATCGTGTGCATAGATCAATTACAGGGGCAATCAAAAGTTACATTATGGTCAATGGGGAAAAAGTTTCAAATATATTCTATATGTTTGAAATTTAAAATGCATAATTATCACATAATTTTATGGAGTTATTTCAAATTTTATGAAAATCGGATGCATAGATCAATTACAGGGACAATCAAAAGTATTCCGTTACATTACGGTCAATGGGAAAAAATGTTTCAAATGCATTTTAATCGTCTTACACTCATGCGAACTTAATAAAATTTATATGCAACTGTAAAGTACATAGTATAAAATACATCTTACAAAATTTGTGGTGCAAAGAACATTTGTTATTGGTTTACAAGGCCACACAAAAGTATTCCATTACATAATGGTATAGGGAGAACATTGTTTGATGAGCATTTTAATTGTAATTCACTATTTACAATTTTATGAGATTGATATATGAAAGTAATATTTTTAACTTCGTTATCGTACGAACGCACCTAATTTGCTACGCTTCACGTGCAATTTCCAACTTGTTATAATTCTTGTGGGATTTTACGGTTCAGCAAATTGCAAATACTAAATATTTAAAGCAACAGTAGAAAATGTTCCAGACGAAAAAAAGAAAGTTTAGTTTTAGAAAATTTACGTACAACAATAAAAGTAAAATGAACACATATGGTTGAGTAATGTATTTTAAATGAGAAAAAGAAACTGCTTTAGAATTTCGTTAGTTATTATTTCTTTTATTAGTAGTATTGTTTATTATTATTGTTATTGTTTTGCTGTTATATAATAATAATAATAATAATAATAATAATAATAATAATAATAATAATAATAATAATAATAATAATAATAATAATAATTATTATTATTATTATTATTATTATTATTATTGTTGTTGTTGTTGTTGTTGTTGTTGTTGTTGTTGTTCGTGTTATTATAACTATTATTATTAATGTTATCATTGTTATTATGATTATTATTATTAATGTTATCATTGTTATTATCGTTATTGTTTTTGTTGTTGTTAGTGTTATTATGACTATTATTATCATTATTCTTTTGTAATCATTATTTCGCACATGAAGATTTCAACTTTTAAAATTATTAATAAACTGACTTTAGAAATAGTTAATTTGAGACGAAAAATTCACTATTATTTATCATGTGATAGTACGAAAAAAAAATGATTCATTAAAATGCATTTCATATCATTGATTTTTCATTAAAATTATTCAGAAAAAAGATTTTATTGTATAAAAAATGACTTGAATAATTAAAATAAAAGAATTTCTATTATATATTTTTTTATTGCGAATAATAATGGGAATTTATGGTTCAGCAAATTGTAAATACTAAATATTTTAGCCACGGTAGATAACGTTAGAGATGAAATAAAAGTAAGTCTAGTTTTAGAAAAATTAAAAACACCAATAAAATAAAATGAATGTATGTTGTTGAGAAATGCATTTCTTAGGAAGAAAAAGAAACTGCTTTAGAATTTATTTATTTATTATTGCTATTAATATTATTATTATTGTTCTTCTCCTTCTTCTTCTTCTTCTTCTTCTTCTTCTTCTTCTTCTTCTTCTTCTTCTTATTATTATTATTATTATTATTATTATTATTATTATTATTATTATTATTGTTGTTGTTGTTGTTGTTCGTCTTCTTCTTCTTATTATATTATTATTATTGTTGTTGTTGTTCTTCTTATTATTATTATTATATCATTATTATTACTATTGTTGTTGTTAGTGTTATTATGATAATAATAATTATTATTCTTTTGAAACCATTATTTCGCAGATGAAGATATCAACTTTTTAAATAATTAATAAACCGACTTTAGAAGTAGTTAATTTGAGAAGAAAAATTCACTATTATTTATTATATGATAATATGGAAGCATTCAAAAAATGATTCACTAAAATACATTACATATCTTTGATTTTTCATTGAAATTATTAAGAAAAATAATTTTATTGTATGAGAAATGGCAAGAATTATAAAAATAAAAAGATTTATATTATATGTTTGTTTCTTACTGAGAAGAATAAAAAAATTCACAAAAATGCATTTTAAAAATTCAATAAAATTCGAGTGAAATTAATCAATTATATTGAAAATACTACATAAAAAAATCATGAGGTTTAAAATGAAATATTTTATGACGATTGCTACACACTCAAAACCTATTGAGCTCGTTATAGCTGTTATATTTTTGGAGATTTATTTAAATATTATGCTGTGTCACAGGTGTAAGTAATAAAGTATCGTATGTTTTATTCTCGAAAATACTCATTCTTTTCTATAATTCTTATGGGATTTTATGGTTCGGCAAATTGCAAATACTACATATTTAAAGCCACTGTAAAAATGTTTCAGACGAAAACAAAAGAAATTCTAGTTTTACAAAATTTACTTCTAACAATAAACGTAAAATGAATATATGTGGTTGAGAAATGTGTTTCTTAGGGATAAAAGACACTGCTTTAGAATTTCGTTATTTAATATTGCTATTCTTATTATTATTATTATTATTATTATTATTATTATTATTATTATTATTATTATTATTATTATTATTATTGCTGTTGTTGTAAGTGTTATTATAATAATTATTATTTTGTAATCATTATTTCGAAGAAGAAGATTTCAACTTTTAAAATGATTAATAAATTTACTTTAGAAGTAGTTAATTTGAGACGAAAAATTCACTATTATTTATTTTACGATAATATGAAACATTAAAAAAATGACTTACTAAAATACATTACATATCATTGATTTTTCATTGAAATTTACAGAAAAATAACTTTATTGTATGAGAAATGGCAAGAATAATAAAAATAAAAGAAATTCTATTATATGTTTTTTTTTCTTTTACTGCGAAGAATAAAATAATTCACACATATGCCTTTTAAAAATAAAATTCATGTGAAATTAATAATTCATGCAGAAAATACTACATCAACTAAACCAGGGGCTTAATATGAAATATTTTATGACTATTGCTACAGACTCGTAACCTGTCGAGCCTGTTGTAACTGTTGTTTTTATTTATAGGATAAATATCAGAGGTGTAAGAAATAAAGTATCGTATGTTTTGTTTCGAAAATACTCATTCGTTTTTGTAAGTCTTGTGGGGTTCTATGGTTCAGCAAATTGTAAATACTAAATATTTAAATCCACGGTAGAATATGTTCGAGTCGAAAAATAGAAGAAAGTCTAGTTTTATAAAATTTACATACACCAATAACAATAAAATGAATATATGTTGTTGACAAATGTATTTGTTAGGAGAAAAAGAAATTTATTTGCAATTTATTATTATTATTATTATTATTATTATTATTATTATTATTATTATTATTATTATTATTGTTGTTGTTGTTGTTGTTGTTGTTGATGTTGTTGTTGTTGTTGTTGTTGTTATAATTAATATTGGTGTTGTTGTTGTTGTTGTTGCTGTTGTTGTTATAATTAATATTGGTGTTGTTGTTGTTAGTATTATTATAATTATCATCATTATTATTATTTTCTAATCATTATGTCGCAGTAAGGAAATTTCAATTTTTAAAATGATTAATAAACTGACTTTAGAAGTAGTTAATTTGAGATGAAAAAATTCACTATTATTTATTACATAATATGAAAACAGTCAAAAAACGATTCACTAAAATACATTACATATCTTTGATTTTTCATAAAAATTATAAGGAAAAATAATTGTATTCTATGAAAAATAGCAATAATAATAATAAAAAATTCTATTTTTTTACTGCGAAGAATAGAAAAAACTCACACAAATGCATTTTAAAAATGCAATACAATCTATGTGGAATTAATAATTCATGCAAAAAATACTACATTAAAAAATCCTGAGGCTTAAAATGAAATATTTTATGATTATTTCTACACACTCGTAACCTATCGAGCTTGTTATAGCTGTTGTTTTTATTGATGGGATTCTTTTAAAGATTATGTTGTCTCACAGGTGTAAGAAATAAAGTATCGTATGAATTTTTTTGAAAGTATTAATTTGTTTTTAGGTGCGTTCGTAATTATATAATACGTAGCACCTATAGTGGTCGTTCAATCCGTCCGTCTGTCTGTCCGTATATAACAACGCAAAAACTACCCAACCGAATCGTTTGAAATTTAAAATACATAATTATTACATACTTTTGTCGAGTCATTTCAAATTTTATGAAACTGGGATGCATAGATCAATTACAGGGGCAATCAAAATTATTCCATTACATTACGGTCAATGGGGGAAAAAGTTTCAAATGCATTTTAATCGTTTGAAATTTAAAATACGCAATTATTACGTAATTCTGTCGAGTTATTTAAATTTTTTTAATAATCGTGTGCATAGATCAATTACAGGGGCAATCAAAAGTTACATTATGGTCAATGGGGAAAAAGTTTCAAATATATTCTATATGTTTGAAATTTAAAATGCATAATTATCACATAATTTTATGGAGTTATTTCAAATTTTATGAAAATCGGATGCATAGATCAATTACAGGGACAATCAAAAGTATTCCGTTACATTACGGTCAATGGGAAAAAATGTTTCAAATGCATTTTAATCGTCTTACACTCATGCGAACTTAATAAAATTTATATGCAACTGTAAAGTACATAGTATAAAATACATCTTACAAAATTTGTGGTGCAAAGAACATTTGTTATTGGTTTACAAGGCCACACAAAAGTATTCCATTACATAATGGTATAGGGAGAACATTGTTTGATGAGCATTTTAATTGTAATTCACTATTTACAATTTTATGAGATTGATATATGAAAGTAATATTTTTAACTTCGTTATCGTACGAACGCACCTAATTTGCTACGCTTCACGTGCAATTTCCAACTTGTTATAATTCTTGTGGGATTTTACGGTTCAGCAAATTGCAAATACTAAATATTTAAAGCAACAGTAGAAAATGTTCCAGACGAAAAAAAGAAAGTTTAGTTTTAGAAAATTTACGTACAACAATAAAAGTAAAATGAACACATATGGTTGAGTAATGTATTTTAAATGAGAAAAAGAAACTGCTTTAGAATTTCGTTAGTTATTATTTCTTTTATTAGTAGTATTGTTTATTATTATTGTTATTGTTTTGCTGTTATATAATAATAATAATAATAATAATAATAATAATAATAATAATAATAATAATAATAATAATAATAATAATAATAATAATTATTATTATTATTATTATTATTATTATTATTGTTGTTGTTGTTGTTGTTGTTGTTGTTGTTGTTGTTCGTGTTATTATAACTATTATTATTAATATTATCATTGTTATTATGATTATTATTATTAATGTTATCATTGTTATTATCGTTATTGTTTTTGTTGTTGTTAGTGTTATTATGACTATTATTATCATTATTCTTTTGTAATCATTATTTCGCACATGAAGATTTCAACTTTTAAAATTATTAATAAACTGACTTTAGAAATAGTTAATTTGAGACGAAAAATTCACTATTATTTATCATGTGATAGTACGAAAAAAAAATGATTCATTAAAATGCATTTCATATCATTGATTTTTCATTAAAATTATTCAGAAAAAAGATTTTATTGTATAAAAAATGACTTGAATAATTAAAATAAAAGAATTTCTATTATATATTTTTTTATTGCGAATAATAATGGGAATTTATGGTTCAGCAAATTGTAAATACTAAATATTTTAGCCACGGTAGATAACGTTAGAGATGAAATAAAAGTAAGTCTAGTTTTAGAAAAATTAAAAACACCAATAAAATAAAATGAATGTATGTTGTTGAGAAATGCATTTCTTAGGAAGAAAAAGAAACTGCTTTAGAATTTATTTATTTATTATTGCTATTAATATTATTATTATTGTTCTTCTCCTTCTTCTTCTTCTTCTTCTTCTTCTTCTTCTTCTTCTTCTTCTTCTTCTTCTTCTTATTATTATTATTATTATTATTATTATTATTATTATTATTATTGTTGTTGTTGTTGTTGTTCGTCTTCTTCTTCTTATTATATTATTATTATTGTTGTTGTTGTTCTTCTTATTATTATTATTATATCATTATTATTACTATTGTTGTTGTTAGTGTTATTATGATAATAATAATTATTATTCTTTTGAAACCATTATTTCGCAGATGAAGATATCAACTTTTTAAATAATTAATAAACCGACTTTAGAAGTAGTTAATTTGAGAAGAAAAATTCACTATTATTTATTATATGATAATATGGAAGCATTCAAAAAATGATTCACTAAAATACATTACATATCTTTGATTTTTCATTGAAATTATTAAGAAAAATAATTTTATTGTATGAGAAATGGCAAGAATTATAAAAATAAAAAGATTTATATTATATGTTTGTTTCTTACTGAGAAGAATAAAAAAATTCACAAAAATGCATTTTAAAAATTCAATAAAATTCGAGTGAAATTAATCAATTATATTGAAAATACTACATAAAAAAATCATGAGGTTTAAAATGAAATATTTTATGACGATTGCTACACACTCAAAACCTATTGAGCTCGTTATAGCTGTTATATTTTTGGAGATTTATTTAAATATTATGCTGTGTCACAGGTGTAAGTAATAAAGTATCGTATGTTTTATTCTCGAAAATACTCATTCTTTTCTATAATTCTTATGGGATTTTATGGTTCGGCAAATTGCAAATACTACATATTTAAAGCCACTGTAAAAATGTTTCAGACGAAAACAAAAGAAATTCTAGTTTTACAAAATTTACTTCTAACAATAAACGTAAAATGAATATATGTGGTTGAGAAATGTGTTTCTTAGGGATAAAAGACACTGCTTTAGAATTTCGTTATTTAATATTGCTATTCTTATTATTATTATTATTATTATTATTATTATTATTATTATTATTATTATTATTATTATTATTATTATTGCTGTTGTTGTAAGTGTTATTATAATAATTATTATTTTGTAATCATTATTTCGAAGAAGAAGATTTCAACTTTTAAAATGATTAATAAATTTACTTTAGAAGTAGTTAATTTGAGACGAAAAATTCACTATTATTTATTTTACGATAATATGAAACATTAAAAAAATGACTTACTAAAATACATTACATATCATTGATTTTTCATTGAAATTTACAGAAAAATAACTTTATTGTATGAGAAATGGCAAGAATAATAAAAATAAAAGAAATTCTATTATATGTTTTTTTTTCTTTTACTGCGAAGAATAAAATAATTCACACATATGCCTTTTAAAAATAAAATTCATGTGAAATTAATAATTCATGCAGAAAATACTACATCAACTAAACCAGGGGCTTAATATGAAATATTTTATGACTATTGCTACAGACTCGTAACCTGTCGAGCCTGTTGTAACTGTTGTTTTTATTTATAGGATAAATATCAGAGGTGTAAGAAATAAAGTATCGTATGTTTTGTTTCGAAAATACTCATTCGTTTTTGTAAGTCTTGTGGGGTTCTATGGTTCAGCAAATTGTAAATACTAAATATTTAAATCCACGGTAGAATATGTTCGAGTCGAAAAATAGAAGAAAGTCTAGTTTTATAAAATTTACATACACCAATAACAATAAAATGAATATATGTTGTTGACAAATGTATTTGTTAGGAGAAAAAGAAATTTATTTGCAATTTATTATTATTATTATTATTATTATTATTATTATTATTATTATTATTATTATTATTATTGTTGTTGTTGTTGTTGTTGTTGTTGATGTTGTTGTTGTTGTTGTTGTTGTTATAATTAATATTGGTGTTGTTGTTGTTGTTGTTGCTGTTGTTGTTATAATTAATATTGGTGTTGTTGTTGTTAGTATTATTATAATTATCATCATTATTATTATTTTCTAATCATTATGTCGCAGTAAGGAAATTTCAATTTTTAAAATGATTAATAAACTGACTTTAGAAGTAGTTAATTTGAGATGAAAAAATTCACTATTATTTATTACATAATATGAAAACAGTCAAAAAACGATTCACTAAAATACATTACATATCTTTGATTTTTCATAAAAATTATAAGGAAAAATAATTGTATTCTATGAAAAATAGCAATAATAATAATAAAAAATTCTATTTTTTTACTGCGAAGAATAGAAAAAACTCACACAAATGCATTTTAAAAATGCAATACAATCTATGTGGAATTAATAATTCATGCAAAAAATACTACATTAAAAAATCCTGAGGCTTAAAATGAAATATTTTATGATTATTTCTACACACTCGTAACCTATCGAGCTTGTTATAGCTGTTGTTTTTATTGATGGGATTCTTTTAAAGATTATGTTGTCTCACAGGTGTAAGAAATAAAGTATCGTATGAATTTTTTTGAAAGTATTAATTTGTTTTTAGGTGCGTTCGTAATTATATAATACGTAGCACCTATAGTGGTCGTTCAATCCGTCCGTCTGTCTGTCCGTATATAACAACGCAAAAACTACCCAACCGAATCGTTTGAAATTTAAAATACATAATTATTACATACTTTTGTCGAGTCATTTCAAATTTTATGAAACTGGGATGCATAGATCAATTACAGGGGCAATCAAAATTATTCCATTACATTACGGTCAATGGGGGAAAAAGTTTCAAATGCATTTTAATCGTTTGAAATTTAAAATACGCAATTATTACGTAATTCTGTCGAGTTATTTAAATTTTTTTAATAATCGTGTGCATAGATCAATTACAGGGGCAATCAAAAGTTACATTATGGTCAATGGGGAAAAAGTTTCAAATATATTCTATATGTTTGAAATTTAAAATGCATAATTATCACATAATTTTATGGAGTTATTTCAAATTTTATGAAAATCGGATGCATAGATCAATTACAGGGACAATCAAAAGTATTCCGTTACATTACGGTCAATGGGAAAAAATGTTTCAAATGCATTTTAATCGTCTTACACTCATGCGAACTTAATAAAATTTATATGCAACTGTAAAGTACATAGTATAAAATACATCTTACAAAATTTGTGGTGCAAAGAACATTTGTTATTGGTTTACAAGGCCACACAAAAGTATTCCATTACATAATGGTATAGGGAGAACATTGTTTGATGAGCATTTTAATTGTAATTCACTATTTACAATTTTATGAGATTGATATATGAAAGTAATATTTTTAACTTCGTTATCGTACGAACGCACCTAATTTGCTACGCTTCACGTGCAATTTCCAACTTGTTATAATTCTTGTGGGATTTTACGGTTCAGCAAATTGCAAATACTAAATATTTAAAGCAACAGTAGAAAATGTTCCAGACGAAAAAAAGAAAGTTTAGTTTTAGAAAATTTACGTACAACAATAAAAGTAAAATGAACACATATGGTTGAGTAATGTATTTTAAATGAGAAAAAGAAACTGCTTTAGAATTTCGTTAGTTATTATTTCTTTTATTAGTAGTATTGTTTATTATTATTGTTATTGTTTTGCTGTTATATAATAATAATAATAATAATAATAATAATAATAATAATAATAATAATAATAATAATAATAATAATAATAATAATAATAATAATAATTATTATTATTATTATTATTATTATTATTATTATTATTATTATTATTATTGTTTTTGTTGTTGTTGTTGTTGTTATTATTATTTCACAGAAGGTGATTTCAAATTTTAAAATGATTAATAAACGGACTTTATAAGTAGTCAATCTATTGAGAACAGAAGAGACAGCGTTAGTTATTTTTTAGAATAGAAGAACTTATACCCATTTGTGTTTTTAAGTTTTTCCATATGGTCAAAATGCAAAAAATTTGTAAATAAAAAGGGATTGCATTTTTTCCCTTTGAACATCACATCATTATAAAAAATTTAAGGATAATGTTTTTAATGTTTTGATAACGTTTTATATAAAAAGTCATGTGTAAAAACTTTTAATTTGCATTGCTTTTTTAACAATTATAGTTAATTCTATTTTATTTCTCCAAAACTATTGCCATTAAAAGAAATCCTTATAACAAAATTATGTTGAAAATATCATTAAAGCTTAGAATAAAAAATGACGCAAGAGATGAAAAAAATAAAATACTAAGAGGGTTTGTAATTAGATGTTTAAAACATTTGATTTTACTTACCCATCATACGTAGTATAAGGTAAGTCTTGCAATCGTTTTGAAAATCGAAAAATTTTTTTTGGCTGATTTACACGTTTTAGATAGTGGAGATTCCGAAAAACATATTTTTAGAAAAAAAATTTTGCCGTCCGTCCGTCTGTCTGTCTGTCTGTAAACGCTCTATCTCCCGAACAAATTGAGATAGAGACGTGAAATTTTGTATGTAGTTAGTATGTAAGAATGGGACGAACCCTATTTAATATCAGCAACCTCGATTATCCGGAACTATTTTTTTTGGATTCTCGAAAAATTCGTTCTGATGAAAGGTATATAAAAATTTTCGAATTTTTTTGTTCTAAGAAATGGACGTAAAAGGCAATAAAATAACACATATTTTGCATGTAGAATGAAGTCGATCGGATTATAAGTTGCCGAGATATTTGTAATCTTGTTTTCCACATTCTTCGATTTTTCATGACCCTGTATCTCATTCAAATTTCAATTCAGAAGTATATTTTAATTCGAAATGAGACGCTTAATCCGACGCAGTTAATTGTTAGTTAATAGAATTATTGTTTTTGGAGTTATAAGGATGTTTCTTTTACGCAGTTCGGTACTACTTGAGTAGTTTGGCGTTTTATATAATTTGTCGAAATTGGTACATCAGCAGTTCTTTAATATAGCACTACTATGTATATTAACAATATTTAAATTTTGTTTATGAATTGCAATGCATTGTATAAATATATTCACATGTTTTATTTTCATATACATATCCATGATGGGTAAGTATTACGGTGGCCCCCAACGACTAGTTTTACTATAGCATAATGTTTTTAAAATTTTTATAGTATTTTTTGGATTAAATTATTTTATGTTTACGTTTACATGATTATAGCCAAAGCTGTTATTTAGTAATCTGAATTCGAGTTTATCTAATAATTATTCAAAAAACTATCTTTTTCTAATTTTTTTATGTAAAAAGTATTAGAATTTATGTAATTTATTTGATAATATATATATATATATATATATATATATATATATATATATATATATATATATATATATATATATATATATACATGTGTGTGTGTAAAATTCTGCTCTAAACTACTGAATTACCAGGAACATTTGATCTTGTGCAGTGATATAGATTAAGATATCAAGACACTGAATGAAAATTTTTGAGTATTTTTCACTCAAAAACGAAACAGCTGAAAGCTTTAGTCATCAATCAAAGTCCTATTTTAGAAAAAAACTAACCATCTTTATTTGTGTTTCAAAGAATCGTCACAATTCCACTAATAATGACTCCAGTTTAAAGTTGGTACCAGTATAAGATAACGACATAATAACAGAATCATATTATAACAATAAAGATTCATCTATTAAACGTCATATTCCACCAAGTGACAATTAAAAAAAATGGAAAGACACACGAAATCTAAAGTAACAAGTTGGAAATTGCACGTGAGTAGCAAGTGAGGTGCGTTCGTAAGATAACCAAAGTTTTAAAAATATGACTCTCATATATCAATCTTATAAAATTGTTAATAGTTAATTACAATTAAACTCCGCACCAAACAATGTTCTCCCTATTCTATTATGTAATGGAATACTTTTGTATGGCCTTGTAAATCAATAACAAATATTCTTTGCACAACAGATTATGCAAAATGTATATTATAATATGTACTTGATAGTTGCATACCAATTTTATTATATTCGAATGAGTGTAACATCATTAAAATGTATTTGAAACATTTTTCCCATTGACCGTAGTGTAACGAAATACTTTTGATTGTCCCTGTAATTGATATTTGCATCTAATTTTCATAAAATTTGAAATGACTCGACAAAATTATGTAATAATTATGTATTTTTAAATTTCAAACGAATAAAATGCATTTGAAACTTTTTTCCCATTGACCGTTATGTAACGGAATCATTTTGATTGTCCTTGTAATTGATCTATGCATCCGATTTTCATAGAATTTGAAATGACGCAACAAAATTATGTAATAATTATATATTTTAAACTTCAAACGATTCGGTTGAGTAGTTTTTGCGTTGTTATATGCGGACGGACGGACGGACAAACGGACACGAATGACAAATATAGGTGCTACGTATTTGCATAATTACTAACGCACCTAAAAATGAAACTGAATAAGAATCTCGGATAGTTTTCCCTGTTAGTTAAAAGGCACCTATTAAAGTTGTAATATATTTTTTTTCTTTTCCTTGTACGAAAGAGAGGTTGAAATTCCAGCAAACAGACAAATTCTTTTAATAAATCCATCAGTTTCATGTTAATTTTACAATTCAATTTTATAAAGGTTTTTAAATTTCACTTACACAATTACATTGGCAGTTTAGAAAAACTTCCTGTCTCCAATATTTTAATGCAATAGAAAAATTCCACAACCTGGATATAAAATCTCCATATTCCTTAGAAATTGTTGAACCATAAAGTGCATAAAAACATGTACAAAATTCAACTAATGTAATGGGTGGTGTTTGTATGGTTCATTTCTTTTATACTCCCGTGATTCTTGTTTATTTTACAGAATTCAATAAAATGTTACTTTTATCCCACAAAATGTATAACAGGGGATTACATTGGATTTTGCTGAAATATTTGGCAATATATTTCCCATTATTTTGCTTTTTCAAATATATTGAAGAAATTTGTTGTTAATATTGACACTTTTTTAAGCATTTAATTGCATTAAAATTATATTTCATGGTACTACTAGGTTACCATGTCGACCAAAAAAATATCACCAAACTATAAGATTAAATGCCAATAATGGATGATCGTGAATGTCACATTCAACGATATTAAATGCGATTCATGTGTTTAAAAGGTTATTAAGTGATATTTATTTCGACTTTTTACTAATATTTTTATTAATATTCTACTAATTATTTGTTTTTTCGTTACTTAAAGTAAAAATTATGTCAATATGGATATTTTGGCTATTAGTTTGGCTATTAGTTTGGCGATTTGTATAATTTGGCGAAATTGGTCAACGGGATAACAGAGTAGTACCGATTTCATTAATAGAAAATATTTGTAATAAATTTCTCGAATTTCGTTATGCCTTAAATTTCTCAACCTGGATATAAAATCTCGAGATTTCTTAGAAATTGTTGAACCATAAAATGCATAAAAACATGTACAAAATTCAACTAATGTAATGGGTGGTGTTTGTATGGTTCATTTCTTTTATACTCCGGTGATTCTTGTTTATTTTACAGAATTCAATAAAATGTTACTTTTATCCCACAAAATCTATAAAAGGGGATTACATTGGATTTTGCTGAAATATTTGGCAATATATTTCCCATTATTTTGCTTTTTCAAATATATTGAAGAAATTTGTTGTTGATATTGACACTTTTTTCAAAACATTTAATTGTATAAAAAATAGATTTCATTAATAGAAAATATAATGAATTTCTTGAATTTCATTATGCTTGCATTTATTTTCAACGCTTCACTGCATGGCGTGCAATATCTGGCACATACCTAAAAACACTATAATTCTCATCATGCGCTCTTGAGATAATTAATCATCATGTGCATCAATGTTTATCTTGATGCGTATTTCAATCGTTTATCATTTTTACATTTAGTTTAGAAATATCCTGTAAATCACTTTCTATTTTGATGCTTACATTTAAAAACATGCTTAGGAAATGGTAGTTAAAATCTAAAAAGGCGACAACTTGTTTACATAAAATTTACTACTTTATTTTATGATCATTTCAGAATTTAATTTTATAAAACTGCATTTTTAAGTTTCCCTGACAATATTTCTTTTTGTAAGACTTTCTTTTTCCATATTCTAACATCTTACAGGATTTTCTCATTCTCGGTATAAAATCTGAGAATTTCTTGAAAAATTATCGAGCCATGAAATTCCCAAAAATACTCACAAAATTGAACAAATGGGGCAACGGGAGAAGTTGGATAGTTCATTTCTTTTACTCTCCTGTGATTTTAGGTTATTTTTCTGAACTCCATAAAATGTTAGTTTTATCCCGCAAAACTTACAACATGGGGATTGTGTTGCATTTGGTGGGAATATTTGGCACTATCCTTTTTTCCATATCTTGATGTGGAATATATATATATTTCTTTCAAAATATATCGAATAAAATGCAGTTGGTTTTTGATTCGTGGTAAGTGATCGTATAAAAGTAAATTTCATTATTAGAAAATATTTGTACGATTTTTCTGATTTTTCACTATGCTTGCATTTTTTTATAAAATGATTTCTATGCTGAGTTTAGCTTTTTTATAGAATTTAAATAAGAACCAATACTAAAAGAGATGATTTGGATTAAAAAAAGGATTGTTCTTACCTTAATAATTTTTTTAGATACAATAAAAATAAACATATATACAATACTCTTCAGCGGTTCCAAATAAAAAATATTGAATTTCAGAAATTATAATACTTTATTTTCACTTTTGTTATCTTAATGCTGTTATCTGAAATTATTATTTATTTCACTAATGAAGCTGCAGATAGAAACATATTAAATAGAATAAATGTTTATTCTAAAACAAAAAATAAACTTATACAGAAAAATCTACGTATCTTTTTTACTCCAATAAAATATTTCTCAACAAACCTTTAGCTTATAGAAATTTCTCCAAATCAATATATCTGTCATCCTGAGAATTTATTAAATCAATAACTATACACGAACATTTATAAAATTGAGAAACTAGAGTATCAGAGGAAGGTCTAATTTCATTTTCTCCCCTGCGATTTAAGATTACTTTGTCAAATCTTCTAAAAGTAACATTTTCGTCGAAACGTATTATACAAGGCGGCCTGAGATTAAATGGGGAAAAGAATCTTCATACTTCGTTGCTGTATTTTTTGTTATGGAATCCTCATTAGTTTTAATTTTCAAAAACCAATAATAAATTTATTTTCTTTTGTCCGATCCACTGATTGATTTCTTCTAATAAAACTTGAATCCAACAAAACCTATCAGAAAATCTAGGGATTTAGAGCATTATGGACCTTCACTCGGAATATTCTTCGACATTACTGAAAACGAAACAAATGCCACTGTGCCATTATGCTTTTTAATGTGTGAAAAAAAAATGGGTTGTCATGGACCAATTATTTTAGTTGATAATGTATAGTACGATTTGGTAAATAACAATATAACAGTATGCAATATACTGAACTACATCAGAAGAACTATCCATTAGCAGTGTCGGTTTCATCAAAATCCGCTTAGTATATTTTTTTTAAAGTGTCTAATCTTTCTTAACCCATTGACGCCCGAATTATTTTCTTCGTTAAAATTTAAATTTAGTATTTCCGACCACTTTTAAAAGCAAATTAACTTTTATCTAAATTTATCGAGGATTCTGTCTCGTGAAATAAGGTATATATTTATCTCCCTCTTTATTGGTGGGAAAACCGCTTTCTTGCTGTATTTGTAATCGTTCTCAAAAAAGGACGCTGGGCGTTAATGGGTTAATTGAGTTCATTTGATTGTGAAATTACCCCCCCCCCCCAACGGCAAAACGATATGCAATATACAAAACCATCCCTAAAAAATATAATAACAAACCGCCTCTGCTGATTAGTTTGGTCTGCAATTAAATATATACTAAGCATTGCATCATGTTACTTACTTACTTAAATTAATTTACTTCCGGTGAATTATTTTAATTTACATAATGATGTCAAATAAACATATTATTTCGATTTATTTTACAATGAAGCTCAAGATAATGCAACATTAAATAGAGTAAACATTTTTTTCAGGTACAACCAAATAAACCTATTTATAAATCTTGTCAGCAGTTCCAAATATGTTAACTTTTAGAAATAGAAACATTTTATGTTAGCTTTCTGTATCTTAATGTTGTTGTATAAAATTTAATGTAATGAAGATGCAGATAAAAACAAATTAAGTAGAATACACATTTGTTCATGAACAAAGAAATAAGCATATATACAAAATTTCCAAGTCACTCTATCTCCAATAATTTTTTTCTCAACAAAACTCTAGCTAACAAAAATTTTCCCAAATTAATATCTCTGTCATCCTGAGAATTTATTAAATCAATAAACATATATGAAAATTTATAAAATTGAGAAACTAGAGTATAACAGGAAGGTCTAATTTCGTCCCCCCCCCCTGAGATTTCAGACTACTTTGCAAATGTTGTAACACTAAAATTTTCCTCAAAACTTAACACAAAGCTATAAAATGCGCTCGAATTAAATAATGAAAAGTATCTTCAACTTTCGTTTTTGTTTTTTTTGCTAAGAAATCCTTTTTATATTCAATTTTCGAAATTCAGTTGCCCATTTATTTCAAACCAGCAGGCAAACTAGCTCTTTGTTTGCTTCATTGATTGATTTTTCAAAAGAAATCTTAAATCAAACATAATGTATCAAAAAGTTTAACAATGCGTTTTAGAGCAATATGGACCTTCGCTTGGAATATTCTTCGACATTACTGAAAACGAAACAAACGCCATTGTGTTATTACGTTTTCTAATGTGTGAAAGAAAAATTAGGCTGTCAAGGACCAAATCTTTTAGTTGTTAATTTATAATACGATTTTGTAAATAACAATAGAACAGTATGCAAACATATACTTAAACACGCCTGAAGAACAATCAATTAATAATGTCAGTCTCATCAAAGTCTACTCTTTCTTAATTGAGTTATCTTGATTATAGAATTTTCCCCCACAAACAACAGAAGGATAGGCAGTATACTAAAAAAATATCTAATTATGAAATTCTCATCAAAATCAGTCCAGTGGAATATTTTAAGTATGTTAATCATTCATAGTAAGACCGGGAGGCGACAATTCAGACAATTACCTTATCGAGTTCACGGTGAAAATCTTGTATTAATTAAATCTCGATTCGCATATTAAAATGTAATTGGTCTGCAAAGTCTTATCTTGATGGAAAACACGTAAAAAACTATTCTGCAGGGTCTCGTACGTTTACCTTGCTCTTTCCAGCCCCCAAAAGTATGAAAACATGGAGGATTGGAAGCATGAAAACGTAACCATAAACCTATGAGTCAAACACTCAAATTGGGTTTTTGGGTGTTTTCCACTAAGATATAAGTTGACAGACCGATTGGTTTTAATATGCGATTTGAGATTTAACTAATCCTAGATTTTTACCGATGAACTCGATGAGGTGGTTGTCTGTACTGCCTCCCCCTGATCTATAGTTGTGTTTTTCTAATTCAAAAACATTCCCTTATAATTTTATAAATTTAGTAGCTTAATGCAATACACAATATACTAAACCTTCCCTAAAAAATCACAACTAATGAGGCAACTTCCATTAAAATCTATATAGTAGAACTCAAGTTATAAGCATCTGGGCGAAATACCTACTTGCTTCTTAATACTACATAGTAGATGATAAAAACCTTCTCTTCACTGAAAAAAATGACTACTGTAGCGACACTGCGGTACTAGCTAGTGTAGTGTATAATTGTCGTTAGTCCGTAATATACTCATTTGCAATATAATAGAGACATAATTAAAGTATGTAAGTACTTACAGGGTTTCCAACGAATAAAATCCTGATTTCAAAATTAAATTTCTCAAAAAACGAAGATCGATAGAATTATGCGGTAAATTGTTTGTTTATTAGATAAAAAGTAAAAATGTTATACATAAGTTTTGGACGGTGACTATTTAAAAAAGATTCTGTTCTGATTGCAAAAAATGCTTGGTTTGATATTTTTCTTGTTTTATATTGCTTGCAGAAAACGAATTTTTTTCTCGTACAGTGCCACATTTTAACGAGTTTTGGAATTAAATTTTTTGGAATTTCAAAATTCCCCAAAATTTTGTTCCAAACCCGTTAAAAAATGGTACTGTACGCCGAAAAACGCTTTCTCTGCAAGCGTGGAATAGAATAGATGCGTACATTTTCATTGTTGCGTATGCGATCGATCTTTCTCTGAATTAAATCTTTTAGTTTTATTCGATTCCTATTCTATTGGACGTCTATTTTATCCCATTTAAAAAACCTAATAAGTTAAGCTACATAGGTATGACCAGTGAGCAATTTAAAAAAAGATTTTGGGTGCACATGCAAGATATTTAGTTTAACCGATCACCTACTGCTTTTTCTATGTCAAATCAACGGCAAAATATGAAAAATAAATTTGCAGAGTGCAAGAGTTATCATACCTACTGAAAAATTGAGAGTTACTTTCAGAATTAGAGAATCTGATACAAGGAGATGTCCCCGCACTTAATTTACTCTTTAACGTTTTATTTTTAAAAAAATATTTTTTAATTTCTTGTGTGATGAATAATCCTATAATATATACAGTAGGGTGGAGCGAAAAAAAATTTTTTTTTGAAAATCAAAAACGGGTAGGTGCCAAAAGTTGCCTTTATACTAGTACATTAACTGCGTGAAATTTTACCGCTGAAAAAAAATGGCTTGAGTCTGCGCTTTTGCTCCAAAAATCGAAATTTTGAGTAAAATTTGTCATTTTTTGACATTTTTTCAAAAAAATTAAAAATTCCTACAGAGCTGGTTAGTATTTAAAAGTGTTGCTTAGACCTTTATATTTATCTGCTTAACATATTTAAACTATAAAACAATATCTGTAGACTGTATAATTGGAGCAAATCTGACAACTTTTTGTGAAAAATCAGCGTTAACCTCTCTATTGGAGCATACGACGAAATGTTCTTTTGAATGCATTTCTTACCTAGCTGCTTTCAAAACTACTGTGTATATAACTCATAGAGGTGGTTGCATTATCCCACCCGTCTCAACCACCCAATCATCTAGGCCCAGTGTTTTATTTATGTATTGAATTGTTACTTTTTTCCCGAAGACGAGTATAAATTTTTTATATATCAAATTAATTTATCTCTTCTTTGTATTCACTGACTTTGGATGATTTGGATTGCTGGTGTGACCTGCTGCACGTATATTTTTATACCATGTATAACGGAAGAGAAGCTGAGTAATGTATTGGGTATGTTCTGAATTGAACCTATTCAGCACTCTATGTTATCTTCATTAAATTTTCATGCAATTAATACATTATGATTGGAAGTTCTGTTACCACAGCATTTTTTCAATCTATTACATTTTATATATAATGATTTTCCTAAAAATTGATTGTATGAATTCAATTTTTAGTATGTCATCATTTACTGTACTTATTACATTGAATATATTTTGAGAAGCTGGCTGCTTAATATTATGACGATCGTCACAGAGGATTGCAAACAAAATTTGCGTGTAAAACAACAATATTCCTAAAGAAGTTTTAGTATGTTTTATGTCGTTTCCTGTGTTGTTCCATAGTCTAGTAATTTCTAATAAGATTTTAGATCTATTATTTAGGTGTGTAGTCCATTTGGTATAAAACATCCCGCGGTATAAACTTGGATTATACATTTTGTGAGTGAACATATAGACGCTGATTGCCAATCTGTGCTTAAGCGTAAAGCGGAAAATTTTATTAACTTTATGAGCTGTCTTTTGTGTGAGATGTTTTCTAAACTCCTATTCCCCATTCTTTCTGAGAAATAGCTTTCCTTATGAATTAGCTTTGCAATCTCTGACAGAATTTTCTAGTCTGTTCTGAGAATCTTTTTCTCAATTTGAGAAAATAATTTTTCAAAATTATTCTCTATTTTATAAAAAAAAAAAAATATTGCAATAGGAAGTGAATAGTACGTAGACAAAGATTTTCCTTATTGATCCAGTGAATCCATGTAGCTTAGAACATTTTATATCGACTTCTCTAATAAGTGGCGCAGAGGAAATTCACTGGAGTTGAAGTAGCGAATGATTCAATATTATACACAATTCTAAGCTTACCCCATGCAAAATGGTTCACAGTGACAAATAAAATTCTCCTAATTTTAAATGAGCACTTATAGTCGATTAGAATCCGTACATTCCCTCATAAAGTACTATGCATTATATGTTTATGCCCAGGACATTTCACCATCCAATGTTGTCCACTCATAAAAAGAGGATCTAAAAGTTAATAGGAAATTACTTGGATACCAAAACACTTAGGAAACTGCATAAAACTAATGCAAAAAAAGTTATTTACAACAGCGGTTGCTTTACACATGGAGAACAAATTTTCATTGCAAGTCTCGCTGACGATCACCATCACATTAAACAGCTCGCTTCTCAACATATAAAAAATGCAAAAGTAGAATAAATGATGGCATACTTATAGTTGAAATATCTGAAACCATCTTTGAAGCAAATCATTACGTAAAAAAAAAATACAATTGACTGAAAAAATGTTGTGGTAACAGAACTTCCAACCACTATTCATCAACTGAATGTAAGTTTGATAAATATAATAAATGTCCGAATAGATCCCTTTAATAGATTCCCGTGCATTATTCTGCTTGTCATTTTTTTGTATAAACTGTAAAAATATACCTGAAGATAGTTACAGCAGCATGTGGATGCAAAGAACAGATGAACAAGGTAGAAGCATCGAAAACATGCCAAATTTTTATAAAGAAAATCACAAATCAATGTATAAATAAAACACTCTACTAAGATGATCGAATAGTTGGGCCGGGTGGTATAGGAAATATAGCCACCTCCACGATGCATGTCCGAGGTAGTTTTGAAAACAAGAGCTGTATTAAAAACAACAATTCGTTGTATGACCCAATAGAGTGGTAATGCTGTTTTCTTACTAAAAGTTGCTTGTTTTGCTCCAGCTATAGGGAATAAACATATTGTTTTATAGTTTAAATATGTTAAGCAGATAAATATAAAGGTCTAAGCAATACTTTTAAATACTAACCAGCTCTGTAGAAATTTTTTAATTTTTTTGAAAAAATATCAATAAATGACAAATTTTACCCAAAATTTCGATTTTTGGAGCAAAAGCGCAGACTCAAGCCATTTTTTTTCAGCGGTAAAATTTCACGCAGTTGATGTATTAGTATAAAGGCAACTTTTGGCACCTACCCGTTTTTGATTTTCAAAAAAAAATTTTTTTCGCTCCACCCTAATATACAGTGTGCCCTTGAATGTTGTTAAAAATGAAATTAAAAAAAATGAGTTTAAAATGCCCCTTGACCCTTAATACAGCTTCATTTTTTTATAATAAATATTTTTTTTTGTTCTCTAAACTTATTTTAATTATGTTACAAGAGTAAAGTCGAGAAATAAAAGCTCAAGTTTGGTTTCAAATTATTGTTCAAAACTGTAATCTCAGAAAAAAATATTTAACTACATCTCTGCTGCAATATTTTTATTAAAACGAGGGGAAAAAAAGTATATGTTTCTTTTAAATACTCTATCCTTTAAATTTTCCTTTGAAAAAATCTCTCTCAAAACCATCGCGTGTAAAGACATAATTACCAAATTTGAGACTTGTTCTGTGTCGTACTTTTCTTGACGAATGGAAATTGATTTAATACATACTAATTTCAGGATTTGAAACATTCCATTTTTGATGCTTACTACATAGTCATTTTTTGAATAATTTTATGCTTTGTTCAGGTCATTTGTAAGCTAATGCGAACATATAATGTGAAATTTTTCGACTAATGGATTAAATTTGCATTTTTATGTTTGAAATCACAGTGAAAGAAACGTTCTTGTGGAAATTCATTAAACAATCTCACGTTATATGTAATTTTTGGAAATTATTAATATATAGTCATCCGTAATCTATGTAATTATTTTTGCTTAAGCTACAAAGAATAAACTATTTTTAGATTAATGAAAGGTCTCCGTCGCTCCAAAAATTTTCTTGCTTCAACGGCATTAATTTTAAACAGTAATATTTATCAAGGGTTTCTACTACAGATTTACTCTGAAGAATTTTTATTTCATATAATAGTAGCAGTCTGCGGAATTATATCTTACGTGAAAATTTATAGTGATTTATCTATTAACCCTTTAACGGACAAAGCATTTTCATTTCAAAGATGTTGAAATAAATGAATGACACCGGTAATTGCGAACAATTATATTTACAAATATGAAAAACGGATTTTTCGTGTACGAAACAAAATGGATTTTTTTTAATTAAAATTCCGGCGTCCATGTTGCATGTCAAATTAAAATTTTGTGGTTTCGTAGAGAAACTAATGAACGTTAACCCTTTGCGGGGCAGGGCAAATTCATTGCTTAAGTATCGAAATTAATGACTGACACCGGAATTTGAAAACAACTTTATTTGTAAATAAGAAAATGCTATGTTTCACGCATTCAATAAACCGTAACTTTTTAAAACAAAATCCTAGTGCCAATGTGGCGTTTAGAAATTAAAATTAACTGGTATATCTATAAAACCAGCGCCCCGCAAGGGGTTAAAGGGTTAAGTTATCCTAACACCTTTAAAACGTAATTTTCAATCAAAATATCGATTTTTCATTTATGCAATAATATTAAAATAGACTATTTTACCTGTCGAATTCTGCTTAAATTGTGTCTGTTTCTTTATTATAAAGAAAGTTAGAGCCATTCAAATTTACAGCTATGACAGCTTTTGAAGTATGTTTTTAAGTTATCCTTAGATTTTTCTCAAAAGGAAGTTTTTCAGATTTTTACTATACGCAAAACATCCTAAAAAAAAAATATATGAATGAAATGTTGCGAAATTTTCTGTACTTCTTTTACAAATGTATTTTGTGGTAATAGGCTACATTCATGATAATATATTAAATAGTTTTAAGTTTACACTGGTATAAATGACAAACTTGAGCAGGGATGAGATTTCCGCTTTTTTGGACACCAGTATAATCTTAGAGAAAATGCTGTTCTGTTGAATCAAGAAAATGTTCCGATTAATTAAATAAGCATTTTCTCTAAGATTTTACTGGTGTGAAAAAAAGCGGAAATCTCATCCCTGCTTGAGACAGATTTTGCGAATTTTTCATGGCATTAGTAAGGTGGTCATGTGTAATAACGCCAGGCAAAATATTATGCAATATTTTGCATAACTATGAAATAATCTGATAAATGACACCCATGTGCTCTGCGCAGAAGGGTTTTGAGTCATTTAAATCACAAAAAACAGCTTCAAATTAATTTGTTTCATTTTTAGTTCTTATTGTTTTTACAAGCAACTAAAATTAACGCTTGATCTAAAATTTGCGAGATACGTTTTGTGATGTAAAGACTTTTTTTTTTTTTATCCGGAAATACTTTGTTAATTACATAAATTTGTAGTACATTTCATGGACTTTCAAAATGTTGTTGAAGATTTTGGATATCTTCTCGAGATAATTTGTAATTTAAAATGTACAGCGCAATATCAACAACGGGGTAATGACGCCAATCTTTGGCATTAATACCCAGGTTGATTCCCTTCAGTGGCCGAGTTACATCCTAAATACTGATTCAAATAAACACAGTTAAAACTGTACAATGTTTCTAATAATTCTATTCAAGCGGTCCTTTTTAAGCAAAAAGAAGCTCACGGTCTGATATTCTTTTGCCTGATCCTCTCCCCCCCCCCCCCACACACACACCACACCTTTATTTTTCTTACACTTTCACAAAAAATTGAACATTTTCAATAGCTTAGAATGCAATTTGTCGATTTCTAAGTTTGTAGAGTTTGTATTTTTAGAATTGGACAATCTACATGCAATTATTCCATCTTATTTCATAGTTTTCTTTGCATCGCGTTATTACCCATATAGGTGGGTAATAACGCCAAATGGCATTGGTCAAGAAATCACGCCATTACATTTTATGAATACATATCTGTTTAATTATTATTTTTTATATAAATAGTCAATGAGTTGCTGTATGAAATCATATATTTGTTTGAAAAATACAAACTAAACCTGAGCCTTGAAAATTGGTAGAACCATAACGTGGCGTTATTACCCCAGGGTACCTTAATTTAACTGCCTTGTCATCTGAGATAGAGATAATATGTGTAATCTAAGTCCTAGAGAAACTTTTTCTGTTTACTATGCAATTCAAAAAATGTTACTACATTGCTTTATTTTTCAGTTATCACGTTTTGCGGAAATGTCAATTTTTGATATAATTTTGACTATATTTCTCTTTAAAAATTATTTCTCGGTAATTTCTAATTTACTTTTTTTTTTCAAAGTTTTAAAGTGAATGTCTTTATAAAAAAAATGAATAACTAGAGAAAATTTTAAAAAAATTAAACAAATCATTTCCGAAGGTTTTCGGATACCTTAAGTAAAATCTATTTAAGGCGAACACTGTGTAAGCCAGAAATTTCTCTATCACAAAAAATACTTTTAAGCGTCGGCGAATCCATAGAAAATATTATTATTACTTTGCCGTATTCCAGAATATGCCTAACGCAGGAATGAAAACTTTTTATGATCACGCATAAAATAATTTTTTCTATCAGTCGAAAAAAAAGGGACATTTAAAAAAAGGAACGCATTTGGTACATAACACTTTTAAATTGATAAAAAGATTAAACTTTATATATAAAAATACCATAGAAAAAAGCAAACAAAATAAATAAAAACATATTTTTATGCAAACGTTTGCTTAAAGAGAGAGAATTTAACGAATAAATTTTGAATTTTTGCGGATTAAATGAATAGGAAAAGATAATATGTAGTTTGTATTTGTTCATTCGGCAAATTTTGTATTTATTTATTTACAAGTTTTAATACTTTTTTCTTACGTACAAAAATTTCAGATATGCATTTTTATTTTTGCTATTATCCTTTTAATAGGAAACATATATATACATATATAAGTCGTTATTCTAAAAGCAAATATCATAGCAAACGCGGTAGCGTTTGGTATAATATGTTTAAGAAATAGAAAGTGCAAACAACTTTCTAAAATTTCTGGCGAACCAGTTGAGTTACGGCAGTGAATTTTTTTTAAAAGATAGAACTCGACGAGACGAATAAAATGATAGCATTAAAAAAAACTGCAGCTTAGAATAGTTTTTTATTTAATTTTAAGAGAAAAAATTAAGGCAAAAAATTCAACTAAGTCTAGCTAACGTTTCCGTGGATGGATTAACTTCGTTTTTGGTTTATTTTAATCCTCATGGTTAAACTTAAAATAGTTTTTTTCATCTTTGTATGTTTGACGGTCGCTGAGAAAATCGAATTTTTGTCTGAAATTTCCAGCTGAACATAATCTTTTTCTTACATTTGTTACTTCTTGTAATTGTTGCACGTAAGTTTAAATGAACATAAAAATTGCTATGTATGTAACATAAATAAATAGATTAGATAAATCACGTGAAAAAATACTTATTTGTTGTTATTTTCCTGTATCATATTCACTATATATTTTGGCGAGCGAAGTAAAATATTTTTTTTATTTATTAAATTCTCATTTATTTAAGTTAAAAGCCGCCTCTGGAAAAAAGTTTAGTCTCTCTTAAATTTATGCTAGCCATTGTAATATGATACTTTTATTCATAATTTTATTTACTTGCTTTTCTGAAGGTCCATATGATGAAATCAACAAATTTAGGCGATCAGGTCAAGATTTTGCGGAAAAGTTCATTATCCTGTTCTGGTTGGTGTGTTTGGCGAATAAGTCAAAAATGGCGCCGGAAGACCGAATAGCAATTTTTTTTTTAACCGCTAAAGCGGCGTAAACGTGTTTTTCCATCACGTAATATTTTATTTTAAAGACTGATTTAACACGAGATTGAAATTAATATTATTTTTTTTAATTGTACAAGACAAAAATATATGTAAAGTTATTAAGTACAAACGTTCATACCAATACTTTTCACAGTTATTATTTTATGAATAATTAGACATATATGGAAAAATCTACAGGACATTTAAAAGATAAGCGTAAAAATATGGTTCTAAATTTTTATACACATTTTATTTGAGCCTTTGAGAGGTAAGGTAAGGGCGTACCGATAAGAAATCCGGTTTGGCGCAACACAAGGGCGGTGAGTCGGGCGCTCCATGCTGATTCGGACGTGAGAATGTGTCAGCTTTTTTTGAAGGTACTTTGAATGATTCTAGGTCAGTTAAATTATTGTTTATTTTATGAATGTCTGATTAATATACATCTGTTTGCCAAAGCTTGGTGCGATTTTGGCTTCAAAAAGGGAGGGTATGATGCCAAAATATATAAATAGCTCTGAAAACAAACCTGATGAACTTTAATTTTTATTGTCGTATGAATTATTTCTGTTTCTATATTAAAATGCGGCACAAATGTCATATACGAATCACATTACCGTTAATTTTTTTCTAAAGCCGATTTGGCGAAAATCTCGTTTTGGAATACCAGTTACATATATATTTTTTGAAAGGTAATAACAATAAATAAAAAAAGGTTTGTTTAATAACTATAGAACAAAACAATTTATACATTTAAAAAAATAAAAATAAATTATTTATTAATAAGTAAAGTACAACATCCGTATCAAGCAAAATAACGACACTCTGGATTCAGTTAAATACTCCGATGCGCATATGACATTTATTTATTTATTTATGCCTAAGTGGGACAAGATCACCAGATCGCTAGGATCCGGTGTAGACCCTATTTGTCCCACCTGGAATGTTCCCCGGCATGTGGGGATTCATTACAATAACTTCAAAAAAAAAAAAAAAAAAAAACATAATATACAGGCTGTATACAACATCAACACAGTGGTATGCGCGCCGGAGACCTGCTCCATCGCGACAAGTGGCGCTACGACTGCCAAAAGCTCAACAAAGGCTCTAACGCGACAGCGGGCAGTCTTAGGAGAGAACGGTTAAGTGGTAAGATTGGCCAGGTCCATAAGGAAGTGATAAATTTGTGCCAATTGACGGAGTAGTTTTGGGCGGGTTAAGATATTTGTGAGCCAGGTATCTGGGCGGGAATAAGGGTTCTTAAGGTGCCAGGCCTCTGTGAGTGTGCAGAAGAAATAGTAGTGGTCTGGAGACCCTATGGCCCCACACTCACAGAGGTCCGTATCTGAGCGTTTAAAATAATTTAGGTATGTTCTGAATGGACCATGGCCGGAGAGGAATGCTGATGTGGGAGGGGAGAAAGCTAAGAGATTGTATGAGACTTTTGGGATAAGGGAATAGGTGTGCCTGCCTTTGCTTGAGGCATCCCAGTAGAGTTGCCAGTCAGAAAGAATGTTTCTTTTGAGGAAGTGGCGAACATGAGACGGGGGAACAGGAAGGGGGATATCTATGTTTGGACGTGAGGTGGCCTCCTTGGCCAGTGCGTCAGCTAGCTCATTGCCAGCTATGCCGATGTGAGCGGTGACATGGCCGAGAGAGACCCTATGGACGAGAGTTTTTAAGATAACTTTTATCTTAAGCACTAAAGGGTGTTTAGTTCTATGGGCGAATATTTCTTGTAGGCTTGAAAGGCTGTCACTATAAAGGTGAAAAAAAGTAGTATGAGGATAGAGAACAATCCATTCCAAAGCCCGCAGGATTGCGAAGAGTTCTGCTTGGAACACCGAATTGTTATCTCCAATCCTGCAAGCCCACTGATGAATAACAACACTGTCTTTGAAAACACAGAAGGATGATGCTACTCCCGTCTCCGTGTGTGAACCATCGGTGAAAATGGCTGGATTTTTCGAGGGGCTGTAAGAATGCTTATTAACATTAACTTGAAGATAGGATGTCTCATCCGCCGGATGCATAGTCCAGCTGTGGACTTTTCTTTGTAAGAGCAAGTTAGGGAAAAGTGCTGACTGTGTTGGTTCGTGTTCTAAGTGTAGTATTCTGTTTTTCTGAAATTCGTAAGCGAGAGTTAAGTGTATGGGTGGAATACCAGTAAGTACTGTAAGTGCATCCGTTGAGATAGTTCTATAACCTCTAACCATTTGCAGAAGGAATATGCGCTGGATAGAGGCAAGTTTTTGCTTAGACACTTTGGTTAGCGAACCTCCCCAAACGCCCACACAGTAAAAGATGATGCGTTCAATGATTATGTGGTACCATGTTTTTAACATATTGGGCTTGATGCCCCATGTTTTTGATGTTAATTTACAGGAATTATGGTAGTAATTTAAAAGTTTAATTTTTAGTGCTTTGATATGTGGAATCCAGCTCTGATGTTTATCAATAATTACACCTAATAATTTAAGAGTATGAACGTGGTGGACGCTAACCCCATTGACTCGCATCACGGGCTTGCGTTTGAGTTCTCTTGGTTTAATGAAGGTTAAAGCTTGGGATTTTCCGGGTGAAAGCTGGAGATGAAGGCGAGCCAACAACTGGCAAAAAGCAGGGAAAGCTCTTGCCGCTTGCAGTTCGAGATCCAGACGACGACGGCCCGAAAAAACAAAGTTGAAGTCATCTGCGAAGGAGTAAAGATTGAAGCCTAATTTCTCCAATTCTTTTAGCAAGACATTGGCAATAAGCAGCCAAAGGATTGGGCCCAAGCACGAACCTTGGGGGCAACCCTTTTCTAATGGGTGAACTGAAGTTCCTGAACCCCAGTTGATAAGAATGCTACGAAATTTAAGATATGTTGCAATGGTTCCAGCTATGTTTCTCGGGCAGCCGATTTCACGTAATTGTAATAAGATGTCCCGCCACTCTACATTGTCGAAAGCACCTTTAATATCTAAGGAGACAAGAGTTGTGTAATTTCCTTCAGCTATGCTATGAGCACAGGAGGTAAGAATTGCAAACAAAGCCTTTTCACATGATCTGCCTTCTCTGAATCCGTATTGTCTGTGATGAAGTAAGTTATTAGATTCAAGAAAGTGGTTAAGCCGAAATACAAGTAATTTTTCTAATAATTTGCCTAAGGATGGTGATATTGCCAAAGGATATGACATTGGCGTCAGAAAAAAAATTTGCCAACGTGGTGCGTATATGACATCTGTGCAAAAAATGCATACCTATTTTATTTACATTACGTACGGCGCTACTTGATTATCAGGTCGACCAATTTCACCCATTTATAGAAATCGACAATCTATTCGCCAAATTACTCAAAAGGGAAAATGTTGCCATTAAAAAATTTAAATTTAGCAAGTTCACGAATTTATATTTAAAAAAAAAAGTCATTAACGAAAAGGATTACTTTAATGATGACGTTTAGTTATGACGTCAAGATGTACCAAATATAAAATTTGATTTACTCAGGTGATTTCGGACAAAAGAATACTAATAAAAGTTTTCATATTTTAATGCAGAATTTATTAAATCAAACCATAAAGAGATATTTGTAAGATATCGCATATGTTAATAACATTGAAGTATTTTAAATGTAATATTAGAATTCATTAAAGAGTATAAAAAATATGGTACTTACGTATTAACGCCACCGCAGCACAAGTTGCGCTAATGTGCCAAAAAAAGAGCAATCTTGTTCGCACGCGCACAAAAATTGGCGTCAAAAATACACTTAAAAAGTACTAAAGTACTAAAAATAACGTCAAAATGAGCAAAAAAAAAAAAAAAAAAAAACACTAAAAAGGCACAAACAACAAGATCGCTCTTTATTGGCGCATTAGCACAACTTCTACTGTGGTGTCGTTAATACATAAGTACCAAAAATATCAATGTTAGCGAAAATTTGTAAGGAGTTAAATGCTCTTTATTTAGCCAAATAATGTCGGCGGATATAACCGTAAAGTAACTTTAATAAAATACATATTATATTTTTCTCAATTAATATCAAGAGCTATTCGCTTATTGGCATAAAATTTATATTAACCCCTTGGGGACGAGCGACACGTATATGTGCCGCAAATAGGCTTAAGAATCCATGTTTATCGCCACCAGTAAAATTATACCATAAATTTTGCCTCGTTTAATCGGAGCATTTTCTCGATTTAATAAGTCACAAATTTCTGTATTTTTTAACCGGTGACAAAACATTAAAAACCCGTAAAATGCTCCCGTCGTGAAGGGATTAAATAACAAAAGAAAAAATAAATTAGTAAAACAATTATAAAAATATAAATAAATCATCGAATTAAAATCATTTGATCACTTAACAAACAAGTGTAGCTGGTTTAATGTGAAGAAAGTGTAACATTTATGTTCATCCATTATTGGCATATAATCTTACAGTTTGTCTATCGTTCTTTGGTCAACGGAATAATTAAGTAGTACCTTAAATACATTGTTATCGCATGAGAAAAAATTGCTTGTGTATATGAAATAATAAATAGGTTGCCAGAATATACGTTGCCACACTTCTTTTCCCGCCAAGAACTTTTCGTTATGTACAACTACTGAAAAAGTATCTTTATTTATTTACTTATAGTATTTTTTATAAAATGAAAGAAAAACGTGCAAGTTAAATGTGTCTGATATATGTATTTTTAATTTATGTGTTTTTTAAATGTGTTCTTAAATCAAAAAGGACAACTTTGTGACACATGCTTTAATTTATTTTTGTTCGGAAATGCATAAAAATAGCAGGTGTTATTAATCAGAAACTGTCTAATTGCACTCAAATTTCAGTTTTTTTTTTAAAAAAACACAATAGATTTTTTCTTAACAAGCCTTCAAATTTGAAACTTTTCTGACGAAAGCAGAAAAACCGGTCGAAAAGCAGGAGGAAAACGGGTGATTACGTCATCGAAATAGCTTAGAACTGGATAGGTAATTTAATTATCATAAAATGGAAAAAAAAGTTCCTTTCAAAATCGCTTCCATAGTCAGTCATTCCAGTTTTATAAGTTTCTGTTAAAAATGAATTTGTAAATGTGTCAAAATGTTTTGCGCTTGTTGAGCGAAGCAGTTAAGAACACCCTTAATGAAAGTCATGTATTTTAAATAAAGCTAGTGACAGTTTTATATTTAAAATGAAATTATGGCGAAGGAAACCTATTTGGCGATTGTTTCGGGTAGCTAAAATAAAAGTTGGAAAATAGCCGCCAGGCATATAGAAAATAAAACAATCAGATCGGAGCTGTTGATGACAGCACAAGACTTATACTCGTATTTATATAGGTACTATAGCAAAATTTGCAGCATCTCTGGTGTTAAACTAGGACTCTCGAGGTAAGGCATTTAGCTGCTCAGCAGCGGGTAGAAAGTTCAAATCCCATTGGATGTAAGTTCGTTTTGTTTAGAAATGCTTTTGTGTTAAATTATTATTCTTTCGGGAATATTTTTATGTTAATTGTTATTCAATTTCTAGAATTTTTCTGGTTGTGAATGTTTCATTCGAGAAATTACCTTGAATGTATTTAATTGGTATGGCTTTTAATTCTTTTAATAAAGTTCTGTACTTTTTTCGTTCGAATCCATGGTTTATTTTTCATATCATGCATTTTATATGGCAATGCAATGACTTTTTTAATTATTCTGATACATCAAAATATTATGCTATTGTTATCATTTTATAAATTTTGACAGCAGCAATTATTTTTCTTTTTACGATATTAGAAAATCTTCAGTTTTTTTATCAAAAAATTAAATGACTAGTATTAAAAAATGCTCTGACGAGCACCAAAAAAGGTTAATATGTTTTTAAGTATAAAAAAGGGTTTGTCAAGTGCTTCTGTTAATTATTGAGCATGAGGAAGGACAAGGGATCCCTTCTTGGTTACAACTCACTTCAATGCCAACTTTTAAAAAATCATATTTGTGCTTTTTCCATATGAAAGAAATTTGCGGTTCTTTAAAAGAACTTTCCACCGTGCTTTAGATGTTAACCAGGGGTGTAGTCGTAAAAATAAGATAGGATATATACTCTAAGCAGAGGGATACCCTAGAATGTGTATACTATAAGCTTTCTTGATAAACAGTGTATATGGTGTTCTATTAAAAAGTCCAGAAGGTATACGGCATATAACCTGCGCTACATCCGTGATGTTAATTGCACTGTTCACTCTGCACTATACTACAAATAAATTTTCTGTGCAATTATACACTTAGGGCATGCTTGGTGGCAGTGCATGAATGCGATACCTGCAGGAACTAGGTTTTTGGCACTATGTCGTCTTCCCTTACATTTATGTCTAATTAAGCTGCATATTTACTGGTTATGTCTTTACACTATACATTTTTATAGTAACTGCGACTGATTTGTTTTCACGGAAAAAGCGCAAATATGATTTTTTAAAAGTTGGCATTGAAGTGAGTTGTAGCCAAGAAGGGATCCCTTGTCCTTCCTCGTGCTCAATAATTAACAGAAGCACTTGTCAAACCCTTTTTCATACTTAAAAACATATTAACCTTTTTTGGTGCTCGTCAGAGCATTTTTTAATACTAGTAAGACTATGAATAAAGTGATCTATTACAATTATAAAAATACTTAAAAAAATTCATTTAAAAATCATAATTTTCGTAAAATATTAGGGTAGTCAGAAAAACATTCAAATAGTACTGTTTAATTTTATGTTCTGTTTACCATACGGTACCCATTTCGCTGATAAAAATGGGAGTTTGTGTAGATAAAATCTGAAAATAATCGTAAATATAATTAAAATGTCGATTGAACCAGTGAAAGTGAAATGCTAATGAAAATTATCTCTCTGCTAAATAAAATATAACAAAACATACAAGAACAACATAAAATTATATGCGTAGAATTAACTTCCTTTGTTAAAAGTAGGTGACGATTTTTGTTTTATTTTATACGGTTTTCATAAAGCGAAATTTTGTCTACAGTGGAAAATTTTCTCAATCCTGATCGATATAGCCTTAGAAAGATTTTACGGTACTCGTAAATATAATGTACATGAGAACGATTTAAAAATCTATCCACATGATGAAATTACTGCATGCTTTTTATTATTTTATATTACGCAATACATCGTATTTCTGTATGTGTATTAAAAAAAGTCTGATAATCCAATATGTTAAGAAGGCTGAATCTATAGTGGTAAATTTTTGACAAGTAAAAGAAAAATATTTATACAACATATTAAGAAATATGAAACATTGACAAAGTTATAAAAACTTTTTAAACAACGACTATAAATGATGTATCTTGTAAAATAAAAGTTCTATTGTCTTGTATGATATTAAAAGCTGTTCAAAGTATGCTGACTAAAGGTTTAACAACTTGGAAATTTTATGAAGAAAACCGGATGTTTTATAATCATTAATTTAATTATTTATTGTGAAACATTTTATACTTTGACAAAAAGAAATGTAGGCATGAATAACATTTAAATTACTCAGTTGCTAATTAAATATTTAGATGGAATTCAGTTTTATTACTTCGAATCGAATTTCACTTAGAAATGTAATTTGAAAGACCATTTAACATCAACTTCGAAGTTATAATGTAGAATTCAAATAATGTCAGCCTACAGGTAACACATTTTAACCCATTCGTGCCCAAGACCTTTTGCGCAAATTTTATTCGGTTGGCACCACTATTTTTAAAAGAATTAAGTTTAGTTCATTGATTACGAAAATGTTTCAATTAAATAAAATAAAGATTGCTGTACTTTTTTACCAGTGTCAAAAACAGTGCTACATGCACCTTTTGAAGCGTCCCTAAAAAGGGACGCAAGACACTAATGGGTTAAAATACATCATTTAATATAGCGTAACTAAACTGTTATATGTCGTTATATCTGAGCAAAAATAAGGTTGTTTTGAAAACTGCCATAGGGATAAATCTATGTCAATGTTAATGTGAAATAGTATTTAACCCTCTCGGGTCTGGTGTAATTTTAATAGTACACGTCTTTTGATGGAGTACTATTTTGTTTTAAGAAACACTTTTGCAACTGTGTACATGTAGTAATGTTAGTATATGTCTATACATTTATTACATGACTTCAATTAAGTTTAAGCATTTAGTAATAGTAACAATTATTATTATTTGTTAATTTTCTTTGCGCCGCTTGCGATTCTTATACTTTAAAGATATATTTCACTATTTAAATTTAAAATAAAACTCACTTTCTTCGAGGAGTCAAGTGTAATAAAGCGCAAAAATTATTAGAAAATTGTAATATTAGTTAAATCTTATTCTACTGCATCATTTTCTAAAAATCTTCAAAAGTTCTTCCTTAACGTAATGCCATATGAATATGAATTGAATAGTACGTAAAACAACAACATTCGATAATTTTCAGAGAGTGAAATATTCGTTAAACACTAATTAATCTATATGGATAGCTAATGTTAATGTTATTAACGTAAAAGTAATTTTTTCTAAAAACTGAAAAAAATTACACCCGAAAGGGTTAAGATGTGCTAAAGAGGTATGAATTTCTAAAGAAGAATAATAAAGTTAATTTTTCTTACATTGAGACTTTATTACATACATAAATGGCTATCTTTTTACTAATAATTGAATTTTTTCTGCATCATATTGCTAGCATGATGCCAGGGCTCGAAAAATCTACATGCCCGACATCAGTGTTGTTAGACGGCGACTTTTTAAAAATTTGATTGGCACCACTTTTATTAAAGGATAAAATTCCTCTTGATTAATATGTCATTAAACGAAACGTAATTTTACCAATCCAAAGAAGTGGTGCCAATCTGAATTTTTAAAAAGTCGCCGTCTAACAACACTGATGTCGGGCATGTAGATTTTTCGAGCCCTGCATGATGCTATTTAGCAGCTCTGAATTTTGCTTAGTCGAAGGAGAATAGTGCAGTTTAATTTAAGTTCAAAGTGGACTTTGGGAACTGCAGTAAGTACGTCTTATTTAATTCTAGACTGGGTTCGAACATAATCGCATCCGTCGGTCTAATCATTCGGAGTTTTTTGTGGCTTCCTTTGAACCTTGGATTTCCTTACGTAAATCCGGGTTAGGTTGCCTTAGAAAACCCCACCCACAGAGGACACCCCCCCTCTTTGGCTCGAAATACCTCGTGTTGATAACCACAATCAATTAATCAATAATCTCAGACTATCTAAATAAACACTGTTCAGAAAAAAGAGTTTCTTAAAATCACAAGTCTACAAAGAGTGGGCTATCAAAAAGAATAGTGATCTCTGGCAACAATAGTACTTTTAAAACTAATTAGTTCAACGGAAACACGATTATTTAAAGTTAACTAAAATAGGAAAATCCTACAAATAAACAGTATCATGTGAAACTGTAAAACTGTAACTTTTTTATGTTATGCTTCAATTTTTTGGACAGCGTATTGCAACAGTCTTTTATGATTTACATTAAATTTTCGTTTATTGACAGGCTCTCTCCCGTAAAATTTTATCAGAAATATTCCGTTTTGTAAGAAAAATGGAATCTGTCCGTATATTTAATGTCAGTGTAAGATTACAGAGTTCTAATACGGAATTATTATCTTAAATATCTATCACCAAATGAGATTGCTGCATTTCTGATCGCCCTGCATGCGAAAGAAAAAAAAACCCTGAGACTACAAAGACGGAATTTTTCTCAAAAAACGGAAACATTCCGGCAACTCTGCTGCACGCCTTTTCCATAAATTTACGGATTTTTTTTACAGTGTATGTCATAAAAGTTAGGATAATATAGACGATGTATTAACTTTTATAAGATTCATTTCAATAATTTTATAGAATTTAATAAATAAAGAATACGTTTAATGTGTAATTTTGTATTTTCCTTAATTAAACAGAATTCTCTTGCTGCCTGGAAACTTCTGAGACTGCCGGTTTAATATGATATACTAAATTTAGATTTACACCTTACATGATGCCAATTTAATAAATGTAATATTTTTTTATGTTTTTATCCGACACCTGTAATCACATAACATAAGGAAAAGAACAGCTACAAGTTAATAACTTTAAAATTTAAAATAAACTTATTTGAACCAGATATTTTTAGAAGAATTCTTGAAAGTTCACTTATACTACAAAAGATTTAATTTCCTGTTGTGAATTTTTA
>OZ025295.1:343457891-343527891 GCA_964019185.1 Maratus speculifer | reverse complement strand
TTAAGTTTTAGAACCAACATAAAAGATAGTTTTTTGTTTTTATATTTTTTGTATCCTTCCAAGTATCGATTGCCCTAAACCCACAAAAGATAATAAATCACAACTCAATTACATATATTTTGAGGATAAAGAATTTTCAAAATGGAAATATTTTGAGTTTTTTGTTCTTCATAAAATAATGCTAGACAAAAAAAAGTTTATTTATGAATTTTGTCTGGATTTGTTCTTTAGATTTAAAAAACCCCCTATTTCTTGGAAACCAATTTTTTATGTAATTTAAAATTGATAAAAACATAACTTTTAAAAGTAAAGTTTCTTTAATACTAATATTCATTTATTTATTTGTAAATGTTTTATGGTAAATATATGTAACTCTAGTTAATCATTATTGATTTACAAAGAGCACTGAATTACACAATGTTATAACAACCTTTATTAGTCTTTAAAGTACACTTGGCGACACTTCAAATAATTTTATCACATTAGGGCTAAACAGCACTGTAAAATATTTGTGTAATGTTACTCCATAAAGTAGGTGGCAGCCAAGCTTCCACCAAGTTTATGGTGGAATAACGATTAACCAAGATAACAAGTGTAACATTACACTAATATGTAATGTTACACCAGTAACATATGTTTATATTAAAACCATTATATAAGTGAAAAAAAATCACACAATGTTACACAATGAGTAATGTTGCACAAATGTTTTACAGTGAGACCGTCATTTTCGTTTAATGCAAAATCTCGTTCGTTACATTCATTTTGCACCTTATTGAGATTTGAACCCTGCACCTCTTAATTAGTGCGCTAGCCACTAGATTAATAAATAAGTTACAAACTTTAGATGGGTATAAATAAATCCAGTAATATAACCACCAATTTTTGTGAAATAGATAGCGTATTTGATGTAAAACATGCAAAAGTACGAAGAATACATTTTTATTCTTCTAAAATATAAGAAGCTTATTTAGAGTACAAAGTAAAGTCTGGCTACATTCATATAACGTTTGAGCGATAGAGTGGTGAAATATGTGTCCATTTATAATGCGCACCGATTTTGCGCTATGAACTTTACTTCTGAGTAATAAAAAGTTTTTAGTTACGAAATAGAGGTTTAGAGAGGAAATTAGGAAATTTTCAACTGCAATTTAATGAATAAGTAAAACAGCTAATAAACGTGAGTTATAAAATTGCAAAATAATGACTTGCTACTAATTTTAAGTCATTAATTAGCAAATATAAGATAAAGTTTTTGTTTTGACCTAACACGCATCAAGATTTTTCTTATACATACAGAGTATTTTAATCAAAAATTAAAACACACGGAACAGTTTACAAATATATAACGAGTGAAAGATGTGTTTTGATAACCAGTCATATTACTATACTTTATTTTTTTTACTTGTCTTTTGGAAGTACAGAAACAACTTTCTGTCGAGTACATGGGAATAGTTATTTGCAGTTGTGACAATTTAGCACCATTAAAACAGAAATTCGTATTTTTGGTCATTTCTTTTACACGTTTCATCTATAATTATCCCGTTAAATATTTCTAAATGTTAAAAAAGAAATTATTAAAGTGTCATACATATAAAATATTATAACACAAAGTATGTTTTTTGTAAAAAAATAAATAAATAGAAGAAGAAAAATTAAATTAAATTTAATAGCCAAAAATTTATCTGAAATAATAAGAAAAAATAATAGTCATAAAACGCCATCATTTTTTTTTCAATGCGCTAGACCATTCGAATGATATTTGTGTATTTCTTCGTCAAGTGCCATGAAAACGTGCATCTAGTATGAGCAACAAGTACAAGATTAGAATGGAAGATAAATTAAAGGAAATGAGCTGGAGAAACAGCAAATAAAAGAGTAGAAATCAACAGCCGGTAGAAAAACAGAAGACAGCAGCCAAACACAATAGCGTATAAGAGCCCTTATTTTGAAAATCAAAGTGTGATAGTTGTATTTTTTGATTTGCTTGGTTTTTTTTTATATGTTGAAGTCGATCTTATTGAATAGTGTGCAATTTTTAAGAGCTGAAAAAATTTCCTCTTTCCGATAGAAAATATCAAATTTCGAGGCTGTGAATGCCATTTTTATGAAAAATGACCATCTCGTCAATGATTTCGTCCTTCTATGATTTTTCTCTATGAGTAAATGAAATATCCCTTATTTGCCGCCTCTTCCGAAAGAGAAACGGGATGTTTCATTTTCTCTTAGGGAAACAATGTGATGATGGACATTAATTTTCTTATAAATTTTGTCATTTTTTTTTACTAAAAAATATCTCTAGGCCCCACTTCTTTTCCTTTTCCATGTTTTTGTACATATGTTCAACTATTGCGTGACATATTTTTTTCATTCAACTGTGGCGCTTTTTTCAAATAAACTACTTTAAATATTGCAGGTTTTGAAAATTTTAAATATTTAACTTTCTATAACTACTAACAGCAATAATATCTCTGTGCAGTACCATATTATTTAGCTTGTCCTAGTAGTGCACTTTCATATTCTATAAGAAAAACTTTGGGGTATTATAGCTTAAATAAGATATTAAGAGCGGAAAATGGACAAAAACGTCATTTTGACTGTACTTTGCGGCAAAACAATACCCCATGGAAGCAGGTAGTGTTATACTATAAGTTTATGGCAAAAGAATTTTGGGATGTTGTTGCTTGCCAGAGATATACCACTCCAAAAAATGTTGGGATTTCATTTTTCATAAAAATGGCATTCACAAACGTGAACTTAGATATTTTCTATAGGAAAGATACAATTTTTTTCAGGGCTTCAAAATGGTAAATTAATCATTAAATATGATTTACTCCAACATAATAAAATATGAAGGCAATTAAAAAATACAACAATCAAAACATAATTTTTTTGTCTGAATTTCAAAACAAGGGCTCATAACTAAAACAAGAGTAGAAGGGGAATAAACAAGCAAATTAGAAGAGTAAATAAATAAATACAGTAAAATAAAATAAAATAAACTTAAAAATGAATTATAATAAAAGAAACCATACACACATGCGAATATATAAAAAATGTGGCAACACATGAAATAAAAGGAGAAAAAAATAAGCAATACGAATAAATACAGTATAATAAATACAACAAATACAAACAGTATAAATACAGTATCATAAATATAGTATATAGTATAGAATTTATACACAACTAGTAATGCAAAAAGTCAGTTCAATTTAAAAGTACGTACTGAAATTAAAAGCAGTCTTTCATCAGTTATTGCCTAATGACAGTACTCATATCAATTCCTTTGTGTGTCCTTGCAAATGAACACTATAAACGACCTATTTTATATGAACTATCTTACGATAAAACTGAGTGATTTATATAAATTTCAATACATTTGGAATAGCTTATTGTCATTAAAACACCCTGCAAACAACTTTTCCCTATTGATCATAATGTGACGAAATTATTTTGAATGTCCTTGTAAATGGACTATTAAAACTACACACTTATTATCAAATATTAAACCTCTGATGGTACTTGTCAATAATACATATCAGTTGCATGAAAATCCGAGTATATTTAGAGTAAGTTAGAACGAGAACAGATGGACAGACGGCCATACGGACAGAAAAACCGAAATCATAAATACTTTTCAACTTTGTTAGAAATTGTTAAAGATTTATATCTCCCTTTAACATATTTCGTGAGAAACAAACCTTCTTTAATATCATTTATTCTTTATTGGTGTACTAATAAAGATGTAAACAAATTTTGTTGAACGTATTTCATAACACAATAAGAACATTTTACACTTATCTTAACCATATTACTTAAACAAGAAACATGAAACATTTATAGTCGCAAATGATACTGCGAGAGTATAACGAGATCGTGTATGTGTGTAAAAAACGTCGCATAGAAAAATACCTGTTATTTGTACAGAAAATAGTTTAACTGATATTTTTAGAAAGCATATTTTCCCAGTAGCATTGATTTTAATAAATCGATGTATGTAAATATAGCACAAAGTAATGAAATTCGGCTGGATTTAAAATCTGAATAAAATTTAAATCTGAATTGCATATCTTCGCAAAAAGCCAATATTTTTCCGCAGAAATTTTATTTTGAATTGAGGCTTTGTTGTTTAAGGGGACAGTGGACCTTTTATTTGAGTAATATCGTTCATAGCAAAACCTTCCCAAAAATTTCTATTTCTGTGGTATATTCATGCCAAAACAGTTTTTTCTTATAAAAATATCATTTATGAAGGTTTTAAGATGAGAATAATAAAGGTAAGTGTATTTATATACTTTAAATCTGTTTTTCTCAAACTAATTTTTCAGCGTTTTAGATTTTTTAAATGCTTCTTGCGACGTAATTTTTGAGCAATATTTATGAAATTAATAAGGAAGTTTCCTGACATTGTTTAGAAAGAAATTGTGTAAGTTTTTTAAAATTCGTCTTCATTAAGACAGCCAAATTTGATTTTTTACTTATTAAAAGGCAAAATTTTGACGAAAATCAATATGGAATTTAGAAAAATATCGGTAAAATATTAACTATTCAAGAGATTTAAAAAATCATACACAAATTTGTTTATAATAGAGTTTTAAATGATAAAAACGCAAAAGCAAGAAAATATATCAAAAATTAAAACACGAGGAGCATTTTAAAATTTTGTTTAAAAATTTAAATTTTTTTTTAATTAAAAATTTTAATAAGATTGAAAATTTTTTTGAAGATGTTCTATATACTTTTGGTGAAATGTATGTATGCACAAAATTTCATATTGGTATGATGAAAATTAAAAAAAGAAAAATTTTAACGTCCACCGTCCCCTTAAACTATTTCCGAGGTTTTCCTATTACTTAGGTAAATAAATCTCAAATAAAGTTATTTATTAATAGAAAAGAGATTAAAAAGAGCTATTAAAAGAAAACAAAATAGTAAAATTGTGTTGTTAATTTGAAATGAAAATAACAGTTGAAAGTTTAAATTTGGCAAAATTATAAGTGTTGAATTCTGGCCCCTCAAGAAATACGAACCATATTGAGGTAGAACTTATCCCACCCTTTTTCTTTAGTATGTTCAGTATAACTCTTTCAAATATGCATGTCCTAAGTTCGTCAACGACAATTGGTAGCGGTCAGACAAACACTCGATCTTTGATAAGGCAACGCAAAATAAATAAATAAAATATGCTGAGCAAATTGTGGCATGATTTGCCATACCACCTCAATTTTTGTTCGTGTTTCTGGAGGGATTCACATTGAATTAAAACTTTAAATTGTTACTTTAGATTTCCAATGAATAAAAAGTTTTAAATTTTTTTTCTTTTAATAGCCCTGTAAACTTCATATGGAATCTTTGGAAACTTTATTTAAACCATACCACCTCAATTTTTGTTCATGTTTCTAAGAGGGATTCACATTGAATTAAAACTTTAAATTGTTATTTTAGATTTCCAATGAATAACAAGTTTTTACTTTATTTCTTTTAATAGCCCTGTAAACTTATAACATATGGAACCTTTGGAAACTTTATTTAAACCATACCACCTCAATTTTTGTTCATGTTTCTAAGAGGGATTCACATTGAATTAAAACTTTAAATTGTTATTTTAGATTTCCAATGAATAACAAGTTTTTACTTCTTTTTTTCGTTTAATAGCCCTGTAAACTTCATATGGAACCTTTGGAAAATTCATTTAAACACTATAAACTTTCGAAAATTTATTTATTAACTCATTTACAATCACCGTGTCTATTATCCTGCTTTATATTAGAAAAGTAACTAAATAAAAGTTAGTTGATTTGTATATATACATATTATGTCATTCTTCGTTTTAAGAATTAATTTTGAAATTATCTGAAATGTCTATCATTGTCCTTCTATAGTAAAAAAAAAACTAGCCTTAAAAGGAATGACTCCTGGAATGATGCTGATGTGGAAGATTTCCGGAACTAACGAATCCGGGTTGTCCACTCCTTCCATGAGTCGAATAGACCAATCAGGAAAGGACTCCGTCTATGCATCGCCGTATGGGTTACCATAAAGAGAGGAAAGGTTACCATCGCCAACAATCGCCAAATTTGGCGACCAAAATTAGTTGTCAAAGGTGACGCCAACTTGGCGATAACTGTAATATTTCGCCAAATTTTTATTTTCTTTACAACACCAGTCGTTTGATACATCATTTGAGAGGTTTGCAACTGCTTATTCATATAATGGATGTCTTGTGTGTTATCCCCCATTCTGCTCCCCAGGGGGGACACATTTTTAATTTCTTTACAACACCAGTCGTGTTACACAAGATTTGAAAGGTCTGCAACTGCTTATTAATATTATGGATGTCTTGTGTGTCACCCCCACACTCTGCTCTCCCCAGGGGGGTCACATTTTTAATTTCTTTACAACACCAGTTGTGTGACACATCATTTGAAAGGTCTGCAACTGCTTATTAATATTATGGATGTGTTGTGTGTCATCCCCCACTCTGCCCCCCCGGGGGGCACATTTTTAATTTCTTTACAACACCAATTGTGTGACACATCATTTGAGAGGTCTACAACTGCTTATTCATATTATGGATATCTTGTGTGTAACCCCCCCCCCCTCTGCCGTCAGAGGGGGCGAATTTTGTAATTTCTTTACAACACAAATTGTGTGACACATCATTTGAAAGATCTGCAACTGTTTATTCATTTTATGGATGTCTTGTGTGTCACCCCCACTCTGCCCCCCAGGGGGGCACATTTTTAATTTCTTTACAACACCAGTCGTGTGACACATCATTTGAGAGGTCTGCAGCTGCTTATTCATATTATGTATGTCTTTTGTGTCGCCTCAAACTCTGCCCCCCCAGGGGGGTACATTTTTAATTTCTTTACAACAACAGTCGTGTGACACATCATTTGAAAGGTCTGCAACTGCTTATTCATACCATGGGGTATTGGCGAGCGCAGCAAGCAGGGGTAGCCAATAATTTGGAATCGCAAAGCGATTACGCGGGGGGTTGGCGAGCATAGCGAGCAGGGGGGCGGGGCCCCCCAAGTTTTATAAATTAATCTCAGTGTCATTTTTAGGTGCGATCGTAATTATGTAAATACGTAGCACCTATTGTTGTCGCTCAGTCTGTCCGTCTGTCTGTTCGCATATAACAACGCAAAAACTACCCAACCGAATCGTTTGAAATTTAAAATTCATAATTGTAACAAAATTTTGTCGAGTCATTTCAAACTTTATGAAAATCGGATGGATAGTTCAATTACAGGAACAATCAAAAGGATTCCGTTACATTACTGTCAATGGGGAAAAAAGTTTCAAATGCATTTTAATCGTTTGAAATTTAAAACATATAATTATTGCGTAATTTTTTCGAGTCATTTCAAATGTTATGAAAATCGAATGCATAGATCAATTACGGGGACAATCAAAAGGATTCTGTTACATTACGGTCAATGGGGAAAAAGTTTCAAATGCATTTTAATCGTTTGAAATTTAAAACATATAATTATTACGTAATTTTGTCGAGTCATTTCAAATGTTATGAAAGTCGGATGCATAGATCATTTACAGGGACAATCAAAAGTATTCCATTATATTACGGTCAATGGGAAAAAGTTTCGAATGCATTTTAATGATGTTACACTCATTCAAACATAATAGAATTGCCATGAATCTATGAAATATATACTAAAATATGCATTCCGTACAATCTGTGATGCAAATAATTTTTATTATTAAATTACAGGGCCACACAAAAGTATTCCACTACATAATGCTATACGGGGAAACATTGTTTGGGGTGTGTTTTAATTATATTCAACTATTTCACATTTTATGAATAAGATATACGTTGCTGAGGTGTAATAAAAATTACTTCCTGCATATTTACAGAAACACAAAGATTTCGACTACTATACTGTATCCGAAGTACGCTCTACTATATCAGCAAGATCTGAATATTTTTAAAACTTCGTTATCGTACGAACGCACCTCATTTGCTACGTTCACGTGCAATTTCCAACTTGTTTTAACTGTATTAAAAGAAATTGTTCTGCCCATAATTGCAACTCAAGTTTTTTAGTAAATTGCAAATAAATAAATACGATAATGAAGCAGTATTAATTTTTTTTATATCATTGAGCACATCAAAAAGGAAAATAATAACCCTCAGCGAAATTTATTATATATCCAAGTAATTTGATCAACTGCATAACGGCTTACCGCATAGAAAAATTAATTAAGCATTTTAAATCTCAATCATTTTCAACAAAATAAGTTTAATTTAATGTAAGTATTTTAGAACAAAAACACAACTGAAATGTTTAGATCACACAAATTATGCACACATATTATGTGCACGTATGAAAACGTATTGTTATTATGTATCGTAACTGTGCAATATTAATCTGATAAAATAAATAATCAAATTGAAAACCTTTCTGCTGATCTTAATAATATTCTTTAAGTAAAAGAAAATCGATCATATTCGATTTTATGGTTGAAAACGGTAATGCAAATTTAAAGACGTCGCATATGAAATATTTCCTGTTCATTCAAAAAGCAGATTTACTTAGAATTTGGCAACATATATTTTCTAGCAAAACGAATTTAATGAATCAATAAATTCGAATGCCGCATTTTGAAAGTTAAATATTATAATTGCGTTCGAAAATCAATATTATGCGAAAAAAATTACGAAACTCGAATAAGCGAAAATTTTAAACGTGCCATTCTGTTTTATGGTTGGAGAAAATCATACGTTAGTCTATATTGTTAGTTAAAATAACATAAATTGAAATTTTAATTGTCTAACAATGATTGTTAGTTGAAATGCTTAAACTTTCCTCGGAGAGAGAGACAGGGGTTCAGACAGCATATGTACGGCTTTAGCACGTATTCTCGGACAGATGCTATCCAAATACCCATGTAAAGATTAGTATTAGATAAATACATAGAGAAATAAAAAATATTATCAAGCTCTTTTTCATATTTGTAGTAAAACGGTTAAATATATACTTTAAACATATTTTTGAAAGTTTATGGAGAATTTTTAATTATTATGTATAGTTACATCACACAACAATGGTAGGTAAATTCGATTTTTCACAAGTTATTTAATTTGTCAGAAATAAACATACAGTAGAGTTCCGTTGATCCGAACAAGTCAGGACCGTCCCTAGATCGAAAGAGCAAAAGCTGGAATATTTGGAAAGACAATTTAAAATATGTTTTTGACTGTTCTAAAACCGGCAAACTTTATCCGAAATTAGAACTGCAGGACCAGTTAGTGATGAACTGTTTATTTATTTATTTTTTTGGGGGGGGGGGGCGGGGGGGGGGTAGAATTTTTTTATGATTTTCTGAAATTTACAGATTATAGTTGAAAGACAAAAGCTTACAATTTTGCTTAAGTTAAAGAAAAAAGTTTTTTTCAATGCAGCCTTACACACAATTTTACTTGGGTCATTTTCAGAGCATTCATTTTCATTTTCTTCATTTTATTTTTCCTCTTTAATCTCATCTATATTCTCATGAAATTAAAAACCTTTTTTTTAATTATGAAGAGTGTTATGTACGTTATCTAGGTACATTTAATGATATCCATGGCCATGTACGTTACTATTTAAGCACTCGTTAATTTAATTTTCGTCATACACTGTAAAAAAAAATTCAAGAGGTTACTAAAAATTTCTTAGTAAATTTGTATTCCACAGAATTTTTTAGTAACCATTACAAACTTTTTTTTTGCAAGTGAAACAAGAATTTCTTTTGTAAACTGAACAAAAGAATTTTTTGTATAACTAACTTAAAAATTTTTACTATGAGCCACAAAGCAAATTTTAGTAATAGCTCCAAAATTACTTTTAATAACCATTACGTGCAACCGAAACGGAGGAGCTTCCTTCGAGCTGCATCAAGACTTCCGAAGCGGAAGATTTTCGGCAAAACCGCAATAGATGACAGCACTAAACATTCCTAACTGCTCCGACAGGATTTTCATAATCCCTTTCTTAACGAGACACTACAGACATTCGGGGCGTATTTGGCGGTGGCAAGTTTCGAACCCGGGACCTTCTAGCCTGGAGTCCGTTACTATAACCACTATGCTATCAAGGCCACACCAACTGAGTTTTAGTAAGAGCTATTAAAAATATAAAACTATTAACTATATTCGTTGCTAACTTTTTTCTAGCAATTCTTACAGATTTTCTAGTAACCGACTAAGATTACTAAAATTGTTTTAGTAATTACAAGGATCACGAAAGTTTTTTTAGTAGATCGACCTTTTTTTTTTCAGTGTAGGTTAGGATTCTTCCCATCTCCTTTATGGTTTTACATTTCTCATTTTGGTATCTTTTAATTCTAATGTGTGTGTGTGTGTGGGGGGGGGGGGGGTGATAGAAATAAGGTGTTTGGGTAATTGGAGGTACAGTTAAAATAATGTTGGAGAGAAATAGACTCTTTGGATAACTAAAGCTTGGGTTAGAAATATTTTTTGAGAGAAAGAAGCTATCCGAATTATTGGGAGTTCTATTAATTCGAGTTCCGATAATCGACTCCCTACTATTATTCATAAAGTACATAATCTTAAAAGAAATTTTTATTCTATTAAGCATCTAAGACATTTCTCAAATTTCTATGTATGATGTTTCACGAAACTCATATTAATTTTATTTTTCTTTCGTGGTTTGGAGATAAAAAAAACTTTTCATAACTCTACATCTTAGATATTTCTTAAAATAGAATTTTATCTAGATCTGGTTTAATTTATTTTTCTATTAAGTAAAAATGCGGGAATGGTTTCAACGTCGCTGAACTTTATTATTTAGGAAAAACAAAATCGATTAATTATTTTACAAATTTTAATCCAAATATATAGTGGAATATCCTAAATAAAACTTATATTGTACTTTCTAAATTAAACATTATAACGCGGAGGAAATCTCATATTATGAAAATATAAACCTATTTCTCTAGCAAGTTTTGATATTTAAATTGTTACTCAAACAAAAGTATTTTTCAATTTTAGGTTGTTGAAAAATCAGAAAGTAACACACAACATCATTACTAAATCAATAAACATGATTTTTTAAATTTAAATTTTCAAACTGTAAAGGAAAATTAATATTATATTACAAGAAAATTATAATAAAACTTCAAGCATTGTAATTGAAATTATTAGTTGAATAAACGTAAATATACATTTCATATAATTTTAAAAATAAAAAGACATAACATAATATTAATCTCAAATCACTATGCTCAAGTATGTCAATTATAGTGTGAAATTAATTAGGTTATAACAATACCGGCTATTCATCATATCCAGGTGACATAATGAAATGTTTAATATCATAGAATATTCACAATTCTGGTTATTGGATCACATCGTTTTATTTACTATCAATATCGGTTTCTACCGATACAAATATGCATTTCATATAGTCGTAAAAATTAAAAGACGTAGCGTAATATTAATTTCAAATCATTATGCGCAAGTATGTCAATTATAGTGTGAAACTAATTAAGCATAACAATATCAGTTATTAAACATATACCTAGGTGATCAGAATGAAATGTTTCATATCATACAATATTCCCTGTTCTGGTTATTGGAAAACATCGATTTATTCACGGTTTCTTCCGATGCAAATATATATTTCATATAGTAGTAAAAATTAAAAAACATAACATAATATTCATCTCAAAATTCATCTCAAAGTGTGTCATTTTTTGTGTGAAACTAATTAAGGCATAACAGTAAAGGTTATTCATTATGTATCATACTTAAGTGAGGTAATGAAATGTTTAATATCATACACTATTCTCAGTTCTGGTTATTAGAGCACATCGATTTATTTACGGTTTGTTCCAATAGAGCAGGCAAGAGAGTTAATATTTTAATATTTTCTTCTGGACATTTCACTTCCATTACACAACTACCTCTTTTGAAGGATGACCAAAATAATTAAAATCTACTTAATTTGCTCATTTGGTATGTAAAAGGAATATTGTTTGTTAAATTCGTGTTATTCATTTATTAACCCATTGACACTATAGATGCAGAATCAAGGTCGCATGTCGCCACGTAGTTGGTAGTTTAGTAGTTTTATTATTTTTTTTTTGACTTGGCAACTAATTTTCAGCGTCAACATTGGCGAATTTTTAATTTTTTTCTCGGGCTCATTTGACGAAACTTCCATCTTTTTGGAATCCTCTCACGAAAATCCCACTTTTTTTAACCATCATGAGACGAAATTTTTTAGCGATCCTCTAAGCAAAATCGTATTTTTCTACAATCATTTGAAGAAAATCGCGTTTTCAGTTATTCTTTGGTGAATGTAGCGGCGCGTTTTGCAATTATTTAATAAAATTAGCTTTTTTCTGCGATCTTTCAACAAAATTTGGTTTGTTTCTCCGTTTTTTTTTTCTTGCGTTTTTCTTAGAAATTAAGCCCTGGTGGCGACTGAGATACTTGGGTTTTGGAACCACTTACTGCTTAAATATTTTGGGAATTTGTACCTAAACTTAACGCCCAGCATCACATATAGATCAGTTTCAGTTTCTCTAATATACTAATCAGTTACATTGAGACCTATTGGTCCTTTTGCGCACATATTGTATCACAGTATTCTTTTTCTCTCTTCCATTGCACTAGCTCTCAGAATAATCAGTTTTCTCGTGATCAGACGGAGCCTAGAAATGACATTTTTCTCATTCTAGAATAAAGAGTTATCTTCTTACAGTGAATTATTATTGGTCTGTACAGTGCTGACGAAATAAATCTTGACAGGCATTGGAAAATTTTAAAAAGGTCCTCATTTTGAATTACTACCAGAAGTTCCACCGCTTCCCTGATTTCCCCGTACGACATATGGGACATGTGTTTTTGCCAATCTCGATTTGCCCCTACCACATACATACATATGATCATGATTTATTATTCACACCAGGAAATTTTCATTGTAAATTTTGTATTTTTTTAAATTCGAGCATTTTTTTTTAATTCAATCAGCAAAAATCTCTGTTTTGAAAGAACGGTGAAAGTTTTTCAAAAATTATTGATCAGGGAAGTCGTATAAAAGAGGGATAACACTGAGTCATCTCATGCTGCAACAGCATCACACCACGTGACCAACAGCAAAAGGAAACTCTCTCCCGACTCTACTTTTTGAAGCCACAAGAATTATAATAATCTATCTTAACATTAACCACATCGCGACGGGAGTCTTTTACTGAATTTTTAATGTTTTGTCACAAGTTTTTAAAATTAGAAGTCTGTCTCTTATCAAATCTTGAAAATGCATCGATTAAATAAGGTAAATTCCACAGTAAAATTTTACTGGTGGGGATAAAGAAGGATTCTTAAGCCTTTTAGCGGCACGTATACATGTCCCTTGTCCACAAGGAGTAAAGAATGTCACCTGAATGTAAAGATTTTTTTATTGCTGTGACTGTATGTATAACTTGTAACACATACTAACACTATAAGTGAAAAAAAAATTCTTTCTGCTCTTATTATGGTTTTTCTTTTGCGGCTGATGAAAAAGCGTATTTCATTCAAAACAGTAGCTATTTTTGCCAAGATCTGATCTATAAATGAGTTACATTGGTATTAATGAGAAAAACTGTAAAAAATTCTAAAAAAGTCTATTAAAAAAGTTTTAAAACATTTTGGGCTATAACGATTAAAAAAATAATTCACAGAACATGCATAACGCACACATTCACAAAAATTATTTCATAATATGCCAAATTTATGTATAATGTAAATAGCATAAACTAATAGTAAGTTATGAATCTGTTCTGGAGAATATATTTTAGGAAAATACAAAATCGATTATGCAGTTTGTGGTCGGAAATGTTATTACAAATGTAGACGAGAAGAGACGTATCATAAGAAAACGTCTTCTTTTTCTTGGAAAACAGACATATTTAAATCCGAAGATGAACTATTTTTATGGTAGCATAATTTTAATAAATCAATAAATTTTTCTCTAAAATGTAAAAAGGGTTTATAGCTAACTTTTAAAATTAAACTTTATCACTGGTGAGAAAATACTGTGTTTCGTTAAAAAGTAACACACTCTGGTACACAGACACGAAAAATATTTCGTAATCTGACAAATTTATGTTGAATGTAAAACACACACTCTAATACTACGCTATTAAACAGTTCTGAAGAATATATTTTATGAAAATACAAAATCGATTATGCAGTATATGGTCGGAAATATTAAAGGAAATGTGTGGAGAGATGTCTCATAAGAAAACGTCTCCTTTTCATTCAGAAAACAGATTTATTTAAATCTAAAGAAGATCTATTTTTGTGGTAGCATAATTTTAATACATTTATACGCTGAAATGCAAAGAGGGTTAAAGCTTACTATTAAAACTAAATTTTACAACTGAAGAAAAATATTGTTATTTGTCGAAAATTAGATTTTCATTGTGTTATAGTCCTTTAAATTAGTATGTGCATTTAAAAAAATGTTTATTCGATGGTATAATATTGTTGTCTTATCAATCAGTATTATAATGCAAAAAAAAAACAATAATAACATATAAATAAGCAGTAGTATATCGTCAAACAAGAATATGTGCCTTAATACATTTATAATACGGTATGTTACTGCTTAAATAAGGTTTATTATTTATTTGAATATAATAAAAAATCTGGTATAATTTTTTTTTCATTAAGGAAGGACAAACTTTACGAACGTTCTAGTTTTAGAGAAAAATAATACGATCCCATAGGTGTTTCCAAATTCAGTGTCTGCTTTCCCAGTATAGTGTAAAACAAATGCTCATAGCGTGACCAACGACTGTTTAAATCAAAGCTTAACAGTGTTATAAACAATAAAATAGCAGAAAGTATAATTCATGCTTAGCGTTTTATAGTATTAATGGAAGCTAAATCTTTTCTTTACGTGATTTAAGCAATTTTATATATAGGTATATATATTTTTTATAAGTCATATTTAAAATAGTATGGAAGAGGTATTGAATTACTAAATTAACTTATCCTTTTAGATAAAGTGAATTCCAAATAATTTTTATTGGTTAATAAGGTAAAAAAAGACATGTATTATACATTTCATGACTTTAAAAGTAAAATCCTATTTCCGAAATATAAAGAACTTTTAAATGAAAGATTAAAATGATGATTATTTTTCCCTCAGGCGAGGGAAATAACAGAGAATTTCCAAATGGATGATTTTTTCCCCTTTTTGAGACTGGATTAATTTAAATTGCGGTGAATGATATAACTTGTAAAATCGTCTATGTTGCTGTTACTGAAACATAATACAATTCATTATTACAAATGCACTTTTTAGTGTCAAACGAGTCTTCATAAATATACGACTTATTCGTACACGAAAGCATATAACGTTAATTATACAACGTAACGAATTTAAATGAGAACAGTTAACATAAAAATTCTAAATTTTCCAACTTAGTGAAAAAATACATTGGCCGGGAATCTATTCCAGTATTTTAAATTTAATTTTCCAATTCTCTTTCAGTTTACTTATTTGTAACAACTCATTTAACTTAGAAAATGTCAGTTCCGGTAAGTTTGCCATGTTAACATATCAGACGAATAAACCTCAAGAAAAACAACTCCATTAAAAGATGGCAATATAAACGAATTTATATCTTTTAACAGTGTCATACTAATTAGTAAAGTTATAATGCAAGTTGAAAAAATTCGTAAATAATAAAAAAGACTGTCCATACAAGGAATCAAACTTTGGACCTTTAAATCAAACTAATTTAATATTTGCTTAAAGTGGTAAAAATACTAGGCAAAAAATTTATTCATATTCAACATACCGGGTGTCCCAAAAATGACTGATGGATTTTAAAATTCAATAACATGCAAACGGTGACAGCTATTTAAAAAGTTTTTGCAGCAGGGTTATGTATAATGTCAGGAGTTTTTTTTACCGTAATTTTTTATTTTAGTTCGCATATCAAACAATAGGTGGCGCTGACGGCGATTGAAGGCCAGATCGACGCTTCACTCAGCACTGATCACCTGGCCTTCAATCGCCGTCAGCGCCACCTATTGTTTGATTTGCGAACTAAAATAAAAAATTACGGTAAAAAACTCCTGGCATTATACATAACCCTCCTGCAAAAAATTTTTAAATAGCTGTCACCGTTTGCAATTTATTGAATTTTAAAATCCATGAGTCATTTTTGGGACACCCGGTAGATCCGGCAGCAACAATCTCAAGAACTAATGTAAAACAAATGTTTTGGCAAAAAACTTTTAAAGAATAAGAAAAAAAAAATTACTAAAATGAAAAGCAACTTCAGTGGGCAAAATTCCAAGATACCCTCTTTACAATGTTTTACTTGTTTCTTAAAACGTTTAAAATATAAACTCTTTAAATACAGCATCTCAACTGTTGTAAAACAAAACGTAACGCTAAAAAACATAGTACGGAAGAAAATAGACCCAATAGACAGGGGTCTATGAAGTACCTTTCACCAAAGCAGATAGAGCAGTGTAATTTTATAGAGAAATGATAAATAAAAAGCTTAAAACTAAACTCCAAAAACACATAACAGGCGTCAAATACAACAAGAAAACTACAGCTTTAGTTAGGCTGTTTAACCCTTTCCGGCGCAGACAAATTCTGTTCGTAAAATGAGAAATTGTTGACTGACACCGAAATTCATAAAAGTCTTTTTTAGAAATAAGGAATTCCCTGATTTAGGCTGTCATTGTAAAAGTAAAATTTTACTAAAATATTATTGGTGCCGTTTGTAAGTTTGAAATTAAAATTAGGTTTTGCCGGAGTGGTAACACTGCGCCGGAAAGGGTTAATAGAGAACTTTTGCAAGTTAACTTTAAAAATAGTGAAATGATTTATCTATCAAGCTTTTATTTGCCAAGCCATTACAGGGGTCCCGGACACATTTCGAAATAATTTTTATTTATTGAGATAAAATTTTTAAATATTTAGTGGTGGTTAACCATATCATTTGTAAACAAAATCGCATGATAAAATTTCTTACACATTTTTAAAATATAAATAAAAAATTTATTTAACCCTTAAATGCATATTGTATAATTTTCGATACCATAAGTGTTCCCGATTTATTGGGGATTTTATTTACATATTCCGTATTCTCACCAGAAATTTAAAAGAGCAATTTTCACTTTACTTAATGACAGAACAACAATGCGAACAATGTAAGCATGGTGATGGACCTCCTAATTGAAAAAACAACTTTATATCCAGGTTAACAATATAAGTTGTGTTGCATGGGCTTAGGGAGCCATAAGAAAAATAAAAAATAATGTTTAGTTGTAGCAAGCCACAATTAAGATAAATTTATTAGCCAGCATAGAATAAAAGATAGAGTAAAAAATTTAAATTAAAGAAAAAGAAAAATTAAAAAAAAAAAAAAGAAACTTAAAATGTTCATAATGTTCGAGAAGCAAAGGACGAAAAAGCTACCGAAGGGACGCCCCAACTAGAAAAAAAAAGACACTTTTCAGAGACCATACATTTTTAAAATAACAAAAAATTGTAGTTAGTTAACACTATCAGACTAACAACTTAATGACAGACCATTCGTAATTAAATAAAGAAAAATGCACTATTTAGATTTTCTGGTATGAATTCTGATTCTTTGAATTGCGGATTTTTTGGAACTCGTTCTATCCTATACATTTAAGGGTTAAAAAGTGGAGTACTTTAAAAAAGCTATAACTCAAAATATATTTTGTTGAATTTCAATATTTTTTACCTATAAATAAACAAAAATATCTAAATTTTAATTTTGATTCAGTATTTTTAAAAGTAATATCATAAAAAAATTAAAATTATTTTAAGAAAAAATTTGAAAAAGATGTAACTTTTATATATAAAAAAAAAAAAAAAAAAAAAAAATGATATTTTAAAAGTAAATATTTTTTTTTCAAATTTTCGGAAGCAAAATAAAATTAAACAATAAAAAAGACTTGTTCCAAGTTTGAAGGTTTTATCTTTAACGCTTATAGAGTTATAATAATTTAAGTCCGAAACGTTGTGAAAAAAACATCATGAAGAAAAACGCATTTTCAGAAGAAGTCATTTCCAAAGAAAAAGATTGAAATTTTATGATTTTGTTTAGAAACTTGATGATTTTTGTGTCTCGGACCTCTTTATCAGATAATCTTCTAAAATCTTTTTATTCAGTGAGATTAAAAGAAATCATTCAGCTTCCATGAATCATCCTAAAATTTGGAAAGATATGCTCAACAAAAAATGAAACAATAGTATTAAATTCCCTTTTAGAAGCGTCCATTTTTAAAATTGCAGCTAATTGCATTATGTTTGAGTTCGCGTGATTCTTGTTTGCCAATTTCAATTTATTTTTTGTGATTATATTTAAATTCAGAAGTGAAAAAAGCAATATTTATTGCAGGCTTTAAACAAGCCAGTACAATTTTTTATGCACACTATATGTCCAAAAATGACCGGCCACTTGCAACTTTAGATGCTTTGTTATATATCTAGAAAAATACATGAGGAATTATCCTGAATCTCCAGGTGAGTAAACAGAATAGTACAGGTCATATACTTCCGTGAAGGTTTTTTCCAAGATCCCATAAGGGACCGTAAGAGTAGATTAAAGAAAAACGAAGCTGTTTTGGATAACCCTGTCAAAACTACCCTAACTAAGGCAGCAAAAAGATGAGAAGCTGTATCAATATAGTCAATGATTAGAATCAATATAGCTTACACAACATTGCATGTACTATTTGGATATAACCCCTCATCTTTGTGCCTTATTTGAGAATAACGTATTATGAGCTTATTATACCAACGATAATTTTCAGAATTTCAAGCTCTGTTTTTGATCTTCTAAAATCTTTTTATTCAGTGAGATTAAAAGAAATCATTCAGCTTCCATGGATCATCCTAAAATTTGGAAAGATATGCTCAACAAAAAATGAAACAATAGTAATAAATTCCCTTTTAGAAGCGTCCATTTTTAAAATTGCAGCTAATTGCATTATGTTTGAGTTCGCGTGATTCTTGTTTGCCAATTTCAATTTATTTTTTGTGATTCTATTTAAATTCAGAAGTGAAAAAAGCAATATTTATTTGCAGGCTTTAAACAAGCCAGTACAATTTTTTATGCACACTATATGTCCAAAAATGACCGGCCACTTGCAACTTTAGATGCTTTGTTATATATCTAGAAAAACACATGAGGAATTATCCTGAATCTCCAGGTGAGTAAACAGAATAGTACAGGTCATATACTTCCGTGAAGGTTTTTTCCAAGATCCCATAAGGGACCGTAAGAGTAGATTAAAGAAAAACGAAGCTGTTTTGGATAACCCTGTCAAAACTACTCTAACTAAAGCAGCAAAAAGATGAGAAAGAAATATTTGGATATAACCCCTCATCTTTGTGCCTTATTTTGAGAATAACGTATTATGAGCTTATTATACCAACGATAATTTTCAGAATTTCAAGCTCTGTTTTTGAGACTTTCACAAAAGTTTCTTTATACATTTAACTAACATATTATGCAAATTTCAATGTGATTGCGTTTACGTATGCGCAGCGAAACATTATTTAGCAAACCTTCTCATTTTTTATCATATTTTTATTATTTTTTTATTCGGATTACAGGATATTATATGCAATGTTATAATTGCATATAATATGCAATTATATATAATGCAATTATATATATGCAATTATAATGTGATATTTTCTGAAATAAAAAGCAATCTTTTTTTATATTAGGAACTTTGAAAATTATAAGCAAAAATCTTCGAAAAAATTGGGATTGTTTTCATTAAAATCTCAATTATTCAGCAAGTATACATGCTATCCTTAAAATAATGAACACAATTTTTTACAATAAGCCTCTTAATTATAATCTGCAGTTTGAGTGCTTTTGCTATAAAAGTTTTGACAGGGTTATCGAAAAGAATTTCGTTCTTTTTCAATTTGTTGACTGTCCCTTATTAGATTTAGAGAAAAAAATCTTTGCGGAAACGTAAACACCTATATTATTCTATTTAAGCACCTGGATTTTCATAATAATTTCTCATGTATTTTTTTAGATATTTAATAAAACGTCTAAAATCACAAATGACCGGTCACCTTTGGTCATATAATATATTACTTTCACTGTCTCGGTTTTTCTGTGATTCATGTAAGCAGAGATATATTGAAACGATTGGTCCATTTTACACAGTTTTTTATAGATTCCATAAATATTTTTTTCTTCATAAAAATAGGTTACATAACAGGAACATATCAAATGCACAGTACACATGTGCAAGTACTTGTGAATTTTTTAAATATTTTATACCGTACAAAATCTGCATATAAATAACAGATTTTATCTTGTGTGCCAAACTACCCTAGCACTTAATTTACACCAATTTAACATAAACGAATTTTAAAGATAAAAGACAAAACGATAAAATTGTTTACTCAACATTTGTTTAAGAAAAAATACATGATTAAACAAATATTATTTTGTCCATGTTTTTCTTATTTAATACAATTCTTTACAAGATGCTTTTTAAATACTGAATAATTTTACTAGAATTCTTAGACAAAATTTAAAGAATACTTTTTATATTGCCATTTACTTGACCTAAATATAAAATTAAAACAGAAACGCCAGTATTTTAAAAGTTTGAAAAGTTAGAAAAACTCCAACTTCTTCTTAATTTGATCAGCGTTTCCTGAAATGAAATGAATTTTGGATTTCGTCTTTTGTTCTTTGATAAAGAATTAGAAAATTTTATTTCAAAATAAAGTAGGATCCTTTGTGATATTCTGTTTTAAAAGTAGACTGCTTTAATGAAAAACTATTACAAATAATTTTTCTGTTGTGTTTTTCGATATTTCCGTTTATTTTAAACTAAGGAAGAGTGGAAAGTTTCATTTAGAATTTGCTACTTGGCATTTTTGTAAATGATTATAAATTTAAATACACAATAATTTAAATGAATAAATAAATAAACTGATGCCGGTATTTCTTTAAAAATACAGGAGTTTTTACGGTTGTTATTTGTCCTTTGCCTAGCAAAATAATTTAAAAACTTTCATGCAGTCATACATTAACGCTTTATGGTGTTTTTTTATGTGTATTATTATCTTGGCGGAAACTATTGCATAAAAAAGGAAAAAAATAATGAAATATGTTTGTTTTATAAGCATTCAGCTTTAAAATTATGGCGAAATTCATGTTTGTATTTCATAAAGTGATTTAAATAGAATACGTTATAATAAGTTGATTTCGGGGTGGATACAGAATATTGAAAATTCGCCTTATAATTAAGTTGCCTTACAATTATTTACAATTACGATATAAAGGGTAAAAACGTTGTATTGTCATCGAAAATACACTTGTGTTTATATATATATATTATAATTCTAGCCTCTCAAAAAATGACTGAAAAATCGATTACAAAATCCGATCTTTGTATGTATAAATCAAGTTAAATCAAGTAAAAGTGCGTCAAAATAAAGTATTCTAAGATGTTGGTTATTTAAATTATAATGTACGTTAAGGGGACAAGGAACCTTGAAATCCTTAAAAATATTTTTTTTTTATTTTTTGTAAATTTTACCTAAATATTATTAGAGGGTACATTATATGCATTATAACATGCATTTATCACAAAAAAAAAATGCAAAAAAAAAATTATTTTTGACAAAAAAATGGCATTTTTTCTTCGAAATCTTCGAAATGCCCCCTGCGCATTCCATATCAATGAAAATCCCCAATATTTTTTTATGAAAGTTTGTTTTATATATATAAACAAAATTGTGCATCGAATTTTGAATATTTGAATTTAAAGGTAAAAAAAAAAAAATTGAAATTTTGAAATTTTTTCGAAATTTTTTTTAAAATTTTCAATTTTTTTTTACATTTTAAAATTCAAATATGTAAAAATCGATGCTCTATTTTGTTTATATATATAAAACATACTTTCCAGAAAAGTATTGGGGATTTTCATAGATATGGAAAGCGGAGGGGGCATTTCGAAGATTTCGAAGACTCTGCGTAAAATTCCATTTTTTTCTCAAAAATAATATATTTTTAAAAAACATTTTGTGATAAATGCATGCCATAATGCATATAATACACCCTTGAATAATATTTAAGATGAAATTTACAAAAAAAAAAAAAAAAATTTGAAAATTTTGAAAAAAATTTTGAAAAAATTTCAAAATTTCAATTTTTTTTTTTTTACTTTTAAATTCAAATATTCAAAATTCGATGCACAATTTTGTTTACATATATAAAACAAACTTTCATAAAAAATATTGGGGATTTTCATTGATATGGAATGCGCAGGGGGCATTTTGAAGATTTCGAAGACGCTGCGTAAAATGCCATTTTTTTGTCAAAAATAATTTTTTTTTGCATTTTTTTTTGTGATAAATGCATGTTTTAATGCATATAATGTACACTTGAATAATATTTAGGTGAAATTTACAAAAAATAAAAAAAAATATTTTTAAGGATTTCAAGGTCCCTTGTCCCCTTAAAGCCTAGTACGCTAATGTCGTATCAAATTTTTAATTTCTTAACATTTACAAAAATAACTATTTTGGCCCAAATGGATTTTCATATGATGAATAATAACATTTAACCCCCTTGGGGTCGAGTGACCGGTTTATGTGCCGCATAAAGAGCACAGAATCCTTGTTTACCCACCATCAGTCAAATTTTTACTTCTAAATTTGCCTTATTTAATCGGAGCATTTTCTCGATTCAAGAAGGTACAAATTTCTGTCTTTGAAAATCGTAAAAGACTATCGTCGCGAAAAGATTAATACTTTTTGTAATTTTAACAATAGATTAGGAATTACAGCTTCGGATAACAATAAAAAGCGACACTTTGTATATCAGCAGCGATTATTCCATACAAAATTCAAATTCTTTCATCAAAGTGTTTCTTATTATTTTTTCAAAAACATTGCTTTTCTCTTTTAATGCCACAATATGTAAATTACACCGATATTGTATGGTGACAAGAGAGAAGACAATGATGAATGCACAAATAACGCCGTTCTAACCCTTTAACTACCGAATTATATATTCATGAAAATTTTACATTCTAAAGCATTTTACGTAAATTGTCCTAAATTAAATTAAAAGATTTACATAATAATTTAATAAATTTTTGGAGGATTGGGCTATTTAAAAGTATTAATTAAATTTGAATTTACAGGGATTTTGAGTTATATTGATAATCCCACTGAAAGCTTTTATTTTTAATTGTTTTCTTAGTGTTTTGTTTGAATTTTAAAATGTACAAATAGTGTATAAATGGGGGAAAATCGCCATTTTCCCCCATCTCAGCACCAAGAAAACTGAAAAAAATAGAGAGGCAAAAGAAATCATCCTTTATAAATATTGTTATTTTGTATAACCAATGATGCTTCGGGAACAAGATAAAGTAATGTATATGTAACTGTTTCTAAACAGTATTACAACTAATTGAATATTTCCAACTGAGCGGAAAATTGCCCAAGCTGGGAATCGGACCCAGATACTTGGCTTACAAGGCCAATGCCTTACCTCTTAAGCTAACTGAGCGATAACCGGCTGGGATTTTCCGCTCAGATAACCTTATTGTTCATAACATCTGGTCTGTCATTTAGACAGCTCGGCAGAATAAACCGCAGGAAATGAAACTCCATATAACGATGGATATGTAGATATACTATTATTTAAACACAATCAAAGTGATTGGTAAATTTATCATACGAATTAAATATTTCTAACTGAGCGAAAAATTGCCCAAGCCGGGAATCGATACTTGGCTTCTCAAGCCAAATATCTGAGTTCGATTCTGGGTTCGTTGAGTGTAATGTACTTAATGTTAGAAAGAAAATTAATAAATTAATTAATGGATGTCAGACATAAAGCAGAAGATTAACCAATTTAAATGAACAATAAATTGTTACATTAAACGGTACTAAAAGCACGTGCTAGATAATTTTAAAGCTCATTGCATCTTTAAGTAAGTTTTTTTTTCCTTTTTTAGCAGTGTGAAACTAAAAAAGTTTAATTATAAAAAGTTTTCTTTTATACTTAAAAGAAATAAAATAGATAAAAAACATTTTATATAACATCAATAAGCGACAATAATAAGAACATTTTGTAAGTTAGCAACATTTATTGTAAGCAAAATTCAGGCTCTTTATTTAAGAAAATCATTCAGATACTAATCATCTTCAGAGTGTTTCTTATTTCTTTTTCTCAAACATTGTTTCTCTTTTGCGCTACAATATGTCAATTACACCCGCAATTCTATGATGACAATTCAGAAGACATTGATGAATCAACAAATAACGCCATTTTAAGACGAGGACGTCTGCAAATAGGGAAAAACAAATATTTTTTAGGATAAAGAGTTAAGCTTTTACGGTAAATGCACGTTGCTTAAAAAAAGGGGCTACTTAAACTAAGGGATATGTTTTAGTAAAATCTTCAACTTAGGACATTCCAAAATTTTCTAGAGCGAAAAGGTTTAGTAAAACAACATGTGATTCTTTAATTTCTTTAGTTGACGGTTTCTACGCCTGCTGTAGGTGTTTAATAATTGTACTAAATATTAGAAAGAAAATTAATTAATTAATTAATAAATCGATGCCAGACATAAAACAGAAGTTTAACCAATTTAAATAAACAAAAAAAGGTTACATTAAATTATACTGAAAGTACATGGTATATAACAATACAGCTCCTTACACTTTTAAGTAAGTTTTTTTTCTTTTTTTATGAGAGCGAAAGTCAAAACGTCCTGTATTAAAAAGCTTTTTTTATACTTAAAGGAAACTAAATAGATAAAGAGCGGGTCTTTTACGCCAAATTACACTTTTTTATTTGTGAAAATCATTCAGATATAAATTCTTCATTGAAAGTGTTTCTAATTATTTTTTTAACATTGCTTTTCTCTGTTAATGCCACAATATGTCAATTACATCCACATTTCTATGGTAACAAGAGAGAAGACAATAATGATTCAACAAATAACGACATTTCAAGACGAAGGCGTCTGAAAGAGGAAAAAAATATTTTTAAGATAAAGAAATAATCAATCTTTTACGGAAAATGTAAGTCGCATTAAATAAGGGATACTTTTAGCCAATTCCTCGAACAAGAACATTCAGAAATCGCTTTATAATGATTCTTAGTAAAGCAACATATGATTCTTTAAATTCTTTTATCAAAATTTTTCTTATTTCTTTTTCTCAAACATTGGTTTTCTCTGATATGCCGCAATATGTCAGTCACACCCGCAATTGTATGGTGACAATAAAGAAGACAGTAATGAATGAAGTAATAACGTCATTTTAAGACGAGGATGTCTGGAAAAAGGAAAAAAAAACAATATTAGATAAAGAGTTAATCAAGCTTTTATGGAAAATGTACATTGCGAAAAATAAGGGCCGCTTAAGGGGGCTCAGGGGTTGAAAACTTTTCAAAAAATCGATTTTTTTAATGATCTAATTTGATTATTCAATTAATTCTTAACTCAATGCCAAAAACCACATAAAAATATTAGCATTTTTAACGGAGTTATAAGCATTTATGCATCCATACTTTCATAGCCGCATCCATATAATTTCAACTTTAGGTCGCGTTTTCTCAAAACTTGATTTTTGATGACTAACACCAAAATTAAAAAAAAAACTATTTGATGTAATGGCTTTTTTTTTTTTTTTTTTTTTTGCATGCATATAATATCATTATCTAGAGAATGAATTAAGGATTTAACTATCACTTAAAAAAAAACATTATTAAAAAATCTCTCAAAGTTGACCCTTAAAAATACAACTTTTTTTCCATTAAAAATACTCAAAATATTAAACTATCTAAAATATATTAATTCATTCTCTAGATAATGATATTATATGCATGCAAAAAAATTTAAGCCATGCCATCAAATAGTTTTTTTTAATTTTGGTGTTAGTTATCAAAAATCAAGTTTTGAGAAAACGCGACTTAAAGTTGAAATTATATGGATTCGGCTATGAAAGTGTTGATACATAAATGCTTATAACTCCGTTAAAAATGCAAATATTTTTATGCAGTTTTTTGCATTGAGTTAAGAATTAATTGAATAATCAAATTAGATCATTAAAAAAATCAATTTTTTAAAAAGTTTCCAACCCCTGAGCCCCCTTAAATTAAGGGATATTTTTAGAATAGCCTCGAGTTAGGACAATGCGAAATTTCTTTAAAACGAAAAAGTTTAGTAAAGCAACATATGCTTCTTTCAATTGCTTTAGTTAGCGGTTTATTCGCCTGCAATAATGTTGAGTGTAATGTACTTAATATTAGAAAGAAAAATAATTAAGTAATTAATTAATGGATGTCAGACATAAAGCAGAAGATTATCAAATTTAAGTAAACAATAAACTGTTATATTAAATGGCACTAAAAGCAAGTGCTATATAACTTTAAAGCTCCTTACATTTTTAAGTAAGATTTTTCTTTTCTTTATCAGTGTGAAACTAAAAAAGTTCCGTTATAAAAAGTTTTTTGTTTATACTTAAAAGAAATGAAAGAGTTAAAAAGCATTTTATATAACATCAATAGGCGACGGTAATAAGCACATTTTGTAAGTCAGAGTGAATTCTTGCAAGCAAACTTCAGGCTCTTTATTCAAGAAAATCATTCAGATACTAATTCTTTCATCAGAGTGTTTCTTATTTCTTTTTCTCAAACATTGTTTTTCTCTGTTGGGACTCAATTTGCCAATTACGCCCGCAATTTTATGATGACAATTGAGAAGACAATGATGAATCAACAAATAAGGCCATTTTAAGACGAGAGCGTCTGCAAAAAAGAAAAAAAAAACTTTTAAGGTAACGAGTTAATCCAGACAGGAAATGCAGCTTGCGTAAATAAGAGCTTCTTCAAATATGGGATATTTTTAGCCAAGTCCTCGAATTAGAGGGTTGTGAAATTTCCGAAAATCTTAATAAACGAAAAATCTTAATAAAACAATATATGATTCTTTAAATTCTTTCATCAGAGTTTTTTTTTTTTTTCTCGAACATTGTTTTTCTCTGTTATGCCAAATATGTAAATTACACATTCAATTCAATTCAATGGTGACAAATGAGAAGACAGTAATGTATAAAAAAATAACGCTATTTCAAGACGAGGACTCGTGCAAAAAACGAAAAACAAATACTTTTAGGATAAAGACTTAATCAAGCTTTTACGGGAAATGCACGTTGCGTAAAAATAGGGATACTTAAAATATTTTTAATAAAATCCTCATTCTTGCTACATTGCGAAATTTCTTTCATACGTAAAAGCTTAGACATGATTTTTTAATTTCTTCACTTGTCGCCTGCCATAATGTAAATAAACGCCGTAAATAAACTTAATATTAGATAGAAAAATAATAAATTAATTAAGTAATGGATGCCAGACATAAAGTAAATAATTAACCGATTTAGATGAACAGTAAAATGTTACATTAAATGGTATTGAAAGCACGGTGTACATAACTTTAAAGTTTCTTACATTTTTTTCTTTTTTCATAAGATTTCTTTTCTTTTTTCATAAATGTGAAAATTTAAAAAAAATCTCTGTATTTAAAAGATTTTTTGATACTTAAAGCAAATTCATGTTTTTTTATTTACGAAAATCATACAGATATAAATTCATTCATCAGAGTGTTTCTTATTACATTTTCTCGAACATCCCTCATAGCATGCATGGTCACAGTGACGTCACTTTAGTTACATCACATCTGTGACCAAAATAACACCAGTCAGTGACGTCACATTGTCACTGAGATGTGACTTTCTTAAAAATCTTTAGAAAATTACAAAAATTCTCCAAAACATGTTATTTGCTTTAAAATACTTTAACTTTTGTCACAATTTTGGCACGATGTTAATGTCAAAGCAGTCACAAATGACACATTTTTCACAAAGTGGTCACAATGTGACGTCAGAAACAAGCTCTAAAACGGCTATAACGACTTCACATTTTAGTCACTGTGACGTCACATCGACAAGCGATGATCACAAAGTCACAGTGTGACTTCACAAAGACGTCGCAGTGACGTCACCATGCCTTACTGGATTACATTTCTCTGTACCACAATATGTTAATTACTCCTGCAATTCTATGACGACAATTGAAAAAACATTGATGAATGAACAAATAACGCCATTTTAAGACGAGGACGTCTGTAAAAAGGGAAAAAAACTTTTAACCCTTTGAAGGGCACCGGTATATTATATATACCACTTAATTTTAATTCCCTTAAGCCACTTTGGCACCGGAATTTTAGTATTAAGTTTTGTTTTTTACAATGTACGTGAAAAGCAGCTTTTACTTACTATCATATAAATTTGCTTATGAATCCCGGTGTCAATCCATCATTTGAACATTTTAGAAACAGAAGTGCTTTGCCCCTCAAGGGGTTAATATAAAGAGTTTAATCAAGTTTTTACGGGAAATGCACATTAATAAAATAAGTGTTACTCAAAAAAGGGATATTTTTAATAAAAGACATTGCGAAATTTCTTTAAAATGAAAAAGCTTACGTAAGCAACGTGTGATTATTTAATTTCTTTAGCTGGCGGTTTAGACATCTGCAGTAATGTTACGGTGCTTAAACTAAGAACTACTTAAAATAAGAAATATTTTTAGTAAAAATCCTTAAATTAGGACATTGTGAAAAAATTTTTGAACGAAAAAGCTTAGTAAAACAACGAATGATTGTTTATTTTCTTTAGCTGGAGGATTAAACGCCTGCAATAATGTTTTGTAAATCTACTTAATATTGGAAAGAAAAATAATTAGTTAATTTATGGATGCCAGACATAAAACAGAACCAATTTAAATGAAACTAAAATGCTACATTAAATGGTACAAAGCACGTGGTACAGAACATTACAGCTCCTTAAATTTTAAGTAATATTTTTCTTTCTTTTTGATACTTAAAGGAAAATAAAAAAAATAAACAGCGGTTATTTTATAAAAATTCACCTATTTCATTTATAAAAATCATTCAGATGAAAATTATTTTATCACAGTGTTTCTTATTTTTTCTCGACCGTTGGTTTTCTCTCTTGTCCCATAGTATTTCAATAAGTGAGAAGACAGTGATTAATGAACAAATAAAATCATTTTAAGACGGGAAAGGTCTGCAATAAGGAAAAAAATACTTTTAAGATAAAGAGTTAAGCTTTTACGGGAAATGTACGTTGCGTAATATAAGGGCAACTTAAAATAAGGATTATTTTTAGTAAAATCCTCCATTTAGGACATGTCGAAATTTCTTTAAAACGAAAAAGCTTAGTAAAGCATCATATGATTCTGTAAGTTCTTTAACTGGCGATTTATATGTCTGAAATAATGTTTTGTAAATGTAGTTAATATCAAAAAGAAAAAAAATTAATTAATTAATCAATTACTGGATGCCACACACGAAGCAGAAGATTAACCAATTTAAACGAACAATAAAATTTTGCAGTAAATTGTAAAGAAAGCACGTTGTTTATAACAATAAAGCTCCTTGAATTTTTAAATAAGAATTTTTATTTTTTTATGAGTGCCAAATTCAAAAAGGTATGTATTAAAAAGCTTTTTTGATACTTAGAGGAAATTAATTAGATAAACAGCGGTTATTTCATACAAAATTCAGGTTCTTTATATAGGAACATCATTTAGATATAAATTTTTTCATCACAGTTTTTCTTATTTCTTTTTTTTTTTTTTCAAAAATTGCTTTTCTCTGTTATGCCCACAATATGTCAGTAACACCCACAGTTCTATGCTGACGAGAGAGAAGACAGTGATGCATGGACTAATAACGCCATTTTAAGATGAGGCGACTTCCAATAAGGAAAGAAATCTTTTAAGATAAAGTGTTAATCGAGCTTTTATGGGAAAGTATATTGCAAGGTCTATTTTAAATAAGAGATATTTTTAGTAAAATCCTCGAATTAGGATGTTGCGAAATTTCTTTAAAAATAAAAAGTTTAGTAAAACAACATATGATTCTTTAATTTCTTCATTTAGCAGTTTATGCACTTGCAATAATGTTTAGTAAATGTATAGTAAATATTAGACAGGAAATTAATTAACCAATTAATAGATGCCAGACATTAAGAAGATTAACTCTAGAACCTCTGTAACGATCATTTTGACCACTGCCAAATAAAAAAAATCGATTGGAAACAGTAGGGGGAACTGGGGCAAATTGATACTTAGGGCACATTGATACACCCCCTGTACAGCACACAGGGTCATTACAGGAAGTTTCACAACAGCTTCAAAAGGTGATACTAGTGAAATTAACTACATACAGAAAGTTTTGGAATGATTCAATAGTTTGATGAAATGGGATGGGTGATTAATTGTTTTTGTAGATCAAAAGTAAATTTGAGTTGTACAATTGAAATGGTATTATACAACTGTTCCAGTATTTTCAGCCGAAAAGAACACCCTCCCTGGCAAGTAAAATTACTCTTTATCAGATCCTCATTCTTTATTATTAAATAAATTATGAAGTTTTGGATTTGCGACTCATTTTATTAAAAATGGCTATATGGGGCACATTGATACAGTCTTTGTCGGGGCACATTGATACAACCTAAATCCTTTTCTAGTTCATTTTTTCATTACCTTTTTTTTTAACCACACACTCCTTAATTCAACCATTTTTCGTGAAAAATTTCTATTATTAGTTTTTATTGAAGTGAAATAGCTCTAATTTCTTTATATTAGAACATTTTATAGTATTTATGCAAACAGAAGACGTACAAACTTACACAATATCTAGAGCTAGTAGAATTAACAAAAAAAATGGACGGCAGCATGGCAAATCTCAAATTTATATCGATTCTCCAGAGAAAAAAGTATTATCGACATGAGAAATGTTAAGTAAGAGAAACAAGCTGCAGAACACTACAGGGTAATTATATTATAAACATAATTTTTAATATAATTATCCTTTATTTTCTGTTTGTAAACCGATTTATAAACAGAAAACCTGGTAATTCTTTCATCTTTCCTAAGAAAGAAGATAATTCTGGGGTAAAAGTGGCAAATATGACAAAGTTACCACAGCCAACAAACGAGCAAGGAACAGCCAAAACATCAGGTCATTACACTTTTCATTTTGATTGCTTTAATATCGCTTACAAATAAATTGTGTGCGATTTTAATGTCTATAAATATATATAAAATGGTTTGCTATTTTTCTATGAAAAATATGCATTGGTGTTATTTTGTCTCCATTTTTCCCAGACGTGTCAAAGTGTATCAATCTGCCTCGGGGATGGGGCACATTGATACAAATTACTTTTTTTGATTTTTTTAAAATTACATGCAAAAATAATATAATAAACAACGATTGTACATTTTTATAACACACTACACAGGTTTTGCTGACATCACATAGAAAAATAACTTGAAATTTCTGCTTTCTAGACATCAAATATTTATTTTTGAAAAAACTGTAGCAATGTCCTCCAGTTCTCCCTAATGTTTTTCTTTTAAGAAATTCAATGTTTTCAACATTGAAATAAATAAGCTAAAAAGTTGCAAATAAAAATTCTGGTGTGTAATATTTTTAGAACAATTGTGAAAAACTTCCAGCGGTTCTAGTATTAACTTATTTAAATGAACGATAAATTTTACATTAATAAGTACTGAAAGCACATTTTAGGTAACTTTAAAGCTTCTTGCATTTTTAATTTTTTTCCCTTTTTATGAGTGTAAAGCTAAAAAAAGTTCTGTTTTAAAAAGCTTTTTTTATACTTAAAGTAAATAAAATATATGAAAAGTATTTTATATAAAATCAATAAGCAACACACTGTATATCAACAACGCTTATTTTATACAAAATACAAGTTCTTTATTTAGAAAAAACATTCAGATAAAAATTGTTGCATCAGATTCTTTTTTTTTCTCCACCTTTGTTTTTCCCTCCTATTTGACAATATGTCAATTACACCCGCAACTGTATAGTGACAAGAGAGAAGACAGTGATGAATAAACAAATAAAATCATTTTAAGACGAAGACGCCTCCAAAAAGGAAAAACAAAATCTTTTAAGATAAAGAGATAATCAAGCTTTTCCGCAAAATGTGAGTTACGTAAAATAAGGACTTCCTAGTCACGGATATTTATAATAAAGCGCTAGAATCAAGATATTAAGGAATTTCGTTAAAACAAAAATGTTTAAGCAAAGCAATGTATTATTATATAGTTATTTTAGATGGGTCTATACGCTTGTAATAATATCTAGTAAGTGTACTTAATACGAGCAAAAATAAAATAATAAACATATTAAATAATTGATGGATGTCAGATATAAAGTAAAAAATTAACCAATCTAATATAATAAATAAAGAATAAAATGTTAAATTAAATGATACAAAAAGCACGTAGTATAGAAATTTAAAGAGCTTTAGATTTTGAAGTAAGATTTTAGTAGAGTGAGAAACTGAATAGTTCTAAAGTTTCTTTTATATTTAAAGGAAATTAATTAAGTAAACAGCATTTTATTTAACATGAATGAGACATAAAATATTCAGTAAAATGAAATATTCACACGTGTTTTTCTCCTGTTCAGATTTCAAGTGCATACATGTTGACAATTGCTTTTTCTTCATAAAAATTTTAACAATGAATTTTTTAAAATTGATTTTCGACGAAGGAGGTTACACAGATCGTTTGTATCCGACTTTTTGTAAGTATGTCAACATATAAACTTTTAACTGCCCGTAAGGCATGGTGACGTCACTGCAACGTCCTTGTGAAGTCACACTGTGACTTTGTGACCATCGATTGTCCATGTGACGTCACGTGACGTCGATGTGAAGTCACAGTGATTAAAATGTGCAGTCGTTATAGCCGTTTTAGAGCTCGTTTGTGACGTCACATTGTGACCACTTTGTGAAGTCACTGTGTGACAAATACGTGAAAAATTAACATCGTAACAAAACTGTGACAAAAGTGACAAAATTTTGTGACAAAAACAGATTTTGTGACAAAATTGTTTTTTAAAGTACATAACATGTTTTGAAGAATTTTTGTAATTTTCGAAAGATTTTTAAGAAAGTCACACCTCAGTCACAATGTGACGTCACTGAGTGGTGACATTTTGGTCACAGATGCGATGTGACCATGCATGCTATGAGGGTGATACTCCGATTTCCTTAATCCTTTTTGGAAAACTCGTTTTCTTCATATAGTCCCAAAATAATGCCATTATATCACTAAGATTTAAACATTCTATAATCGTCGGTCTAAGAGAGTAAAGTGTTTAGGTTCGGAGTACCTGAAGTTATAAAATAGACACCATACTGTTTATATCCTTACAAGTACACCTCAAAATTTTAACATATAATCGTTGAATCAGATTCAAAATAAGTGTTTTTCGCAATAGTGGAATTAAGAATAAACGTTGAGTACAAATCTGCATAAGTTTGAGTTAACCGATTATGTAAAAATCCACCCAGCCAGCGAGTCGGATTACGTCATGTTGGCATTTTTTTGTTGTTGTTGTTGTTATTGGGAGTCAGATTCGGATTGGAATAGCTATTTAGCTATTATAGATAAAATCTGGTAAGGTATCTTTTCTTTTAGAAAATAAATCAGCAATATAGATGAAAATGAATTATACATTTACATATTCCACAATTCATGCGTGAATTCAAATATTTCAAGATTTAAAAGCAGATATATTTAACCATCTATTATTACTATTAACCAACTATATTATTAATTATGAAGCTATAAAACAACAACGTAAAAAATATAATATGCATTACTAACCAAAAAATTATTGTAGTGTATGAAGAAAAAAATGTCAACTTTAGTTGCAGAGTTTTGTTTCGTGAATTGCATTGTAACTATGGATTAACCTTCTCGGTCATCAGACAAGTATTATGCGGAACCACAAAAATCAGATGAAATTTTTTATAAAAAAAAATCTCTAAAGATGTATTATTCGATATATTGATGCTTATGATACGCACAGATTTATTAAAGTAATCAAAAAGTAAATTTGACAATTTTAGAAGGAGTTGAATTAATCTAACTCCTTAATGGTCGCATTAAATTATGGTTTAAAAAATCAAATTCATTACTGCCATCGCTTTTTTAGGTGCGTTCGTAATTATGTAAATACGTAGCACCTATTGTTGTCGCTCAGTCCGTCCGTCTGTCCGTCCGCATATAACAACGCAAAAACTATCCAACCGAATCGTTTGAAATTTAAAATACATAGTTATTACATAATTTTGTTGTGTCATTTCAAATTTTATGAAAATCGGATGCATAGATCAATTACAAGGACAATCAAAATAATTCCGTTACATTACGGTCAATGGGGAAAAAGTTTCAAATGCATTTTATTCGTTTAAAATTTAAAACATTTAATTATTGCGTAATTTTGTCGAGTTATTTCAAATGTTATGAAAATCGGATGCATAGATCAATTACAGGGACAATCAAAAGGATTCCGTTACATTACGGTCAATTGGGAAATAAAATTCAAATGCATTTTAATCGTTTGAAATTTAAAACATATAATTATTACGTAATTTTATCGAGTCATTTCAAATGTTATGAAAGTCGGATGCATAGATCATTTACAGGGACAATCAAAGGTATTCCATTACATTACGGTCAATAGGAAAAAAGTCTCAAATGCATTTTTATGATGTTACACTCATTCGAACATATTAGAATTGGCATGAATCTATGAAGTATATACTAAAATATGCATTCTGTACAATCTGTGATGCAAAGAATTTTTTTTATTAAATTACAGGGCCACACAAAAGTATTCCACTACATAATGCTATACGGGGAAACGTTGTTTGGGGCGTGTTTTAATTATATTCAACAATTTCACATTTTATGAGTAAGATATACGTTTTTGAGGTGTAATAAAAATTACTTTCTGTATATTTACAGGAACACAAAAAAAAGATTTCGAGTACTATACTGTATCCGAAGTACGCTCTACTATATTACAAGATTTTAATATTTTTAAAACTTTGTTATCGTATGAACGCACCTCATTTGCTATGTTCACGTGCAATTTCCTACTTGTTTTAATATTCATCTTATTTGATGACATGTAAAATGATAGCAGGATAAAACCAATCACACTATTTTATAAAACTGGTGGGAATCTAACAATTCTGAATAAAAGCCGTGAAACTTGCAACCCGTGAATGACTTGGGCGCGGTGATTAAGTGGTTAAAGAGTGTTATTTATTGTGTTCCACAGGTGACACCACGACTGAGGAGGTTAATTTTTTCCTCTTTCTCGTAGGATAGGTTTTAAAGCAAGGGATTTCAGCCTAGTTTCAATAAATTTAAACAACACTTGTATAACTCGATATGGACAACAGTTTAATGCGGATAATTATACATTATTATTATATAAAAAATAATCTAAAAAACTCTTAACATTTCCTATTCCTTTTTCTTCTTCGTCTCTTCTTCTTTTTTTAGGTTAACAGTTACTTATTAAAATTTTGAATTCACTCATACATACATATATATATATATATATATATATATATATATATATATATATATATATATATATATATTGCTTTTAAGCAACATAAAAAATATGCAAGAACAGGGCTGCTACAGGTGACTATTTTTAATTCCAACTGCTACCACTTTCTCTAAACTGAAATGCTTCACAGACACTTTGACAGAAAAATAAGCATTCAAATTTATATTAGAAATAAATTGGCGCTAACAGAATTAAAAAATAGTCGCCTGTGGCAGCCCTACAAGAATGAGGATGTCTCAAGAATGAACATTTCCTTATAAATTATTATTCTATTTATTTAAATTTAAAAACTGTCTCCAATCCGGAATCAAATAATAATTATATAATTTAAACTATTTACAGTACGAAAAATATAAAATAGTGAAGCTCTGGAATTTCTAAGGTATTTAAAACATTAATTAGTGTGTGTGTATGTGAATCTAGAACAAGATAAGTAATAATGATATTTTACAAGACTAGCAATTTTCGGTCTCTTATAAATTGTTTGCAGCTTAAATTTATCAATTTTAGGATTTTATATTTAGTGTATTTATATGTTTTTCAAAACAAAAAATGAGTTTTTATATAATTGTTATAACTTCAACTCAGAAGAGATAATGCTTTTTTTATTAAATAAATATAAACTCACAAGACATTAAGTTTAACATTAGAACCTTAACTGCTTTGCAAAGCAAATCATGTAGACTTTCCGTCATCATGTAGAGATAACCGTTTATCATTTACAATAAATGATATTTATGGAAAACCATTTGCACGGCGATTACACTCAGGATATATCCATAACTGAAAGAACTATATAACTTTAAAGTTAGATGAATGTATATTTTAACCATTTATTTTCATTTATTTCTGACACTAAAATATACATTTTTACGAGCATTGAAGTATTAAAAATAAATATGATATTACAGACAGTATCTGAAACATTGCATGATAAATGCAGAATATAAGGTGGTTTCGTGTAATAACTAATAACGCCAGGCGGGGTAATAACGCCAAGTGCTAATATTTTGCATAATTATGAAATAATCTGGTAAATAACACCCATGTGCTCTGCGCAGCAATGTTTTGAGTCATATAAATCGCAAAAAACAGCTTCAAGTTAATTTGTTTCATTTTTAGCTCTTATTGTTTTTACAAGCAACTAAAATCAACGCTTGATCTAAAATTTGCGAGATAACTTTTGTGATGTGAAAACTATTTTTTTATCCGGAAATACTTTGTTAATTATATAAATGTGTAGTACATTTCATGGACTTTCAAAATGTTGTTGAAGATTTTGGATATCTTCTCGAGATAATTTGTAATTTAAAATGTACAGCGCAATAACTATAACGGGGTAATAACGCCAATCCTTGGCATTAATACCACGGTTGATTCCCTACAGTGGTCGAGCTACATCCTAAATACTGATTCAAATAAACACAGTTAAAACTGTGCAATGTTTCTAATAATTCTATTTAAGCGGTCCTTTTTAAGCAAAAAGAAGCTCACGGTCTGATATTCTTTTGCCTGATCCTCTCCCCCCCCCCCACACACACACCACACCTTTATTTTTCTTACACTTTCACAAAAAATTGAACATTTTCAATAGCTTAGAATGCAATTTGTCAATTTCTAAGTTTGTAGAGTTTGTATTTTTAGAATTGGGAAATCTACATGCAATTATTCCATCTTATTTCATAGTTTTGTTTGCATTGCGTTTTTACCCATATAGGTGGATAATAACGCCAAATAGCATTGATCAAGAAATCACGCCATTACATTTTATGAATACATATCTGTTAAATTATTTTTTTATATAGATTGTCAAAGAGTTGCTCTATCAAATCATATATTTGTTTGAAAAATACAAACTAAAACTGAACCGTAAAAATTGGTAGAACCTTAATGTGGCGTTAGTACCCCAGGGTACCTTAGTTTTCATTAACTACGCTTGATTAAATTTAAAATTTTCCAAAGGTACATTTCCCACCAAAAAAGCATTATTTTTACCCAATATTAACCCTTTGCGGCGCAGAGCGCTTTCATTATTTAAGTATTGAAATGAATGTATGTTAGCGGAATTTGAAAACAACTTTATTTGCAAATAATTAAAAAGCTTGTTTCACGAATATAATAAACCAATTTTTTTTTTACAAAAATTCCAGTATCAATGGCGTTTTTGCAATTAAAATTAAATTGTTTTATAGGCATACCACTGCCCCTCAAAGAGATAAAATTTTCTGCACAATTTTATTTGATATTTTGTTTAGATAAGAGAGGAGTACGAGTCTTACTTTCAATCAACAAATATTCAAATGTTAAAAGAATAAGTGCAGAACATGTTCAACTTTAAATATATTTTTATACATAAGCGATGAAAACTGCATAATGCGGAAACTTTTATTTCAATACAAAAAACGGTATCGCTCGTTAAAACTCACTAATAATTAAAATTAACACACGTAAGTATGTCATAAATTAATGATTGGAATTGTAGTATTATAATAAATCTATATTGTGTAACTTTTCACTAGATGTTTTATTAAGAAATGAGATTGGTATTCAGTTTTAAATTTAAGAAAATTCCAATCTTCTTACAAATAAATACCGAGTAAAAGGTTAAATCATTACGGGGTTTCGTATAGCCTTAACGTGAGCAAAGCCGACATTAATAATTACATTTATTTTAACTTTTTCTATGTGTAATTTTTAAAACAAAAGATATATTTCTAAATGATTCAAATATTTAAAAAATAATTCTATATATATAAAGGAATTATTTGAAATACTGTCGATGCCTAATAATTTATAGTTTAGTTAAAATATTCTTACTTAAAAAAAAAGTTTTAAAAATTTCACATTCATTTTAGAAATACAAATTATTTTTATAATGAAATATTTATGCTTATTCGAACTTAAACTTGAATATTTTACTTAATTTCCCTTTTCTTTTTGATATATGAGAGAAAACAAGCAGAAAAAGTTTATAAATTTGCAAACTTCTGATGGGCGTTTTAATCGCTACAGTGATTTTCCCGTACCTCATATAGTTAACGTGTTTTTGCTAATCATGATTTCCCCGCACCATGTACGGGCAGCATTTTCAGAAAGAATCACGTTTTGAGCACCAGCCTTGGCGACAGCAAGAACGTTCAGCTATCTGCATCGCCAAACACAAAATAAACTAAGTTCAAATGTGTCATAAAACATATGATTAATAGAATTATATTTATTACATGAGAATCTTTACTACTGTTTTTAATTAACTTCTCAATTTCTTCGAACATAGCGAGTTAAAGAAATAATATTTTTGAATTGAAAAAAAAACTATGTTTAGATGTTTTGTGAAATTTAAAGCATTTCAATTTGAAAAAGCTCTTTGTTTTAACTGTGTTTTAATCGTAAACAACGGTGAATAACATTTCCTCATATTACAGTCTTTGCTTGATAACATTTACGGAAAAAACAAATGAACAATAAGCGCGATCTCTCTGCAGAAGGAAAGGTTGTTATTCGCTAGGCGTCTGACGTCACAAACAAGAAAGGGTGCGTAGCATTGACTTCATCTCCGCGCCAATCGTTGTTCTGGCGATAAGGTGCTCAAAACGTGATTCTTTCTGAAAATGCGTACGGGCATCCATATTTCAATCATGATTTATTGTTCTCGCTTGTAAATTTTTCATCATTTAATCCGAGCATTTTTCTGGTTCAATTGGGCAAAAATTTCTGTTTTGAAAAGCCAGTGATAAAAAATGAAAAAAAATCATCAAAATACATGAAAAAAAATAGTCATTATTTGAAAGTTTTTTTTTCAAAAATATTGATCAATTAAGTGGTTAATATTTTTAACCTATTAGTGCCTAGCGTCCCTTTTTAGGGACGGTTCAGAAGGTGCATTCAGCACTGTTTTTGACACCGGTAAAAAGAAAAGCAATAATTATTTTATTTAAATGATGCATTTTCATGATTAATGAACTAAATTTAAATCTTCTAAAAATAGTGGTGCCAACCAAATAAAATCTACGCAAAAGATGCTGGGCACGAATGGGTTAATGCTTTTAGCATGAAAACATACTCATTCATTAAAAATCTTTCTTGAGAAAAGGAAATAGTTTTTTGATAAATATTTCGGAATGTAATATGTATTTTATAAAAAATATTAAGAATTGTTTTATAAAGTCACATAATTTTTTAAAAACTAATTACTTTATACATCCCTCAGGCATAATGTTTTACTGGAATTTTTATTAGTATAGAAATTCGTAGTCCTGACGTATTGAAGGTAATTAATTCTTTTTTGTATTTACTTGCAAAACAACAATATTAAAATGGAAATATATGTATGTAGTAAAATTTATACTTATTAAAATGTTTTAAAATAACTTTTATAAAATTTATAATACAGAAGTATAATATCTAAAAAATATTATGAGTATTTTTTACATCTGTATGTGGTACAGTCAAGCACATTTCTACATATAAATTTATTATACATATATGTGTTCATATATGCACAATAATTTATATTGAAATTATAAACTATTTCATATTGAAATTCTTTTAAATATAGTTTTATTGATTTATTTTTAAAGTCGTAACGAATTTTCATTCTACGTGGTTCATAACGCAATAAGAAATTTCACGTTTATCTTAACCTTAAACTTTTATCGATGAAACATTTATATTCGCAAATGATAATGTGACAGTATCATACGATTGTTCACAGGTATAAAAATAATCCCATAGAAAAATACCAGTTGTTTGTAGATAAAACAATTTTACCTATATTTTCACAATGTGTAATTTTCTAGTAGCATCGATTTTGATAAATCTATGCATGTAAATAGTGTGCAAAGTAATGAAATACGGCTGGATTTAAAATCTGAATAACATTTAAATCGGAATTAAAGTGAGGCTTAAAATAAAGTGAGGCTTAATCGTTTAAGCAATTTCTCAGTCCATTAGTTAGGAATGCAAATATTAAATACAGGGTAATTATAAATTCATATCCCAAATTTTTAGAATTATTAAAAGAAAACAAAACAGTAAAACTTTATTCAAATTTGAAAATGAAAAATAACAGGTGTAAAGTTTAATTTCAATACAGTTATAAGTATTCAGTGTAAGCATTTCCAGAAATACGAACGATATCGAGATGATACGAAAACGCATCCAGGATTTTTTAGCTCACAGGCTATCAAAGCCTGACAGATAGTGTGCCTGCAAGTTCTTTATGTATGTGGGTACGTATCTACGCAACGCATGATAAAAACATTCGCTTTGTTTCAAACTTTGGATATAGGTTTATTCTGATAAGGTGCTTCCCTAATTTGTTTTGGGATTTCATTGGATAAATATAAAGAGGGGAAACGGGGAGTTAATTACCCCCCCCCCTCGTAATTTAGATAAATGTGTTTTTACGAAGAATTATTCAATCTGTTCTGAATTTTGCATATCGGTTCATTCTGATAAAGCATATCTCTTAAAATTTTTTTGGGGGGGGAGGTTCGATGGCTAAGTATAAAGAAGGGAAATGGGAGAGCTAAAGCCTCTAAATTTGTTTTTCGAGGATTATTATTATCTTTTTTAAATAGGGCTATAATATACAGTTAATGTTAGTAGCCTGTGAGCTCACAGCCATCAGTTTAACTGGGCAATATTATTTTTATATTTTGCATGAAAGATATGACACTTAGTGATATGCGTGTCTAAGTTCGTCAGTGACAATTGGTAGGAGTCAAGTAAACACATGCACTTTTATGAAGCCCTATTTAGAAAAAAAAAGTTCTACAAAAAATGGAACAAGGATGAGTTCCCATACCACTTCGATTTCGTTTGTATTTCTGGTGAGATTCAAATTGAACACTTATAACTGTGTTGAATTTGAGTTTTTAACTGTTATTTCTGATGTTCTATGATGTCATGTAAACTTTGGCTATTTATTTATAATCACACTGTGTATTATCTTGTTATATATAAGAAAATATCCAAGTAAAAGTTAGATAATGTGTATATAGTAAGGTACCCTGGGGTAATAACGCCAAGTGCTTATATTTTGCATAATTATGAAATAATCAGGTAAATGCCACCCATGTGATCTGCGCAGAAGGGTTTTGAGTCATATAAATTGCAAAAACCAGCTTCAAGTTAATTTGTTTCATTTTTAGGTCTTATTGTTTTTACAGGCAACTAAAATTAACGCTTGATCTAAAATTTGCGAGGTAAGGTTTTTGATCTGAAGACTATATTTTTTTATCCAGAAATACTTTGTTTATTACATAAATTTGTAGTGTATTTCATGTATTTTCAAATTGTTGTAGAAGATTTTGGATATCTTCTCGAGATAATTTGTAGTTTAGGATTTATTGCGCAATAAGTATCCCGGGGTAATAACGCCAGGGATTGGCGTTATTACCCCGGTTGATTCCCAACAGTGGCCGAACTATATCCGAAGGGGGTTTATATATTAATATGGGACAGCATTATCATCATTGTTGAAATGGTAAGATTAAGAGGGGGGGGGTGCCCAATACTTAAAAATAATCTCTCTATTTTATCTTTTATTATTATATTATTATTATTTTTTTTTACTAATATAAAAATTAATTTTTAACTCTTGTAAATAAAACTATATCAAAATGTTTTCAGATTCAAATTCGAACATCTTCAAAATCAGGTTTCTATTAAATTTCCACTGGATTGTTCAAATGAGTTCGAAATTTTAACTGTCCGCCTTTTTCAGCGTTCGGTTTTTCAAAACTTTATAAATTTAACCTTTAACTGATGTGACAGAAATTGTAACGTATGAATGTGATGCGGTTTGTGAGACCACAAAATTGAAAGATGAATAAAAGGCGGGAATAACTCATAGGATTGTGTTTTTGTACTAAACTTTTTATACAAGAGTATTATACTTAATATTCACCTATTTAGTCTCTGGTGATAATACTAAAATTCCAAATAAAACAAAATTTCGGTAGTGTTTGCAGTTAAACTGAAAATTGCAAATTAAACTAAAAAAAAAAAAAAAAAAAAAAAAAAAAAAAAAAAAAAAATAGTGGTCTACGAGACCGGTAACATTAGTTAAGGGTTAAAATGCGATCCATGATTAAAAATCATAGAATACTGTTCCTGCGCTAAACTTTTTGTACAGAATTAATTCTAATTAAATTTAATCAATTCAAATATTTCTAACAATATTACGAGAACTCCAAACGAAAGAGAATTTCAGTTGTAACTATAGTTAAACTGGAAAATACAAGTTCAACGCTATTTTTTTTTGGGGGGGGGGAGGGGGTACAGTGTTCAGTCAGATTGCTAACAGCAGTTAAAGGTTAATTTTGTTGCTAATATGGAGATAATGATGTATAACCATATGAATTATGCATAAAATTGAATAAGAAATCTCTTTGGGATAATATTTTTTAATCAAAAATTTTATTCAATTTATTAAAAATTTATTAAAACATGCTCTTTAAAACGTCGACAATTTAACTGTAGGTTTGGAGAATCTGCATTAGTGTGGAGCTATGGGTTAAAAACTATTCACTAGATTACTATAATAGTATTAACCCTTAACTGCTGCAGCAAAAATTTTCGCATAACTTACTGTGAGCGGCCTGTCAGGCCGCTTAATCTAACGATTAATAAAATGTTAAATTAACTTTTAGAATATTCTTTTTGTATTGAACCTTATATACAGGACAATTATAAATAAAATTCAGCTATTCAAAAGTTTCTAGAGAGAGTAATAGGACTCCAAATGAAACAAAATTTTCCCGATATCTATAGTTAAACTAAAAATTGCAAGTTAAACTCTGAAACTTGAAAAACTCAGCGGTATGTGAGACGCTAACAGCAGTTAAGGTTTAACAAAAATATTCATTACATATAACTCTAGTTATTATAAAACTTCACATGATTAAAATATTACATTATGAATGGTTAAAACCATGCAATGTTTCTTATAATCATATTTAAGCGGGACTTTTTAAGAAAAGAAAGACACAGGGTGTTATATTCTGTTGAAGCTCCCCCTCACTCCTTTTTCTTTCACTTTCACAAAAAATCAATATTTTCTATCGCATATAATGCATACATGGGAATATAAATAATGATTCAAATAATCCGTGCAATGTTTCTAATAAACCTATTTAAGTGGTCATTTTTAAGCAAAACGTAACTTAGAATCTGATCTTTTGCCTCCCCCCCCCGCCACCACCACAGCTTTCTTTTTCTTTCAGAGTCAGAAAAAAAATTGCACATTTTCAATAGCTTAGATTGCAATTTGTCAATATCTAGAGCTGTAGAGTTTGTATTTTTAGAATTGGGCAATCTACATGCCATTATTCCATGTTATTTTCTTGTTTTGTTTGCATGGCGTTATTACCCATATAGGTGGGTATTAACGCCAAATAGCATTGGTCAAGAAAAAGCGCCATTACATTTCATGAATACATATCTGTCAAATTATTTTATTTTATATAGATAGTCTATGAGTTGCTGTATCAGATCCTATATTTGTTTGAAAAATACAATCTAAAACTAAGCCGTGAAAATTGGTAGAACCTTAACGTGGCGTTATTACCCCAGGGTACCTTATATATTATGTCCTTAATCGTTTTAAGAACTAATTTTAAGATTACCTAAAATATCAATCTGTGTTATATAAATTTATCCTAGTGTCATTTTTCTAAATGTATCAAAAGAAATTGTTTCACCCATGTTTACAAGTCAAGATTTTTTTAAATAAAAAAGAAAATATATAAATGCGATAACGCTACAGTATTAAAATTTTTAATATCACTGGGTACATCGAAAATCAAAATAATAGCTTTCGTCAATATTTATTTTGTACCCAGCTAATTTAATAATTTGCATAACGGCATTCCGCTTAGACTAATTAAACAAGCATTTGAATTCTTAAGCATTTTCCACAAAATAAATTTTATTTAATGTAAGTATTTTCGACAAAAACACAATTAAAATATTATCGAAAACACAAAATATACACACATATATACAAGTAGGAATATATATTAATTTAGTATCCATCGCAACTCTGTTATATTATTCAGTTAAAATAATTAATCAAGTTGAAAATCTTTCTGCTGATTTTAATAATATTCTTTAAGAAAAAAATCGATCACAATCGATTTTATGGTTGAAAACGATAATGTAAATTTAAAGAAGACGTCGCATATGAAATATTTCCGGTTCATTCCAAAAGCAGATTTACATAGAATTTGAGAATATATATTTTCTGGTACAATGAATTTAATGAATCAATACATTGGAATGCCGCATTTTGAAAATTAAATATTAAAACTGCGTTCGAAAATCAATATTATCTGGGAAAAAAAATAAAATAAATTATGAAACTCGAATAAGCGAAAACATTAAACGTGCTATTCTGTTTCATGCTTGGAGAAAACCATACGTTAATGTATATTGTTATCTAATATAACATAAATTGAAATTTAATTGCCTAAAAATGATTGTTAGTTGAAATGCTTAAACTTTATTCGGAGAGAAGAATGAAGCCGGACAAAATCCAAAATGTATTCTCGGACAGATGCTATCCAAGTACCCAAATAAAGGTTAGTATTGCATGAATCTAAAGAAATTAAAAATATTATCAAGCCTTTTTTTATGTTTGTAGTAGAAAAATTCATGGAGAATTTTGAGTTATAATGCTTAGTTACATCACACTATAATGAAAGGTAAATTTGAATCTGCAGAAGTTATTTAATTTTTCAGAAATAAAAATACAGTGGAGTGTCGATGATCCGAGGAAGTCAGGGCCGTCTCTAGATCATATAAGTAAAAGCTCGAACATTTGGAAAGACAATTTTAAAGATATTCTTCACTGTACTAAAACCGTCAAATTTTATCCAGAATTAGAACTGCAAAACCAGTTAGTGATGACCTGTTTTTTTTTGGGAGGGGATGGGGTAGTATTTTTTATGGTTTTCTGAAATTTACGGATTATAATTTGAACACAGAAGCTTTCGATTTCGCTTGAGTTAAAGTAGACATTTTTTTTAATGCTGCCTTACCCACAATTTTACTTGGGTCATTTTCAGAGCATGCTTTTTTATTGTCTTCATTTTCTTTTTCATCTTTAATCTCATCCACATTCTCATCAAATGAAAAACCTTATTTTAAATTACGAAGAGGGTTACGTACGCTATCTAGGTATATTTAACCTCTTCAGACCTGACACATTTTACGCCATCTAATAAATTATTTCACAGTTTGTGCCATCTATTTATACGTATAGAAACATAATTTTTTAATAAAAATAAAATAATTATTATTACTTTCTATTTACTAGCAGGTATACATATGTGCACCTCGGGTTCATACTACAAAAAACACTTCATTTTTAGAAAAAAATTATTGAAGCAAGAAATTTGATGGACAGTTGATACATATAAGCTTATTTTAGATGTTATTTTGGAAACAATTATTTTTTTTGATACAGAGATACATATTGCACTTTGTACAAATAACTCTTGTTCTTGATTTGCAGCCTTCATACTTACATTTTGAAGCAAAGTTATCATTTGTTGAACGAGAAACTGTCCAATTTTGTTGTATATAATATAGTAAAATGACTGCTGAATACCCTTACGTTGTTTTTGCTGTGGCTTATTTTCGGAATCGTCTTCAGAATCATTTTCAGATGGCAAATTTTTTCGTAGTCTCGCTGGTCGTCGTTCTTCACTTACTTTGCCCTCTTATTTCAAAACTTATTAAACAAGACTATTCTTAGACAATCTGTCTGTTCGAGGAACTTCACCTGCTTTGCAATTTCGGATACACATTATCCAACAAATGGAAATAGCCAAATCTTTAAAATGTACAAAAACTCTTGTTGACTACTTTTTGTGCGAATAGTACAAAGAGTAGTAAGCTAAACACCTATCGTATAAATCTGTACCACATATACACGTATAACATGCATTCTCAATTGCAGGTTGTGTTACATTAATTTTAGTTTTGATCTTTAGACCACCTAATACAACTGCTCTCAGGATCGCTATCTATGTAAGTCGAAAGCAAAGTTACACATTTGTTATCTTTCTATTTTAGTATGCACATATCCTTCCCTTCCTTTAGTCTCTCATCCCACGCTCCGCGTTACAAATCTCGATCATTCTTGATTTTTTATTTACTCCTCCAAGTCTTTTGTTCTTAATCATTCCAGTTTGGTAGATATTGTTCTTCAATAAAAAGTCGACACATTTTACACTAGTAAAAAAACTGTCCGTGTAAATCACCCGTGTGTTGTCTTTTGGTATAAATTAAAAAAGTAATTTGACAATGCCTCCACCTAGACCTAATCATAATTATTTTGAATCATCAGATGGTAAATTCCTTTTCTATGATATATTTGGCAGTCAAGGGTAAAGCAATCCCTGGCGGATAAAACAAAGTTTTTTAATCCCAACCGATTAGCTTTTAACGGCACATAGGGGGAACTGGGGCACATTGATACAGTTTTTTTTTCTAAAAATATTTTTGGTGTGAACAAAGTAGAAAATTCAAGTTTTTTTCCCATGTGGTGACAGAAAATCTTGTGTAGTATGTTATAAAATGTGCAATCATTGTTTTATATAGTATTTTTACATGTAATTAAAATTTTAAAAAAAAAGTGTATCAATGTGCCACATCCCCGGGGCAGATTGATACACTTCGTGAGACAATTTGATACGTTTGAGAAAAATGGCGACAAAATAACATCAATGCGTATTTTTCATAGAAAATGAGTTAGCAAACCACTTTATATTTTTTATAGAAATTCAAATCACCCAAAATTTATTTTTAAGCAATATTAAAGCAATCAAAATTAAAGGTATAATGACTTGATGTTCTGGCTGTTCCTTGTCTGATTGTTGGCTGTGGTAACTTTGTCATATCTAGCAGTTCAACCCCAGCATTATCTTCTTTCTTAGGAAAGATGAAAAAATTACCAAGTTTTCTGTTTATAAATAGGCTTATAAACAGAAAATATAGGATAATTATAGTAAAAATTCTGTTTATAATATAATTATCCTTTTCTGTTCTGCAGTTTGTTTCTCTTACTTAATGTTTCTCATGTCGAAAATAACTTTTTTCTCTGGAGAATCGATATAAATTCGAGTGTTGCCAGGCTGCCATCATCCATTTCTTTTATTAGTTCTACTAGTACTAGCTTTTGCGTAAGTTCATACGTTTTCTGTTTGCAAAATACTATAAATTTTCTAATGTAAAAAAATAGAGCTATTTCATTTCAATAAAGTTTAATATTAGAAATGTTTAATGAAAAATGGTTGGATTAAGGAGTGCATGGTAAAAAAATAATAAAAGGTAATGAAAAAATGAATTAAAAAATGATTTAGGTTGTATCAATGTGCCCCGACATAGAGTGTATCAATGTGCCCCATACAGCCATTTTGAATAAAATGAGTCTCAAATCCAACTCTTCATAATTTACCTAACAATAAAGAATGAGGAACTGATAAAGAGTTGTTTTGCTTGCCAGGGAGAGTATCATTTTCGGTTGAAAATACTGGAAGAGTTGTATAATACCATTGCAATTGTACAGCTCAATTTTACTTTTGGCCACAAAAAAAAAACAAATCAACCGTCCCATTTCATCAAACTACTGAATCATGCGAAGACATTCTGTATGTAGTTGTGTAAACTAATATGAAATTTTGGAGCTGTTTTGAAATTTCATGTAATGACCCTGTGAGCTGTAGAGGGGGTGTATCAATGTGGCCCAGTTCAACCTACTGTCCAAATCCACATCGTCCAGCAATTGGGATCTAGTGATCTCTGTTCATATAGTGATAAATATTTTGGCCGGGGCAGAGACAAATATTTAATTCTTACTGCATCCAAGATACGATTTACTTTCTATAATTTGTCATCTGCTTAATGATCAATTCATTTATGTTCAAAATGAAGAAATTTTCTAATCTCAAAAGATCGTTCACGTGACATAGTAGCTGCAATTCTAAATACTGACAAGTCTTTTTGTCCGTAGAACCTTGCTTGGAGATATTTTAATTTTCCCATGAGTATGTGTACGCCTGCAACTTTTATAATTTCATATTTAAATGCATTTTTAAGCGATGTTTTCGTGTTTGAGCGGAATATAAATTGGTTTCATATGCCACTTTTCCCAAAAATCTTCATTTAACTAATCTAGAAATGATTCAAAAGAATTTATGATGATGGAATCTGTTTTTAGATAATTCTCATAAATCAATGGTCCTCGGAATACCATTAAAAGAAAAAAAAAAGATTAAATAAATATTTGCAAAAAATAGGGTTTTATTCTCAGCAATATTATTTTAGTTTGCTGTAACACACGTTTTAAAAATATATTTATTTTCAGCCTTCCATAACAAAGGTCTTTTAGTTTAAATTTAATTGCTACATGGATTCTGGATAGGAATTGGCGCAATATCCTCAATGCTTATATCTGTGTCAGCTAAATTTTCATTGTCAGAAGACTCACCATTACTATTGTACTCATCAGTTTATTTACTCTTACAAAGATATAATAATTATGATTTTTTAAATTTTATGTTTAATTTAAAACATCAACAAAATGAATTCTTATTTATAATTAAGTATAGTTTTTGAATCCTTCAACAACTTTAGCACTGCACCAATTAGATATCATGCAGTACACATTTTTTAAGGAGATGACTTCTTTCCAAAAACACAGAAGTAAAATCGGAGGTGCATACACGTACACCTTACAAATTGCATCTAAATTAAATAGATATTATGATCTAGCTATAAAATTTAAATGATTTATGCAATACTGAAGAGTTTATAAGCATTCTTAAAACTTATTGTGAATAAATATCAATTTTCTAATTATAAAAATGTTCTTTCTTTTTCGAAGTCTTATATTTTTCGTCATTGCTCGTTTAATTCCCCCAAAAACATATGAATTAAGACTGCTAGCGCCATTTCTTGCTGAAGATAGAAAAAGCCAACGTACACAAATGACATCCTCGCGTTTCAATAAAATAATTTCAAATAATAAGGGAAATACACAGTTGAAACTAGAGGTACGCAAATGTGCACCTTGGGCCTGAAGAGGATAATGATATCCAGGGTTATATAAATTACTATTTAAGCACTCGTTAATTTCATTTTCGTCTTAGGTTAGGATTTTCCCCATCTCCTTTATGGTTTTTGTATTTCTCATTTAGGCCTCTTCTATATCTAATGGGAGTGGGTGATAACAGAAATAAGATATTTGTGTAATTGGAAGTACAGTTTTAAAATGTTTGAGAGAAATAGACTGTTTGGATAAATAAAAGTTCGGTCAGACATATTTTTTGAGAGAAATAAGCTGTTCGATTAGTTGGAAGTTCTATTAATTCGAGTTCCGATAATCGACTCTCTACCGTTATTCATAAAGAACATAAACTAAAGGAATTTTTATTCTATTAAGCGTCTAAGACATTTCTCACATTTCTATAAATAATGATTTATGAAGCCCATTTTAATTTTATTTTTCTTTCGCGGTTTGGAGATAAAACACTTTTCATATCTCTGCATCTTAGGTATTTCTTAAAATAGAACTCTGTAAAATAGAATTTTATCTAGATCTGCTTTAAATTCTTTTTGGATTAAATGAAAATGCAGGACATTCATTTAAAATGGTATTAACGTCACTGAATTTTATAATTCAGGAAAAAAATATGATTAATTATTTTAAAGTTACAAATTTTAATCCAAATATATAGTGGAACGTCCTAAATAAAACATGTATTGTACTTTCTAAATTAAACTTTAAAACGCGGGCAAAATCTCATATTATGAAAATATAAACCTATTTCTGTTTTAAGTTTTGATATCAAAATTGTTACTCAAACAAAAGTATTTTTCAGTTTTATGCTGTTGCGAAATCAAAAAGTAACACACAATATCATTGCGAATTCAATAAACATGATTTTTTAAATTTTCATTTTCAAACTGTAAAGAAAAAAATAATATTACATTACAAGAAAATTATAATAACACTTCAAGCATTGTAATTGAAATTATTAGTTGAATAATCGCAGATATACATTTAATATAATTCAAAAAATTAAAAGACATTATATAATATTCATCTCAAATCACCATGTGCAAGTATGTCCATTATAGTATGAAAATAATTAGGTTATAACAATACCGGCTATTCATCATATCCAGGTGACATAATGGAGTGTTCAATATCATAGAATTTTCACAATTCTGGTTATTGGATCACATCGATTTTTTGACGGTTTCTTCCGGCGCAAATAAGTATTTCGTATAGTAGTAAAAATTAAGACACATAGTATAATATTCATCTCAAATCACTATGCGCAAGTATGTCAATTATTGTGTGAAACTAATTAAGGCATAACGTTATCAGTTATTCATCATGTATCATATCTAGGTGACGTAATTAAATGTTTAATATCATGCACTATTCTCAATTTTGGTTATTAGAGCGCATCTATTTATTGACGGTTTGTTCCAATAGAGAAGGCAAGATGGTTAATAGTTTAACATTTTCTTCTTGGCATTTCATTGCCGTTACACTACTACCTCTTTTGAAGGATGACCAAAAGAATCAAAATCTACTTTATTTGCTAATTTGAAATATAAGGTGAAAAATTTATGTAAAATTCGTATTATACATTCATTAACCAATTAACACTATAGGTACAGATTCACGGTCAACAGTCGCCACATGGCGTCTAGTTTTTTGACTTGGCAAATAATTTTCGACGTCTAAGTCGTCATCCTTTGGCGAATTTTGCATTTTTTCTCGCGATCATTTCACGAAAATTCCGTTTTTTCTCGCGATCATTTCACGAAAATTCCGTTTTTTCTCGCGACCATTTTACGAAACTTCCATCTGTTTGCAGTCCTCTGGCGAGAATCCCACATTCTTTTGCGATCACCAGATGAAAATCGCGTGTTTGATAGCGATCCTCTAACCAAAATCGTATTTTTCCTCAATCCTTTGACGAAAATCGCGTGTCTCAGTTATTCTTTGATGAATGTAGCGGCGCGTTTTGCAATTATTTGAATAAATTAGTTTTTGTCTGCGATCTTTTAACAGAATTCGGTTTGTTTCTTCGTTTCTTTACTAATTTTTCTTAGAAATTAAGCCCTGGTAGCGACTGGAGTATTTGAGTTTTGGAACCACTGGTTCCATAGATATTTTGAGAATTTGTACCTAAAATTAACGCCCATAACATCATAAATAGAGCTTCAGTTTGTCTTTATATACTAATCGATTATATTGAAACCTATTGACTCTTTTGTGCAATTATGTGTATCACAGCATTCCGTTTATGTCTTCCATTCCACTAGTTATCGGTGTAGTCAGTTTTCACGTGATCAAATGGAGCCCAAAAACAACATTTTTCTCATTCTACAGTCACCGCCAAAAAAATCTTGACACTTTCGATTTTTGATGTTTTGTTAAATATCTAGAAATATACACAAGGAATCATTCTGAAACTCCTGGTGTGTAAACAAAATAGTACACGTCATATATTTTGACAAAGATTTTTCCCCGAAATCTAACAGGGGACCGTCAATAAATTGAAAAAGAACGAAGATCTTTTGGATCACCCTGTCAAAACTAATGAAGCAAAACAGTTTAAACTGCAGATAATGATTAAGTGGCTTATTGTGATAAGTTGTGTCGATTTTTATGAATATAGCTTGAAAACTCATAGAGAAATTAAAGTTTTTATAAAAACGGTCCAAAATTTTTCCAAGTTTTTTGCTTATAATTTTCAGTGCTCTTCATAAAACACAATAATCTTTTCAGAAAATATGACAAACAATATTGCACATAACACCCTGTAATCAGAATTAAAAAATAATAAAAAATGTATGAAAAATGAACGGGTTTACTAAATAATTTTTTACTGCGCATGCGTCAACGCTATTAAAATTTCATTTGCATATTATGTTAGTTAAATGTATAGAGCAACTTTTGTGAAAGTCTCAAAAACATAGCTTAAAAACTCTAAAAATTATCGTCAATGGAATATTGTCAAAATCCATTATTCCCAAAATGAAGCAAAAAGATGAGGGGCTGTATCCAAATATAGTAGTACGTGCAATACTATGTAGGTACTAATCAATGGAATATGGACACAGCCCCTCATCTTTTTGCTTCATTTTGGGAATAATGGATTTTGACAATATTCCATTGACGATAATTTTTAGAGTTTTTTAGCTATGTTTTTGAGACTTTCACAAAAGTTGCTCTATACATTTAACTAACATAATATGCAAATGAAATTTTAATAGCGTTGACGCATGCGCAGTAAAAAATTATTTAGTAAACCCGTTCATTTTTCATACATTTTTTATTATTTTTTAATTCTGATTACAGGGTGTTATGTGCAATATTGTTTGTCATATTTTCTGAAAAGATTATTGTGTTTTATGAAGAGCACTGAAAATTATAAGCAAAAAACTTGGAAAAATTTTGGACCGTTTTTATAAAAACTTTAATTTCTCTATGAGTTTTCAAGCTATATTCATAAAAATCGACACAACTTATCACAATAAGCCACTTAATCATTATCTGCAGTTTAAACTGTTTTGCTTCATTAGTTTTGACAGGGTGATCCAAAAGATCTTCGTTCTTTTTCAATTTATTGACGGTCCCCTGTTAGATTTCGGGGGAAAATCTTTGTCAAAATATATGACGTGTACTATTTTGTTTACACACCAGGAGTTTCAGAATAATTCCTTGTGTATATTTCTAGATATTTAACAAAACATCAAAAATCGAAAGTGTCAAGATTTTTTTGGCGGTGACTGTAGAATAAATTGTTATCTTCTTCCTACAGTGTATTATAACTGATGTGTGCAGTGCCAACAAAATAAACCTTTACAATCATTGCAAATTTTTAAAAAGTACCTCATCTTAAGTTACTACGAGAACTTTTACCGCTTCCCTGATTTGCCCGTACGGCATATGGGCAACGTGCGCGGCTAACGAGAAAGACAGTCTACCGCGATGCATTTCAAGTATCTTTTTTTACAGACCGCTGGAGTCACGTGATTCGCGAATGCACGAATGCGATTGCACGAATAGAGCACTACGTCATGGAGGATATTCCAAATCTGCGTTTGAGGCTGTAAAAAGTCATGTTGTACCGGTAATTTACCCGAAGAACTTCTTTCTGAAAAAAAGGGAGGCTGCTACTGGTTTCCCCATGAACTGTTCCATTGGCTGCTGGGAATTTACATTGCGTCTAACGGAGCTTTCCCTTCTTTACGCAAGAAGTTTTTGCCTTGATTACGTAATCATGACGTAGATGGAATATCCTCCATTCTAGCGGTTTGTAAAAAAAGATAGTTGGCATGCACCGCGGTATCCTGTCTTTTTCGTTAGCCTCAGGCAACATGTTTTGGCCAATCATGATTTGCCTTTACCACTTAGGGACATATATATCCCAATCATGATTTTTTATTCTCAGCTGGAAATTTTCATTGTAAATCTTAGTTTTTTTTTTTTTTTTTTTTTTTTGTTCGAGCATTTTTTAAAAATTTAATCAGGCAAAAATCTCTATTTTGAAAAAACGGTGAAAGATTTTTCCAAAAATTATTGATCAATTAAGTGGTAGAAGCGAGGGATAACACTGAGTCATCTCAAGCTGCAAGCGCCATCACTCCACGTGACCAACACCAGAAAGAAACTTTGTCCCGCCTCTACTTTATGAAGATACAAAAAAATATAATAAAACATCTTAACATTAAGATTGTCGCTTGAATGTAAAGTCGTTTTTTATTGTCGTGAGTGTATGTATAACTTAATACATACTACGAATGCAAGAGTGAAAAAAATATTTTCTGCTCTACTAATAGTCTTTCTTTAGCGGCTGGTGAAAAAGCGTTTTTTTTTAAACAGTCGCTACTTTTTCCCAAGGTCTGTTCTGTAAGTGTGTTACATTAGTATTATTGAGAAAAATTGTAAAAGAAATCTAAAAAAATCTATTAACCACTAGCGCCACGTATGCATGCTTCAAAAAGGCTAAAAAATCTTGTCTATTCCCAACAGTAAAATTTTAGTGCAAAATTTGCCTTATTTAATAGGAGCATTCGCTAGACGTAATAAGGTACAATTTTCTCTTTTTTAAAACCGGTGACAAAATATTAAAAATTTCGTAAAAAGACCCCGTCGCGAAGGGGTTAACCCTTTCCGGCGCAAGTAAAAGCAAAATTATATTTAAATATTACTGGTGCCGTTTGCAAGTTTGGAATTAAAATTAGGTGTAGCCGGCCCGGCAATACTGCGCAAGAAAGGGTTAAAAAAGTCTTAAAACATTTTGGGCTTTAACGATTAAAAAAACAATTAAATTACACAGAACATGCAACACGTACACACATACGAAAATTATTCCGTAATCTGTCAAATTTATGTCTGATATAAAAAACTCAATGTAATAGTAACTTATTAAGCAGTTCTAAAGAATATTTCTTAGGAAAATACCAAATCGATTATGCAGCTTGTGGTTGTAAATATCGATGTAAATGTCTGAGGAGACGTTACAAAAGAAAACGTCTTCTTTTCATTCAAAAAACAGATTTATTTAAATCTCGAGACGAACTATTTTTATGATAGCATAATTTTAATAAATCAATACATTTATACGCTAAAATGCAAAGAGGGCTTAATGCTAACTTTTAAAATTATACTTTATAACTGATGAGAACATACTGTGACTTGTTAAAAAGTAACACGCACTCGTACACAGACGCAAAAATTATTGATGTTTAATGTAAAACGCACAATCTAAAAATAAGTTATTAAACAGTTCTGAAGAATATATTTTAGTAAAATACAATATCGATTATGCAGTTTATGGTCGGAAACGTTAAACAAATGTATAAAGAAATGTCTCATAAGAAAACATATTTTTTTCGTTCAGATAACAGATTTATTTAAATCTCGAGAAGATCTCTTTTTATGGTAGCATAATTTTAATAAATCAGGGATCGCACAGTTATACCACTAATTTTTAAGAATATTTTCAAAATGTTTCACTGCAGAAAAATATCAGAAAATCTGTGAATGAAGGTGGGGATTGCGAATGTTGTGGTTTAAAAATTAAATGTAAATTTTCTTATTTTTAGTAGCGGTGCCAGAGTCTTTGGAAATTCCAAGGAGTGTGCGAACCTTGTAAATAAATACGTTTATACACTAAAATGCGAAAAAGGTTTAAAGCTAACTTTTAAAATTATGCTTTATAAATGGTGAGAAAATATATTGTGATTTCTCCAAAAAAAAAAAAAAAAAAAAAAAAAAAAAAAGTGTTTCTATGTGTTGTTATTATCTTTCAAATTATTATGTGTACTTAAAAAAATATCTGATTTATGGTATATTACTGTCGCTTAGCAGCCAGTATTATAATATAAAATTAGCAATAATAACTTATAAATAAGTAGTAGTATACCGTCAAACAGTAATATGCACTTATAATACGATCTGCTATTGCTTATATAGGGTTTATTATTTATTTGTATGTAAAAAAAAATCTGGTGTTAAATTTTTTTTCCATTAAAGTTAGGTAAAATTTACGAACGTTAAAGAAAAACAAAGGGATCCCAAAGGCATTTCTAAATTCAGAGCCCGCTTTTTCAGTATAGTGTAAAATAAATACTCATATCGTGACCAACGACTGTTTAAATCAAAGCTTAACGTGTTATAAACAAAAAACTAGCAGAAAGTATAATTCATCCTTAGCGTTTTGCAGTATTAATGGAATCTAAATCTTTTCTTTACGTGATTTAAGCAATTTTATAATATTTTTTATGTAAGTCATATTTAAAATAGTATGGAAGAAATATTGAATTACTAAATGAACTTATCCTTTTAGATAAACTGAATTCCAAATAATTTTTATTGGTTAATAAGGTAAATAGCATTATGCATTATCTATTTCATCATTTTAGAAGTAAAAGGCTATTTCATAAATTTAAAGACTTTTTATACAAGGAAGGAAAATGATGTTTACTTTTCCTTAAGGCGTATAAAATAAAATAGGATTTCAAATGGAGGATTTTTTTCACTGTTTTGAGATTGGATTAATTTAAATTGTGGTGACTGATATAGCTTGTAAAGTCATCTACGTTAGTTGTACTGAAACGTAATAACATTCAATGTTACAAATGCACTTTTTAACGAGAAATGAGTCTTCATAAATATACGAACTATTCGTAGAAGAAAGCATATAAACATTGCACAGTGCTTATATTATCGTTTAATTTCCAATCATTTCCAGATTTTTATGGTACACATTGATCATAAATTTATTTTTTTAATTCAATTGTACAATTTCTTGTTGGTCTACTAATTTCACTCCTAGCTATATATTCACTGCAAAATTTTGAATATAATAGTGATTCTTGATGGATTTCATTTTTTCATCTATCAAACATGACAGACCTCAACCTAAAAAAGTTCCAAATTTATGCAAAATGAAAAATAATTTTTTCTTCGTATGACTTTGGAAGAAAAATTATGATTGCTTTTCCCTAAAGCGTACAGACTGAGAGGCGGCAGCGCAGACTATCACCTAATCGAGTTCACGGCTAAAATTACAGAATTAGTTTTAAAACTCGATTCGAATATTAAATCACAATCAGTCTGCTTAGTCATATATTGGAGCTGAAAACCCGAATTCAGCGGTTGACTCGTAGATGTGTCATAGTATTTTCCCTCACCGAAAGGTATGAAAACATGTAGGACGGAAAGCAGGAAAACACAATAGGTAAACCTACTAATCAACCGCTAAAATTGAGTTTTCAAGTGTTTTTCACTATATATGACATTGCAAACCGATTGCGTTTCAATATGCGAATCGAGATTTAATTAATTCAAAAATTTAAGCTCTGAACTCGATGATGCGATTGTTTGCGTTACCACCTCCCATTCTAGTATAAAGTAAAAGAGGATTTTCAAATGGATAAATTTTTCAATATTTTAAACATTCGGTTCATCTAATTGCAGTGATTTCTTGCCTCCAACTTGAGATGCTTTGTTAAATATCTAAAAAAAAAAAAAATGAGGAATTATTCTGAATCTCCAGGTGTGTAAATAGAATAGTAGAGGTCGTACATTTCCGTGAAGATTTTTCCCAAGATACAAATTAAAGAAAAGCGAAGATATTTTAGATAACCCTGTCAAAACTAATCTAACTAAGGCAGCAAAAAGATGAGGGGCTGTATCAATATATTCTATAATTTGTGTCAATATGTCTTCACAATATTGCATGTAATACTATATTTGGATACAACCTCTCATATTTTTGCCTCATTTTGAGAATAACGGATTTTCAGCTTATTATACCGACGATAATTTTCAGAATTTCAAGCTAAGTTTTTCCAGACTTTGACAAAAGTTACTTTATGCATTTAACTAAAACATTATGTCAATTATAATTTGATTGCGTTTACGCATGCGCAGTGAAACATTATTTAGCAAACCTTCTTATTTTTTATCTTATTTTTATTATTTTTTAATTAGGATTACAAGATATTATATACAATATTAATTGTGATATTTTCTGAAAAACAATCCAATTTTTTTTACATTAATAATTTTGAAAATTATAAGAAAATAAATTTGAAAGTATTGGGATTATTTTTGTTAAAATCTAGATTTTTCAGCAAGTATACATGCTATCCTTATAAAGATGAACACAATTTATTACAATAAGCCTTTTAATTATAATCTGCAGTTTGAGTGTTTTTACTATAAAAGTTTTGACAGAGTTATCAAAAAAGAAATTCGTTCTTTTTTAATTTGTTGACGGTCACTTATTAGATATAAAGAAAAAATCTTCGTGTAAACGTAAAAATCTGTATTATTCTATTTATGCACCTGGATTTTCATAATAATTCCTCATGTATTTTTTAATAAAGATATTTAATAAAACGTCTAAAATCACAAGTGGCCGGTCACCTTTGGTCATATACAGGGTGACCGAAAAGTCTGGAAACGACCGAATAACTCGAGAAATACATATGAGATTGAAAAACGTAAATATACGTGTTAAATATTTTTAAATAAGCTACTCTGTGATACCAAATTTGACCTTTGAAACCGACCCCCTGGGGGTCAGAGGGGGTCCAACTTTGAAATCTTAAATTATAACCCCCATTTTTAATTGCAGATTCGGATTCTACGGACAAAAATACGTAACTTTTTTATTTAATGTTTATTTCAAATCTTCGTTTATCACGGTATAATCGAGTGTATTAAATCGATACATATTCCCGCTTTTCCAACGGGATTTTCCCTAATCGAAACTGATTGGGCAGAATTTTTGACGTCAAATTTCTCGTCTTTTGCAGGAATAGCGTTTCCTGAAAATCACCCGTGGCGATTATTTCAATAGTGCTACACTGTTAAAAATTTGACCCATTTGCTGCAGCGTCACTCCACAGCTATTATAGAATATCTCTTTTGTGACCAATGAGAATGCTCCATAACACAGTAAAGTAATCGTTTTCTATAAAAGCGGTGCAGTGACGATGCAGCAAAAGGGTCAATTTTTTTACAGTGTACTTTACTGTGTTATGGAACATTCTCATTGGTCATGAAAGAGATATTCTATAAATGCTGTGGAGTGACGCTACAGCAAATGGATCAAATTTTTAACTGTGTAGCACTACCGAAATAATCGGCACGGGTGATTTTCAGGAAACGCTATTATTGCAAAACATGAGGAATTTGATGTCATAAATTCTGTGCCAAACTACCCTAGCACTTAATTTACCCCCCCCCCCCCCCGATTTAACATAAACGAGTTTTAAAGACAAAAGACAGAGCGATAAAATTATTTACTCAACATTTGTTTAAGAAAAAATACACGATTAATCAAATATTATTTTGCCCATGTTTTTTTTTTATTTAATACAATTATTTACATGATGTTTTTTAAATACTGAATAATTTTACTAGAATTCCTAGACAAAATTTAAAGAGTACTTTTTTATATTGCCATTTACTTGACCTAAATATAAAATTAAAACGGAAACGCCAGCATTTTAAAAGTTTGAAAAGTTAGAAAAACTCCAACTCCTTCTTAATTTGATCAGCGTTTCCTGAAATGAAATGAATTCTGGATGTCGTCTTTTGTTCTTTGATAAAGAATTAGAAAAATTCTATTTCAAAATAAAGTAGGATCCTTTGTGATATTCTGTTTTAAAATCAGACTACTTTAATGAAAAACCTTAGCAAAGAATTTTTCTGTTGTGTTTTAAGAAATTTCCGTTTATTTTAATCTAAGAAAGAGTTGAAAGTTTTATCCAGAATTTGCAACTTGACATTTATATTAGCCATTATAAATTTAAATACACAATTATTTAAATGATAAAACAAGTAAACTGATACCGGTATTTCTTTTAAAAATACCGGTGTTTTAACGATTTATGATTTTCCTAGCAAAATAATTGAAAAACATTCACGCGCCCCTATATTAACGTTTTTTACGTTTTTTTTTCCTTATGTGTATTATTATCTTGGCGGAAATTACTGCATACAAAAGAAAAAATAATAATGAAGTCATGTTTGTTTTTAAAATTATGACCAATTTCATGTTTGTGTTTTAGGTTGTCATTAAAAAAGTCTTTACAATAAGTTAATTTTCTGATGGATACAGAATTGTGAAAATTCACCTCGTCGTTTTTTTCAAAATTTAGAATATTTAGATATCGCAAACTGGTAAATTTATTGAAAAATATGTTTTTTTCTTTCTTTCATTTTTAAGTTATGTATCAGAAAGAAACAAATGAATCATATATATTTATGATTTATAAATTGTTTTCACTATGCATAATCATAAATTACTTAATAAAAAACTATTGAAGAAAGGTGAATTAAAAAAATTCCCATATACACCACTCTTCATTTTTAGGTGCGTTCGTAGTTGTATAAATACATAGCACCTATACTCATCCACCCATACTCCGTCCGTCCATCTGTCCGAATATAAAACCGAAAAAAACTACCCAACCGTACGTTTGAAATTTAAACTATGTAATTATTGCACAATTTTGACGAGTCATTTCAAATTTTATGAAAATCGGATAAATAGTTCAGTTACAGGGGCAGTCAAAGGTATTCTGTAATTTTAGGGCCAATGAGAAAAATAGTTTGAAGTGCATTTTAATGATATTACACTCTTTTGAATATAATAAAAGTGATATGCATCTGTGAAGCATATACTGAAATATACATTTTGTACAATCTGTTGTGTAAAAAATATTTGTTGTTAATTTACAGGGTCGCACAAAAGTATTTCATTACATAAATATATAGCGAGAAACATTGTTTGAGGCGTGTTTTAATTATGTTAAACTATTTAACATTTAATGAAATTGATATACGTTGTTAAGGTTATTATAACTACACTAAGTTACTATAGCAGACAACAATAGAGAATAGTATTTACAGGGACACACAACTCATTTTGGATATTATACTGTATCCGAAGTAATGAATACTATTACACCAAGATCTTAATGTTTTTAAAACTTCGTTATATTACGAACGCAGCTCATTTGCTACGTTTGATGTGCAATTTCCAGCTTGTTTATTTAGATTTTCTACTTTTAAGGGACTACAATATTTCATCTTTGCCGCTTTACTGACAGTAAGCATGTATTTGAGAGAATGGTTTTGCATATAGTTAGCACCGTTAGTTTTTTTAACAATAAAGAATGTTTGGCGATTTATTACCAGCAGCTGTCTAATAAAAGAAATTTTGAAATAATTTTAAATAATTTAATTATTTATAATTAAGATGTAAAAGTGTTAAAACGTTGTATTGCCACCGAAAAAATACTTGCGCTTATATATATATTTTTTTTCTCTATAATTCTTGTCTACTAGAAAAGGACTGAAAAATCGATTACAAAATATTCGATTTTTGTATCCGTAAACCAAAATAAATGACGTAAGTGCCTCCAAATAAAATATTCTAATAGGATCAACATTTAAACTGCAATGAACGCTAAAGCCTAGAACCGCTGGCATATTTCAGATGTGTATATTGATGGGACGATTACTGTTTCTAAACCAATAGGAGAGCGTCATTATCACGGTCAAGTACACGCCCACACAGTTTGATTGACAGGAACTCGTGGACAATTGACGGTGCTAATTATAACGATAATCTGTTGCGGATGAAAGTGAGCTGACAGGCTGAATGGTTAGAGCGTCGAGCTTGAAACCGGAGGATATGGGTTCGAGTCCATTGCGGGCCGCGAACCCTTTTAATATTCTAAATACCGTCCCAAAATGATTTATATATATATTAAACAAATGGGAAAAAAAGTATTCTGCGAAAATATCCGTATAAGCAAAATTCTTACTTTAATTTTTATTTATTTATTTATATATTTATTTCAGGATCAGAGGAAGTATAATTTCTAATTGAAGTAAATAAAATTCAGTCATTTTGAAAAAAAAAAATTCTTTCGTACCTTTAATTTTTAATTACCGAGTACAAATTCAAACAATCCGAGTACAAATAAATAATAAACACACACGATCAATTGTCCACGAGTTCCTGTCAATCAAACTGTGTGGGCGTGTACTTGACCGTGATAATGACGGTCTCCTATTGGTTTAGAAACACTAATCGTCCCAGCAATATACACATCTGAAATATGCGAACCGCTGTCCCCAGTTTGTAGATTGTCAGCGTTTTTTTTTTTTTTTTTTTTTTTTTTTTTTTTTTTAAATAGAAATATTCAGTCTATTTAAAAATAATTGAAAATCCTGAAAAATAAGGCGGATTATACTATTTTAAAAAGTGGTGTTTGTCAAATAATTTGAATTAAGAAGTCTCCAATTTGGCAACACTGATGCTGTATCGAAGTTTAAATTTCATAACATTTACAGGAATAACTATTTTGATGCAAATGGATTTTAATATGATGCATAATTACATTTTACTTTTTACAATTTTAACTACAGATTAGAGATTTCAGTATCGGATAAAAGATAAAAACCGACACTTTGTATATCAGCAGCGATTATTTCATAAAAATTCAGGTTCTTTATTTGGGAAAATCATTTAGTTATAAATTCTTTCATCGGAGTGTTTCTTATTTCTTTTTTCCTCGAACATTGCTTTTTTCTATTATGTCACAATATGTAAATTACATCCGCAATTCTTCGGTGACAATCGAGTAGACAGTAATGAGTGAACAAATTACGCCATTTTAAGAAGCAAAAACGAAAAGAAATCTTTTACAATAAAGAATATATAAATATTTTAAGGGAAATGCACGTTGCTTAAAACAAGGGATGTTTTTAGTAAAATCCTCGAAATAGGAAATTGCGAAATTTTTTAAAAACGAAAAAGCTTGGTAAAGCTAGGTGTGATTCTTGAAATTCTTTCATCAGAGTGTTCTTAGTTCTTTTCTCTTGAACATTGCTTTTCTCTGCTGTGTCGCAATATGTCAGTTACACCCGCATTTGTATGTTGACAAGTGAGGAGACAGTGATGTATAAACAAATAACATTATTTTAAGACGTAGGTATCTCCAAAAAAAGAAAAATATACAGGGTGTCCGAAAAGTCTGGAAACGGTTGAATAACTCGAGAAATACATAAGAGATTGAAAAATGAAAATATACATGTTAAATATTTTTAAATAAACTACTCAGTGATACCAAATTTGACTTTCGCAACCGACCCCCTGGGGGTCAGAGGGGGTCCAACTTCAAAATCTTAAATTATAACACCCATTTTTTATTGCAGATTCGGATTCTACGGACAAAAATACGTAACTTTTGTATTTGATGTTTATTTCGAATCCTCGTTTATTATGGTGTAATTGAGCATAATAAACCGATACATATTTCGGTTTTCCCAACCAGGTTTTGCCTGATTGGCCAGAATTTTGACGTCAAATTCCTCGTCTTTTGCAGGAATAGTGATTTTTTGAAAATCACCCGTGGCGATTATTTCGATAATGCTACACTCTTAAAAATTTGACCCATTTGCTGTAGCGTCCCTCTACAGCTTTTATAGAATATATCTTTTATGACCAACGAGAATGCTCCATAACACAGTAAAGTAACCGTTTTCTATAAAAGTGGTGGAGTGACGTTGTAGCAAACGAGTTAATTTTTTACAGTGTATAGGGTTTTTTTATGTTTTTTTCTACAAAAATTCATTGAAATATATTAATTTAGTTTTCTATTTGGATTTTTATTTTATCCAGTAAATGGTTTTTAAATAACGAATGGGTTCTAAATGCGGCTAAAGTGGGTGTATGTTTTATTTAATTAATTGCTGCAGCGTCACTCCACCGCTTTTATAGGAAACGGTTACTTTACTGTGCTATGGAGCATCCTCATTGGTCATAAAAGAGATATTCTATAAAAGCTGTGGAGTGACGCTTCAGCAAATGGATCAAATTTTTAACAGCGTAGCGATTATCGAAATAATTGCCGCGGGTGATTTTCAAGAAATTCCTGCAAAAGACGAGGAATTTGACGCCAAAAATTCTGACCAATCAGGCAAAACCTGGTTGGGAAAACCGAAATAAGTATCGATTTAATATGCTCAATTACACGAGGATTCGAAATAAACATCAAATACAAAAGTTACGTATTTTAATCCGTAGAATCCGAATCTGCAATAAAAAATGGGTGTTATAATTTAAGATTTCGAAGTTGGACCCCCTCTGACCCCCAGGGGATCAGTTGCGAAGATCAAATTAGGTACCACTGAGTAGCTTATTTTAAAATATTTAACAAGTATATTTTCGTTTTTCAATCCCATATGTATTTCTTGAGTTATTCGACCGTTTCCATACTTTTCGGACATCCTGTATATACTTTTAAGTGCCTACAACATTTCGTTTTTGAAGTTTTACAGATTGCATATTTTGAAGAGAGCAGTTTTGCGCATAGATTACAGCATTAATTTTTGTGTATTAAAAGGGCTACTTTAAATAAAGCACTTTAAAACGAAAAACTTATCAAAAAACGCCATATTAAGACGAGGACGTCTGCGAAAACAAATAAAAAAACTTTTAAGATAAAGAGATAATCGAGCTTTTACGGAGACTGTATGTTGCGTAAATTAAGGGTTAGTTCAAATAAGGAATATTTTTAGAAAAATCCTCGAACTTGGATATTGCGAAATTTCTTTAAAATGAAAAGGCTTAGTAAAGCAACATATAGTTCTTCAATTTCTTTAGTTAGTGGTTTACACGCCTGCAAAAATGTATACTAAATGTACTTAATATCAGAAAGACAAAAATAATAATTAATGAGGTCCAGACATAAAGCAGAAGATTAACCAATTTAAATGAACAATAAAAAGTTACATTAAATTATACTGAAAGCACATGGTATATAACAATACAGCTCCTTAAATTTTTAAGTAAGTTTTTTTTTTTCCTTTTTTATAAGTGCGAAACTCAAAACGTTCTGTATTAAAAAGCCTTTTTGAAACTTAAGGGGTCAGGTACCTTTGATCGATGAAAATAGAAGCAAAATTTGCGTACAGTATTGATCTCAATATCTTTAAATCTATCGCTTTTAAAAACTTCAAATTTTTAACACATATTTAAATAATCTTCCTGTAACTGTTACAGGTCATAGAATATTTTTATGCCTTCACCATAAAATAAAATAAAAAAATTATAAAAGGTCTTTTTTTCTCGAAGAAAAATCATACATAGTCTTGCGCGCAGCTTAACATGCATAAAAAATATCATAAAGACCTAAAACCAATTTATATATAAAGAAAAATAGTCAATAATCAAAATGACGAACCCCAGTTACTTTAAATTCTGTCTTTGTATAAAAAATACATAAAAATATGAAAAATAACAAAATTTAGCACTTTTTTTTTGTAAATAATAATTCATAACTTGAAAAATTCATACACAAAAGTGATAGTAGTTCGTCATTTTAAGCATTTATATGTTATGTAACTCTTGTAAAAATTTCATTAAATTCTACCCAACCATTTTCGAGCAATCATGCGCGCAAGTTGAAAAAATAGCATTTTGAGAAAATCCAATTTAAAGATAAAATTTCTTTTTAAAACCTATTATGCAAAATATCTTTAGATATTTAAGTATACTTATATTTATTTACTTACCTAATTATATAAAAACATAAATTTAATAAGTTTCATTATAAAAAAAATAGTAAATAGTGTGCTATAAAACATGCAAAATGAATATAAATACACAAATAACATATACTGATACAACATTTTTCTATATATTTATTCATTATTTACAAAATTTTTACATGAAACTGGTAATACTTCATCATTTTCAACATTTATATGCTATGTAAGAGATGTTAATTTTTTATGACATTTTAGACAACCATTTCGGAGAAATCATGCGCGCAGTTGAATCGTAAACGTAAAAACGAAAATAATTTTTCGTCATATCGTTCTTCTAAGTAACCATTCATTATCTAATAAATCCTTACATGAAACTGATAACAATTCATCATTTTCAACATTTGAATGTTTTGTAAGAGCTGTTAATTTTTTATAAAATTTTAGCCAACAATTTCAAAGAAATCATGCGCGCTATTGAATCGTAAACGAAAATAATTTTTCCACATATCATTCTTCTAAATAACCATTAATTATTTAATAAATCCTTACATTACACTGATAATACTTCGTCATTTTCAACATTTGAATGTTTTGTAAGAGCTGTTAATTTTTTATAAAATTTTAGCCAACAATTTCGGAGAAAACATGCGCGCTATTGAATCGTAAACGTAAAAACGAAAATTAATTTTCCACATACCATTCTTCTAAATAACCATTATTTAATAAATCCTTACATGACACTGATAATACTTCGTCATTTTCAACATTTGAATGTTTTGTAAGAGCTATTAATTTTTTATAACATTTTAGCCAACCATTTCTGAGAAATCATGCGCGCTTTTGAATCGTAAACGTAAAAACGAAAATTATTTTTGTGAAAATTCAATTGAAAGAAAAGATTGACTTAGGAACATATTATGAAACATAATTTTTAAATATTGCAGTAATTTATATAATTATTTACTTATCTTATTATTTATACACATGAATTTAATAAATATTAAAAAATAATAAATATTGTGCACTAAATCAAGAAAAATAAAAGTAGAAATAAAAATAAAATTTACCTTTACAAGGGCAATACTGCATCATCTGTTTACTTAGATTATTAGGTTGATAAACTTTTTGTAGAATATAGAAATTGATTTACACATAATAAATAAAAAATAACAGATGATCTTTTAATTGTATGGGCACTTGTCGCATCATTTTTCATCATACTGCCAATAAATTAGAAGACTTGTGAAACAAAAATCTATAAATTCATGCTGATGTTTTCTATTGCATGAAATAAATAAACCTTTTAGAAATTTGAACACTAATTTACATACATATACTTTGATAACTATCATCTCATGGGATAACATATGGAAAAAAACATTGCTCAAAGATTTTGACAAAACTTAACACATTTAAAAAGCACCGTCACTGTAAATTTCACCTTCCTCCAAGAGAAATTTTTCTTTCTGAGCAATTTCTTTCATTCGCTTACTTTTTCTTGCTTCTTTTGTGTTTTGGAGAAAGCGTAAATTAGAAGTTGCAATCCTTTAGTCGTCTAACTCTTTCAAACACTCTTTCATATTCGAACCATACCGCTTAGCTCCATTTTTCCAGCAGATCCATCGTGGTTATTGAGGCACTCGTTTTCATGGGTTTTTTCCATGAATTATATTCATGCGTCCCTTTTTTTAGTTTCCATGCATCACGACTTGCAAAATGAGGAAAGGACTTCAGTATCAATAACTTTGCCGCTTTTGTCACCAATGACAGTGCACACACCTATTCGTAAAGTGTGACCCCGAGTTTTCCATGTACCACTGATGTTTAAGTATGAAGAATCAGTCAGAGCTACTTCTTCTGAAGCTGCAGATATCATAGATTTTTCTGCGACAGATGCGAAGCATTTCTGTAACACCTTTATCGCAGCATTGTAAGATTTTTTGGAAACCGGTTGAGGCAAATTAATGATTCCACAAAACAGTTTCATTGCTGCATACCCCAGTCCAATTGATCTAATGGCATAAATATATAGTTAATTTCTGAAATTTTGTTATTTTCGCCGATCTTCTTAGAATTCTTAAATTTAATAACTTCAGCACAATTTTCACATAAAATCGAAATTTTAGATGATAAGCCACATTCAATTTCTTCTGTTATACTTACTTCACCACCACAAGCTTTACAGCATAAAAACTTTTCCAAAATGGAAAACATGTGACTGACATCCATAATACGATATCCATCAAAACTAGAATTATATTCAAACTCCTTGTTTACAGAAAGTTTTCTCTGTGAATCACTGTTATTCAGTGTATCACTTTCACTTTTCGTCAGGTTTTTAATGTGTATATTCCCAGTAAATTTCCTTTTTTTCGGTCGTATCCCAGAAGCCCTTTTAGGTGTGTTTTCGCTAAGAACTTCACTCATTGTTGCAGAAGATTATTAACGAAATAAATAAAATTAATTTAAAGCTAAAATAAAACTTATCCGCAAAAAAATTACTATAAAAACAATCAAAAATTTAGAATCGAAAGAGTAAACAACACAACGTGCATAGATTTATCGCTAAATCGAGCTAAATAGCTTTGTATCTAAAGCTGAAGTAGCAGTTGCTAATTTCTGCTTGATTTCCTGAAAGGAAAGGAAAAATAAATAACCACAGAGTAAAGAAAAATAAGAGTAGAAACCCTTGAATCTTATCAGCTACGGCCGGCGCCAGCTGCGTGAAAAATGTAAACAAACAGTCTAGCCCTTTAAATATCGCTGTTTCATGAAAAAAGGCCTAACTATTTTGCCCATAACTTCGTTTCTAATGAGAAATTTTTTATGGGGTTTGTTTTAATATGCATCTAAAAGATTATACTTTCATATAAAGCAATAAAAAAAAATCGAAATTTTGACCATTTGAAAGGTAACCCCTTAAAGGAAATTAATTAAGTAGTAATTTAGATAAATAGCGGTTATTTCATACAAAATTCTTTTTATGCGAAAATTATTCAGTTATAAATTCTTTCATCAGAGTGTTTCATATCTATTTTTCTCGAACATTTCTTTTCTTTGTTGTGCCACACTATGTAAGTTACACCCGCAGTTCTATGCTGACAAGTGAAAAGACAGTGATGAATGAACAAATAATGCCATTTTAAGACGGAGACGCCTCCAAAAAGAATGAAATAATTTAAGATAAAGAGTTAATCAAGCTTTTACGGAAAATGAAAGTTGTGTAATATAATATAGTATAGGAGGTCCTGTTTATAACAAAACTGTAAAATTTGCATATTACGATTTTTTTTCTTTTAAACGGAAAAGTTTGGTAAAATAATATATGCTTCTTAATTTTTTTTTTTTTTTTTTTTTTTTTTTTTTTTGTGGAGGATTTATATGCTTGAAATAATGCTTAGTAAATGTACTTAATATTAAAAAGAAAAATAATAAATAATTCAATAAAATAATTGATGGGAGTCAGATATAAAGTAAAAGATCAATCAATACTGTATGATTATTAAACATTAAAATGTTACATTAAAATGGTACATTAAATGGCATAGAAAGCACATTTGCATATAAATTTAAAGCGCCTTAGATTTTAAAGTAAGATTTTAGCAGAGTGCAAAACTCAAAATGTTGTGTATCAAGAAGCTTTTTTTTATACTTAAACAAAATTAATTATGTCAAGAGCGTTTTGTGTAACATCAATGGGACAGTAAATATGCTGTCAAAAAGAAATATGTAAATATGTTTTTCATCATCTTCCGATTCCAAGTGCACATATGTTGACACTTGCTTTTTCCCTCATAAGAATTAAAACAATGGATTTACCTAACTGATGTTCACTGAAGGAGGTCGCTTGTATTCCCCTTTTTGTGCGCTTGACCACATATAAACTTTTAACTGATACTCCGATCTCCATAATTCTTTTTCGAAAACTGTTTTTCTTCAAATAGACCCACAGTAATGTCATTATACCATTAGGATTTAAACATGCTACATTCGTCTGTCTATTTTTTTAATGTCTTCTTTTTTATTTATAAGATTTAATTTCTGCAAAGCTAGACAAATCGTCACGATTTTGAGTAACGTGTTGAGGTACGGAGTACCTGAAGTTATAAAATAGAAGCCATACCATTTATAGGTTTACAAGTACATCTCAAAAATTTTAATATACAATTATTGAGTGAAGTTCAAAATAAATTATTTTAGCAACAGTGGGATTTAAAATAAATGTAGATTATAATCCTTCATAAGTTTGATTTACCCAATTTTATAGAAATTCACCAAGCCTGCGACTCGGC